>CM031244.1:510911889-511504389 GCA_018340775.1 Taxus wallichiana var. yunnanensis
ATGTTAATAACTAATTAATCTAAATTTGAAATATGTGTGCCTAATCAGAATGCTATAGTAGTAGTAAATAAATGAATAATGAAATATATATAGGTAATAAAGTAATAAATATTGAAACCATAATTGAAAAAGAGAGGGTAGAGAGCCTTAACTAATTTTTAGAGTTCGGAAAGTGAACATAGATGGAAAACATAGAAATAGGAAGCATTGAACATTTCATAGGTGCTCATAAAATTACAGATCTAGAGATTTTGACTAGACTAGGGTGCTTAGAGAGGGATAGGGGTGCCTGTGGGCACCCTATGACTTTTCTAAGCACTGGATCTACCAAAATTCTCAAAAACTTGAATTCTCATGGTAAGTAATATGTTCGCATTTGATGCTCACCTTTTTGTAACAAAAAATTCACACAATGATCTCTGAGGTCATTGTAAACATACAATAAAGAATAAACCTACAAAACCCTTAAATAGACATCAAATCCTAAAAAAGAAAGATGCAAAATGAAGGGTGAGACTATCCTCAGCTGCCACAATGATGGACTTACTACTGATCGTTGCACTACATCTCAGACCCAATGTAGCTCTTTGTTTGTGTGTGGAATTGTGCTCTAGGTTGCTCTTGTGCATGTCGTAATTGGAATAATGAGCAACTAGCTAGATATAATTGTAGAATGTAGTAAATATGTGTATGGAATAGAATGAATTTCCCTCATATGAAGTGTGATGTAGAAAACTTATGTCCTTTGTGATAGAGCTAAATGGATGTAATGGAGCTCTTAGATGCCTTGATGGATGCAACCTTAGGTGATGATCGATATTGCTTAGTGCTTGGTCCCTTATTCTGATCACATAACTTTATATTTATTTGATTTCTTCACTTAACTTTTGTAATTAACCACGAAAAGGTTGACTATAAAAAGATAAGATGATCAAATAGCTAGAAAGGACCAAAAAGTGTGAGTAAAGCATAAATGGGACAAGAGCGCCTATAGTGGACAAGGGCACACGACACTAGTGTCTGGCTAAAGCGCTAGTGTCCATGATGGATAATGTCAAAGAGTAAAAAGATAGACCGAGAAAGTAATGGTACAATACATAAATTAGTAAGATAAAACAAAGAAAGGTGGCCAAATACATGGGTTAATTAGTACTTTTTGAACTCGGGAACCATATGAATAGTACTATGCAATCGATACTAGATAGTTACCCAAAGTGTGATTGTGTGTCTATAGTTTCCCCACTTTATGTTGGAGAGAAAAATCTCGGTAACATAAATTAGATAGAGATGTGTACACGATACCCATGTAAATCAATGTAGAAAATGTACCAACGGATTAGACAAAACTTGGAGTAATAAAATTGTGAAGCGTGGATGTTAAGGATGAGGAAGTGTAAAAGTGATGATGAAAATGAACCTAGGGTGAAAACACATGTGTAGATGTTGTGATGTACCTATTGTTGATGTCGATGTGTGTGATGTTGTTGTTGTTGTTGTTGACTATTGCTTCCCATACAGATGGACCTATAAAGAGAAGCCAAAAGTAGTCAAATACACATGTATATGATCAAAATATGTAAAAAGTGTACAAGTAAAGTATGTAAAAATGCTAAAAATGAAAAAGGAACATGTGCACCTGATTTGTGATGAGAAAAGGGTGTAGAAAGGATCTTGTAGATGATGTCGATGCATGATTTTTTTGAGACGATCTCACACTAGTGTAATGGAAGAAGCTGTAGGGAAGATTGTTTGGTTTCATTCACCAACATTTTCTTGCTTTCCATTGTGTAAAAAACCACTTTGCAAATGGTGTGTATGTGCTAAGGATTTTTTTCCTATTAAATCCATTGTGTATGGAGTGTTTTAGGCTGTCCTATACTACCAATCATTGTATAACGCTCTCTCGTTCTCAACCATCTAGGAAAGACAAATGTATTTCCCTTGGTCTTAGGTATCCATGAAAGGTTGATGTATTGCCCCTGTTCTCATGCATCTTGGAAATATCATTGTGTGAAGTACCTAAGTCGATTCGATCCTGTTTTAAATTGAAAATGTGTTGTACATGTACCATATTGTGTATAATGTTTTATGGGTGAATGATTCACCCAAATGATTCCCCCTCATTTAGGGTGCATGCGATGTCACTAAAGGAGTATGTGGCCCAAAGGAGTACCAACCATTTTTTTTGAAAATGTGCCTTGCGAGGAGAAGGGAATGTGCTTGGTAGAAACCAAGGCACACGCAAACAAGTTCTTTAGGAGACAAGTGTTAGTACTGATAAAACATTTATGTAAAAATAAATTGTAAGCTATGTAAACAATGTGTAAACTAAGATACGAGTAAACACGCAAGAATAAAATGTAAACCATAGAAAGAGGGTTATAAACATGGAAAATCACTCACGATGTCACAAGACAATCAAGTCCATAATGGCCGCAAGTAGATGAGTGTGCACACAAGAAAATAGGCAAATCCCATAAACAATAGCATACAAAGAACAAGAAATGGAAAATAATGTAAAAGAAAATCATGGAAGAAAGTATCTCTGCATAACAAATGTTGCACAATAATCACCCATTAGCATGTTAGAAAGATAAAAATTATGTGAATGCATATAGAATTTTATAAACTAGTGTGCGATGAAACAATAACACCTATAGAGTACAAAATTGGATGCCCCTAGGAGACATTGTGAGAGTGGTACTAGGTACGCGTCAAGCATCCATGCTACGTGTATAGATCTATAAAATCTACAATCACAATTAGAAAGGAAATTGAACACACATGTGTGTATGATAAAGATAATCACATATATGATATATATTTAGAATGTGTAATAAGATGTGCATGTAAAATGTAAATGTAAGAAAGTCTAAAATCTGACCAAGATATGCAATATGTTTTGCATGAGGTGGAATGGAATGTAGAGTGAATGATAGGAGCAATGTGCCCCCAATCTAATGTGTATGTATGCAATGAGGTTCATTTATTTATGCCTCCTCAATAGTCAAGAATGAACCATAAACGAGAGTGCATTATCGGAAATGGTTTGAGTGATGTGTTGTATGTAGAAAGAGTTATCGAATGAAGTGATGATATTGAATGCGACATAGGGAAGATGATTTTGAATATGTGATGATTTATCCTAAAGTGTATATGACTAGATGGGTGAGTAAGATAATAAAATCATGATGATGTAGCACAAGGCATATATCACAAAATAGATGAATATCAAGGAGTGATGATTTAGCCTAAAAGCATACATCACGATATGTGTGAAGAAGGTAATGGCTAAAAATGTCACATAAGGAGTTTGATTGATTAGTTTTGAAGATCTAAGTGTAAAATGATGTAATTGTGATGAGATGAGGTTCAATTTTTATTTAAACCTCGGCGAGTCAAGTATGAACTAGTGGACTAGAATGCGTCATCGAATAGTGTGTCATATTGGTTGTATGCAAGAGGTGTGTAGATTGCACGTAAAAATGATTGATTGTGTGATAAGTAAGTTAATTAGGTAGAATATGTTGTTGAATGATCACAAAATATATTTTATGGGATCATGTTGAGTGTGTATTGCACATGTTATGTTTTATATGTATGAAGAGTGTATGGTGTAAATGTGTCGGGTAGGTAACGTGTAGTGTGTAGGATGTGTACGATATATAGCTGTATGAATCAAAAAGTTTGGATTATGCATAGTAGAGGGAAGATTATGTGTGTAGAAAAGCGTATGATTTGTGAAAATGTGAAATGTGTAGTGTCTACATTGTGTAGTGTGTGAGATTAATGTATATAACATGCCCTCAACAAAGTCAAGTTTGAACAAAGCACAAGAGTGCGTCATAGGGTAATGACAATTATAAGCATGTATAACAATGTATATGTGAGGATTTAGGTGTGAGATGATGTGAATATAAGACGTGTGTTGATGTTATGGGGAAATATCTCAGTAATTCCCCCTTAATTTGATGAAGAGAAAAATCATGTAATGTCATCTAAGAGGTCGTCGGTATCATGATCAAAGCCAAATGGGGTAGTGTCAGAGACCTGGTAAGAAATAGTGTCAGGTTGATCATGTAAAGAGCCATTGAGGCATAGGTTATACATGCCCATAGCATATTCCTCATTAGTGAAAGGAGGTAATGGGCATCGTGTGTGTACCAACGAGTGAGATTTTGTGTATAGCCAAGAAAGGAGTTATTACAAATGAACACACGGCCAAAGGGCATAGGAAATGAGATATCAATATGATTAGGGTCTAATGTGCCCCATATGTAGGTGATCCAAGACTACCCTAATGTAAGTGGAGAAGAGCGAGGAGTGTGCGAAAGGTAGACTGTGAGATGGAGACACATAGACCATAAGCAATAGTGATGGTGATGAATCCATAATATAGATGAGGATCATGAGTAAGAGGATAAAGGTCCTCGAAAGTGAAACCTAGCCAAGCCAAACCATCATGTGAAAATATAGTGACAGTGTAAGTAGGGTCAAATGGAATGTGTTCCTAAAAATATTTATTCATGAAAAGTGGGAATTTTAAAATAGGTCATACCGAGGAGGTGGCACGTGACAATGTGGAGGAGGCTGGAGTGACGATACGTCGATGCAAGGATAGACCCCTGATAAATAATCATAGCAGTAGTAGAAGAAGGTTGAGGTGTAGATGTATCCAAGTACTAAATATAACATGTAAATAGTACTTTAAAGTGGTGGTAAATGTGGTATCTCATTGACTAGTTGTGGCTCATCGGTAGTATCATACCTTAGAGTAGGGAGTTTAGTGTTTGGATCATGGTCACAATATTTGAATGGGTGACCATCATGAGGAACCGTACACTCAATGCCTTCATGTCTCGAATTTGAAATGATGATGTCTTGTAGAGGGAATGACTTGCATGACGTGGAGCCATGGCCTACCAAGTAAATAGTTATATGAAACCGGAAAGACAATTACAAAATATTGTTGTAGAAAAAAATTGTGTTAGTATGCAAATGCAAAACTAAGAATTGAACTAACTAATTCCTTAAACTAACACAACTATCAATCTACCTCTAATTGAGTAAGATGAGAAAGGATGAAGAGTATAATACATGTACTTACCTATAAGATTCCAAGACTCCTCCCTTATTTCTTTGGATGTGCTCTTGATTGATTGATTATGCTTTAGATTAGTGGGATAATTTGGGCAGCACCTCCCCTTTGATGAATGATGATTTTCTTGATCAAGATGATGATGGATTGATTGTAAATGGATGATAGATTGAGTGAGCAATAAAAATTACAGAGATTTGATATGAATTTATGAACTATCTTTTGATGGGTCGTTATATTACTAGTCATTTAACCAACTCATAGACAAGTTGGTGTCATTATAACCAAGGTGGTGTCTAAATTTGTATGCAAAAGGAGAAAGGAAAATCTTATTCAACAATACTTCTTCCTAAGAAAACATACAGAAATTAAACATGCATGAAAAAGAAACACACAACAACTAAACTACTGAAATAAATCTGCAGTAAATAAACTATGCTAAGAAATAACAGAAAAATCCTCCTCCTTGGGGAAGAGCGGCTTTTGGCCATTCTCTTCCCTTTGGATTTGGAGAAACTACAATTAACTTTTAAAACTGCACTTATATTGATTCAAAACTGATTTACAAAATATGCCCCTTTTCCAAATATATGGAAGAGGTATTTATAGACATTACTCCTAGTTTACTTGGTCCACACTCCAAGAACTAACTACCTATTCTTGGGCAGATTTATTCAAAGAAATAAATACTAAACAAAATTGACTACAACAACCCACTTATCGTGGAGAATATTTCTACAACTCATCCCTTTAATCTAGGAACAAAAAGTGGGAGAGTACTTATTCAACATTCCTAATATTATTCCACCATTTGCTCATCCTTGAAACATGGAGATAAAAAGGAGGAGTGCTAAGTCCATGACTGTGAATTCTTCTTGGAATGCTATGTGCATTCATGATTTTTGATTGCCACATGTTTGGATCTATATTCTTGGTTGATGACGTGGAAGCAAAGAGTAGGCTAAATAGTTCGGTGCTCCTTTACATTATTTTGGAACAAACCAAAATACTTTCACTAGCTGGGCGTTTCCGTAGCTGCATGAAGAATTTCCGTAGCTGGGCATTTCCATAGTTGTGTGAAGAATTTCCATAGCTGGGTGTTTCCGTAGCTATGTGAAGACTTTCGGTAGCTGCAATCTACGAACTTGGAGTACAGTTTCTTATGACCTATTTTCTACACACTATTGCATTCCAACTTTAGAAGAAATATCAAGAAATAAAAACAATTAGATTGCAAATAGATTTCTAAAGAGATGATAAGATAAATCCTATATTTTACCTTAAATATGATATTTGTTATTAAAACTACATCTAAATTCACTTGAAAGCTTTATTGTGATAGAGAGAATAAGAATGTTATTTGGTGATATAATGAGACATATTTTGGTCTCATCATCTTTCATGGAGGAGGAGAGCTAAATTTATAGTTTGTGGGTAGAGGATTCAATGACTAAGATTAAGCCATGTTGGATTTAGATCAATGGTAGAGAATTGATGAGAAGAATAAAGGATTCTAGAGTGGAAGGCTCTAGAATTTGAGAGAAGTCTCCATTGAATTTTTAATTCAATGGAGGGAGGGAGATATTTGAATTTTTAAATATGAAAGAGGGAAATTTAGAGAGGCTTCTAGAAATAAGCAACCTCTAGATTTAGAGGTGAGGATGTGATTAGGATTAGAATTAGATTAGGTTAATAAATGATGATTAGGGGTGATGTTACATGGAAAGGATAGGTGTAGGGATGTGTAGGGTAGGTGGGTAGGTAGATGTAGGAATATTAAATTCCTAACATTATAAAATGGATTATTAGTGGGATAATAGGATATTATAAGGAATTAAAGTGATTAATGATAAAATGGGATATAATAATGATTTAAAAGCATCAATGATGGAATGATAAATAATGATAAGAGGAAAATAAGATAAAATGGATTAATAATAATAATTAATCTTGTGATTAATTATTATATGGATGATGTTGGGATATTTGTGGGACATATTAATCGTGATTAAGCATGTCGACATTTTAGATGTCTACATTTTTCCCCTCTTTGAATGGTTATTGTGCATAGTAATGACCATTTAAAGAATAAAATATGATCACATGATGGTGATATGATGCCCCCTCAAGGGGTTAGGCGGGGAGGAATGATGCGGGTAACCACTCGAAAAGAGGAGAGGCCCAAGTTGAGAGATGATTAGAGGATGAGAAGATTCGAGGATTTAGAAGATCAAGATTAGAGGATTAGAATATTAAAGGATTTAGAGCATTGGGATTGGAGGCTTAGAATATTTTAGGATTCAAAGGATTAGGATTTGAGGAGTAGGAGAGAGGATGAGAAGACTTGAAGATTACAAGATTAGGAGATATTGGATTTTGGATGCCCCAGTCAATGATGTATGACAAGGGTGAGGATTTTAGATTTTGGATTAGAGGATGCCCTAGTCAACAATGTATGACAAGGGTGAAGATTTATTACTTTGGATTGAAGAGTGTTGGATTTAATGATGTTGGATTTGAAGATGTTAGTTGTTGAGATGCCCCAGTCTAGGGGTAGGATTTGAAGATTTGAGGATGTTGGATTTGATGATGTGATATTTGAGGATTGATTTGATTTGGAGGATTAGATGATTGAGGATGTTTGGATGAGAGAATGAGGATTGGTTTTTGGATCGAAGATGCCCATCAAGGGGTGAGGATTTTGGATGTTGGATGTGAGATGATAAAATTTGGATGTAGAACTTGATTGATTGATTAGGATGGGGAGGGTAGATAGTTAGTTGAATGATGATAATGATTAGGTGTGGATGATGATGAGGTGAAAAAATGATGATAAGGGGGTGTCTTTACCATAAAGTTCCCACTTTGTTATAATCATTAGTAGTTGTGATTAATAGTGTGGCAGTGTTGGGTTTTTAAAATGATCTTTTTAACAAACCACAGTCAAGGGACAACAAGTCCCTCCTCTTTAATGGGAGAGGTTCCCTTATTGAAAGCAAGCAACAAACTTATATACAAATGTACAACTTTCAAAGCATGGATTCTGATACTTTGAAACGTTTTATGCCCAAATATCATCAATATGAAATGATGGAAGAATTAAGGAGATGAGGAAGGAAGAACATAACAATACCTTTAGGAAATATAGATGTCAGAGTATCACCTTATACGTATTGAACCAGGGAGATGCATAATAGAATCATTTGCTTTCATAACCAGTATAATTCCAAAGACAAAAAGTTCCAGAAATCATATAAACAAGAACACAAAGTTTCTTATCATAAAAGATGGATGATTCCCAAGTTTTAGACATGAAAAGAAGAAAAGAAGAGGAAGAAAGGGGAAAACTTCTATATTGATTACTTCAAATATAGTACTTTTATAAGTACCGAGGATCCAACTGAACAACAACATGGAAAATCCATTAAATAATTTCCAAGAACGGTTACATTCGGTTACAAAAATGATGAAAATTGATTCAAGAAACCGATGTCTGAGTCTCTCTAATGCCTCGGTCATTTCCATGTTTGGTAGCAAAACCAGACGCATTGAATCGCATCCGTTCAATCTACCCTTGCAAACTTTGAATGTGATCCATCCACGTGGGAGAGATTCAAACAGAGGTGGGCCTGAGGACGCCTTTTACATTTTGTGCCCTTTAGAGAAATGGCACTTTGGAACATTTTGGCCTGCCCACCCACTTTTGATATAGTCTTGACACGTGGCCTTACTTGAGTGGGGATAGAGTCGCAGTTTACTTTTATAATTTTACCTCTTTTCAATGCGGGCTCAAAACTCAAACTACTCTACCGGCCTACCTCCCCACTTTCACCTTTGAAGCAGGCTTAATATTTGACTTTTTACCTTTTGTTTAGCGGGACCATATATCTGACCCTGGACACATGGAGAGCTGGTGCTCATTTGGAACCTACCTCTGGATCTTGACATTGAAGTTGTACCAAGATGACACATGGAGAGCTCTGCCGATTCTTTTATACTTAGCCAATTCGGGCCTACTTCCCACTTGACTTATGTTAACCCCTAGACACGTGGAGAGTTAGCGCTCATTTGAGTTTCCGCTTTGGATACGTCTCCTGAAATTACAACGAGCTAACGTGTGGCTTCTTCGCACTGTCTGGACTTTTCAATGGCCAACTCTGTCTCTCCATTAACTTTGACCACATGGTGAGATGGCACTCATTTGGAAATTGGCCCTTTAGTTTTACTTCTGAAATTGTGTCGTTGAGGCACGTGGAGGATTCTGCCAACCTACTCATACTTAGTCAATTTAAAAGATCGGATTTGTCCCTTTCTTTGGACTGGGACATGTGGAGGACTGACGCAAGTTTGAGAACTACCCCTAGCTTTGACCCTTGAAATTGTGCCAATGAGGCATGTGGCACCGTCTCATTGAACCTTCCATACTTAGCCGATTTGGGCTTGTTCTGTCTTCATTTTGGACCTAGGACACATGGAAAGCCTGTGCTTATTTGAGGATTGTCCCTTGGGCCCTGCCCTTGGATTTGCATTGTTTGGACATGTGGAGGCTTCCGTTGTTGCTTGAAACATGGCTATGCTACATCCAATCAGAGATATCCACATACTACCCATGGATGTTGGGGCAAACATTGACAAGGAGGATACACCTATCATTCCCGACTGTGGGAAGAAATAAAAAAGGGAAAAACTCCACCTGTATGCCTGAATTTCTAATTGTTCTCCATGGAATAGAAAACTACAAACAATACCAGGCTCGACGTGATCCATTACTCCAAGGTACCGACTCAAAAATTTTGAAACTTGACTTCAAAAAGAGGGGAATTTTGAGGGTGACAACGGGTAGAAAGCATGATGCACCGAGGTATTGAGACCATGATGTCGTAATTTCAAAATGACTTGCCTTCATATTATTGGAAAAATTAATATAAAAATATGGTCCTCATATCATTGGAACGATTAATGTAAAAATTATGGTCCTCATATCATTGGAGCGATTAATGTAAAAATTATGGTCCTCATATCATTGGGTGATGTAAAAAAAAGAAAAAAAAGTGGCCTCATATCATCGGCCAAAATGTAGATGCAGAAAATCAAACAAACACACACAAATAAAAACATACATAGTACATTTTTATGTGTTTAATGTTTTTTATTTTTGGATGTTTTGATATTTAGATTGTGGATGTTTTAAATTATTATATTTTTGGATTTTTGATGTTGGATTTTGGATTTTTCGATTCGGATTGTGGATTTTGGATTTTGATGTTGGATGGGATAGGCGATGTAAGGTGGGATGTCAATTTCTCCTATAATCCCAAATGTTTTTGGGTAAGATGAAAGGAAGGATTGAGGTAAATTGGATAGATGGGATAGGATGGGGATTGGTTGATTGGTTATGATTAGATTTGATGTTTTATGGGAGATAGATAGGAGGAGGAATGTGGTATAAGATAAGATGGGGGATACTGAGAATATGATAATATATACCCCCAAGTATAGGGGATGGATTGAGGAATAGATATGGTGTGCCCCCAAGTGTAAAGTAGGGTGGCCTGTGTGGATGGATGGATGGGTTCGATTTTCCCCCAGGTGTAGGGTAGGATGGGAAGTGAGGGTATTTAAAATGGCTGATGCCACATTTAGCAGATGGTGGTAAGGATTCCCCACTCATGATGATGACATTTGAAAAGGGACATGAGGAGGATTGGATGAAAAGGAAAATATCATCATTTTCCCATAGATGTTCGATCCAAGGAAAAAGGATGTGGATGTGATGGATGGAAGGAAAATAACATTATTGATGAACACGAGATGAGCCTAACGACACATATAATAAGGAAAGAGTTGGAATTAAAATAAAATTGTGATTATAAGGAATAAGTTGGACTTAAAATAAAAGTGTGTCTAAGGTCTAAATAATACCTGGCAACATGTAAGCCCTATGTCTCTGTGAGATCAAAGTGTGTGTGATTGTGATGGTTAATTACTACTTGAAGTGAAGACTTAATGGGTAGTATGTGAAGACAAAATATCCAATGTATAGGGAGTGATTAATTCAAGTAGGTTGATGGAAGGTGAATGGAAGGCTAATTCGTGCATTGCTCCACTGCCAACTAGATTTCCATAGCCACTGACAGAGAGATACATCCATTTCTTGTCACAACATTTCTCTTTGCCAGTCAAACTTCCATCTCCCTAGTAGAGTTGCTGGAAACACCCCTAGAGAGAATCCTAAGGTAGAGTTTACTTGATATTTTCAATTTTTATATGATTTTTTGCTTTTTGATATTGGGATTTGTTTGTGCATAAAAGGATCCACTCTCTTGATAACTCTCAAGGGATTAGTAATCACTAATGGCTTCATAGGGGGTGGAAATGAGTGTAGTGATGACATTGTCTAGAGTGTCAATAGACACGCCCAAAACTTTCTTCACCAAAAGGTGATTAAGTGTGTTAAAGTGCATGAATCTCTAGGAGGAAAATAATGCTTGTATGTTTGAGGTAATGATAGACCAAGGTCACACAATTGCAGTAGGTACTATTGGCTTACAACATGTGTGAGCAGAGGCTGATCAAGTGTTCAATGAACGCATTAGAAGAGGATATGAATGTATGTGATGATAAGAATGGATTAGATACAAAGGGGTTTATATTTTGGATGGAATGAGAATGAGTGGGAAGGAAAGAATATCCATCTGTAGATGACGAATTATGTTCTCAATCTATTTTTAGATGTTTGGTAGTTATAAGGGGTTAAAGGATTTTTATTGGGTTGAGTGGTTAGGATGATAGGATCAAGAGGATTGGTAGAAATGGGTTGTGATAGAATAGTGGGAGGGACGTTATTAGTGTTAGGTTTATACCCTAAGCCTAAATGACCTATATTTTGTTGAAGGGAGATGTGTTCGCAAATTCCTTGTTCATGGATGCCTAAATCTTTGCCTCGATGTTTCATATAAGAAAACATATTTTGGGTTATAGGGTATGAAGTGGATGGAAAGGATGATGGCATCAGGTCATCATGAGACTAGGGGTTGTAGTTTTTCATCCATTGAGAGGTTGGACTTAACAATGGACGGGAGGTGAGATTTGTTTTGGTTTTTAGTTGGTGAGGGTGTTTGGATATCAATGAGATTTGGATGGTTGACGATGTTTGGATGGTGAGTGGGATTTAGATGATACATGATTTTTAGGGATGGGATTGGGATGGAAAGGTGATGGATAGATAGGTACAAGAATAATAAGTCCTTCGTTAATGATAATCTAGATGTAAGACCTAAATTACATACAATAATCGGCCGATGTTCATGGGTGTGATTGGAGTCACAATAGTATTATTCCGATACTAAGATGGTTTTGGAAGGGTTGAATCGTGTTATTTGAGTGGGGGATGGATGATCATGTGGAAGTTTTTAGATGATGGAATATGGTGGTCAAATATTTTCTGAAAGAGTGAAGTGGTATGGGTTAAATGGTTTGGATGGAGTAAGAAGTAATCTTTTGGAGGGTAGGAAGTAATAGTGAAATATTAGGTGATCGATGAGATATTATTGTTGATTTATATTTAAGATATGGATTGGATTGGTGTGGTTTAGAAGATGAAGGGGATGGATTAGGCCTGGGGGCCGAAGTGGATGGTTTGAGCTTGAAGGATGAAGTAGATTTGGGTGATTTTGGATGGGTTGGAGTATGTGGTTTTGAGGTCTATTGTTTAGGATTATTAGATGTAGATGAAGGAGATGAGGTAGATTTATATGAGCAGGATGGGTGTGATATGGGATTCACATTTGGTTTGGGTGATGTTGAACAAGATATGGGAGATGGGTGTGGTGTAGGAACCGTATTAGATTTAGTTGAATTAGGGGATGAAGTAGATGAAGGTGGCATGTGAGCCTTAGTAGATTGGGTAGGATATGGGGTGTGGATAGGATCAGTATTGGATGTATTAGGTTTGGGATTTGGTGACTTAGGAGTCACGTTATATGTTTTAGGATCGGGGGACGGTGGATTCTAAATAGGATTAGAGGATAAGATGGTGTTTGGGTAAAGTGATGAAGGGGATAAGATAGGATTAGATCTAGATGAAGAGGATGAGGGTTGCATAGGATCCACATTGGATGTTTTAGGATAAGGGGTAGAATGGGATGAGGTATTATTAGCCTTAGGAAATGAAGGGGATGACATAGGCTTAGAGGATGAATTTGATGATGGTTAAGGTATATCCGACTATGTATGAGAAAGTTCGTAGGATTGGATCGGTGTGATGAATATGAAGAGGATGGAGTACTAATATGAGATGTGGGTAATATTTATTTAGGATTGAGTTGTTGTGATTATTTTAGATACGAATGGGACTCAATGATAAGTTTTATGATGACTGGATTTAGGAGTTGAGGTTTTAGATGATGGGGAATCATTTGTATGAGTTTTGATGGTAGGAAGATGTGGGTCATGATGGTTGATAGGGGGTTTGGAGGTTGGGGTTTGGGATGGTTGTGTGTGTTTCAGATTTATGGCTAGATTAACAAGGATATAAAGGACGTCCTCTTGGTCTAGGTCAAAGTTAGTGAGGTGGTCAAAGTCAATGTAATTAGCTTGTGGGGATAATAATTTATGTCGATTAGGTCGGGCGTGGATTGATATGATTTGGGTTACTAAAGGAGGAGGTCAATGGGATGAGGGATATGTATCTTATAAAGGGTAAATTACATATGGGATTGGTTGGGAGATGATGGATTAGAATATGATTGATCGATTAAACATTTAAGATTGGATATTTGTTTATTGATATGTTGGATAATTTATAGGATATTAGGATCAACGTGGGATGGTTGGTTTGGATGGCAGGGAGAGGATTGATTTTTGTAGAATGTTAGGTTCGAGATTTTTTGTTAATGTGTTAGATGGTGTGTGGGACTTCATGGTTAAAGTGAGATGGTTGAATTTAATGGGTGGGGGATGATAGGATATCTTGGTTGATAGATTTGGAAAAGAGATAGGGGTTTGAATATTAGTTTGGAGAGGATGGGGATTTATAATCAAAAGCCATGGTTTAATAGGATGTTTGGGTGATTAGATTTGGATTAGGATTTTTGACTAAGGAAAGTGATGGGACTTTTATTGATATTTTGTTTGATTAAGGATGGTTGTTTGATTGATTAAAATATTAATGTTATGGGATGGTTAACGGTGTTCATAAACAAGTGAAAAACAGGAAACACACACCCTAACTAGTCAAGTGGGATTACAATCAAGCTATAGCCTCGCTTTGATAATACACACCAACGATGGTGCAACAATTGGATCTCCACCTATGTGTCGATCTAGGGTTGGATAACGATTGATTTGAAGGAGTGTGTCCTCCTTGCACTATTGCTTGATCTACGCAATCAAGATGTTTCCTAGTCTATGATGCACAAACTCAAAGGAGTCCACGATATACCTCGCGGCACGTGGGGCCCAAGTGCACGTGTTACAAGGATATTGTCTAAGGCCTAGGTTTTGGATGTGGAATCCCCTCACTTCACGCTGCTCTTAAAACAAGAAAGTACTTATCCGATAATAAAAAATTTCCTTTAATTTACATATCCCTTTGGAACACGGGGTGTGTCTACATGCGCGGAGATTAAGCCCATGGTCTCGAGACCCCTAGGACTATAGCAAGTACATGGATATCACTTTGCCACATCATGTTTTTCCTAAAAATGAAAAAGGGAAGGAATAATAGCTGCTTTTGATCCTCAAGATTGTCCTAGAAAACGAGGCATACACGATGTTGTCTTTGGGTCAAAACAAGCGACGGGGTAAGTGCACGAAGTTGGGGGGCCAAAAAGTGGACAAGAATACGAAAAAAGCAAAACACATACATGTTTTGCTAAAACATGTTCGTATTTTAATTTATTTGGCTCAGGAATCATCGAACCATAATGCGTACATGTTTTGTAATGCATACGCATACGTGTTTTGTAACATGTACATGTATTCGTTTTGTAACACGTACGCATATGCATTTTGTAATGCGTACGCATTTTGTGTAGTATGGACCATACACCTTATACTATTTCTCATACTTTAAATTTATTTTAGTAAATATAAGAAATTAGGGTCACTCTGCACCTTATGGAAGTGGTCCCGTAGCTCCAACAGCGATTATAATCTAGAAGATAGTTTTCAAAATCTAATGCAGTCGGTACTTACTCATTTTGAGTTTCAAGAAACGATCTAAAACTTTCAGGGCATATATATTGTAGTCGGTCTTTGTTTTGGGAAAGCATATAGTCATTTTTTAGGTTTTTTGACCTTCTAAAATGGATTTTGGCCCTACCACTACTTGAATTGGTACTAATTTTTAAATTTGGTCCATAATTCACTTTAGTGACCATGAATTAACTCTATGATGTTTGTCTACTTCTTACTAAAAATATATCCTCACTTTGTAGATAGAGGATTGTTCCCTGAATGGGATTCCTATCCTATGGCCAAAATGAGGTGATTGTAATGTGCCTCCTCCTTAAGGTGTGATAACACTACTAGGTGTTGAATGAGTTGTTATGAATAGTACCAAGTGAATTGCATCAAGTGAACTCAAATGATTCCTCATTCTTAGAAACATGGTGCTCCATATAAAGATCATCCCCTCACCTTTCCTAGCTCTAAAAGCATCCTTTCATGGAATCAAATTCATGATTCTCATACATGCTTTTGCTCATATGTCTCTTATGGAGATAAACGATGCCTTAATACTTCACAAATAATGGTCCTTGATAACTCGATGACATGACTAGCTCATTTTAGCTTGTTCTGAAGGGTGTTCAATTAACTACAAAATGGCCAAAAATGACTTTTTAGGCCTTCAAAGGAAGTAGTCTTTCATAAAAACTAAAAGATTCACTCGATCATCTTAAACACTATTACCTACACACTAAAACACATTGAAGCGATTTTTTAGGACTTTTCTTTGGGTGACGGATTATGATTTAGGGTTTAGGGTTTAGGGCTCATGGCTTAGGGTTCATGGTTTAGGGTTTATGGTTTAGGATTTAGAGTTTTGGGTTTATGGTCTAGGGTTAAGGGTTGAGGTTGAGTTTTAGAGCTCAAGGTTCAAGTTTTAGGGTTTAGGGATCGAGGTAGAGGGTTTAGGGTTTATGGCTAAAGGTTCGGGGTTTAGGGTTTAGGGATCAGGGTTGAGGGTTTAGGGTTTAGGGTTGAGAGTTGAGGTTCTGGGGTTCGGGGGTTCAAGGTTTAGTTTTTAGGGTTTAGTATTAACGGTTTATGTTTTAGGGTTGAGTTTAGGGTTTTGGCTTAGGGCCTAGGGTTTAAGGCTTAGGGTTTAGGGTTTAGGGGGTCGGGGTTTAGCATTTAGGGGTCGGGGTTTAGGTCTTAGGGTCTAGGGTTTAGGGTTTAGGATTTAGGGCTTAGATTTTAGGGTTTAGGGCTTAGTGTTTATGGTATAGGGTTTAGGGTTTAGGGCTTAGGGTTTAAGGTTTAGGGTTGAGGATTTAAGGTTTATGGTTTAGGGTTTAGGAGTTAGGGTTTAAGGTTTAGGGTTAATGATTTAGGATTTATGGTTCGGGGTTTAGGAGTTAGGGTTTAAGGTTTATAGGTCAGGATTTAGGGTTTAGGGAAAAGGGTTCGGGGTTTAGGGTTTAAGTATCGAGGTTGAGGGTTTATGGTTAAGATTTGAGGGTTCGGGGTTTAAGGCTCGGGGTTTAAGGTTTAGGGTTGAGGATATAGGGTTTAGGGTTTAGGGTTTAGGAGTTAGGGTTCAAAGTTTAAAGGTTAGGGTTTAGGGTTTAAGGCTCGAGGTTTAGGGTTAAGGGTTTAGGTTGCAGAGTTCATGGTTTAGGGTTTAGGGCTTAGGGTTTAGGGTTTAGTGCTTAGGGTTTATAGTTTAGGGTTTAGGGGTCAGGGTTTAGGGTTTATGATTTAGTTTTTAGGGTTTAGGGTTTAGGGTTTAGGATTTAGGGACCTTTAGGATTTAACATTTAGGCCTTAAGGTTTAGGGTTTACGATTTAGGGCTCAGGGCTCAGGGTTTAGGGTTTAGGGGTTAGGGTGCATGGTTTAAGGTTTATGACTCAGGGTTTGGGGTTCAAAGTTACGGGTTTAAGGTTTAGGGGTTAGTTATGGGTTTAAGGTTTAGGGGTTAGAGATCAGGGCTCTAGATTTAGGGTTTAGGGCTCAAGGTTTAAGGTTTAGGGTTTAGGGTTCAAGGATTAGGGTGTAGGGTTCAAGGCTTAAGGTTTATGGTTTATGGTTTAGGGATTAGGGTTTAGGGTTCATGGTTCATGGTTTATGGCTTAAGGTTTAGGGTTCAAAGTTACTAGTTTAAGGTTTGGGGGTAGAGCTTAGGGCTCTGGATTTAGTATGTAGGGTTTAGGGCTTAGGGTTTAGGGTCCAGGGTCAAGGGTTTAGGGTTATGGGTTTAGGTTTTAGGTTTTAGGGTTTAATATTTAGTGTTTAGGGTTAAGGATTTATTATTTTGTTTTAGGGTTTAGGTCACAGAGTCTAGGGTTCATTGAATTTGTAGGAGAACATTCAAAGAGAGTCATCAAAATTTGATGTTTTTCATCTGTTCATATTTTAAAGGAGGGAAATTTCATATTCTTAACTGTCCACCCCAAAGTAATCCTCAATCCTTTGATGTACAGGGAGACACTATTACTTGTGTAACATCCCCATTTTAAGATACTAGAACAAGGGAACATTTTTTTTATAAAACGTTCTCTGTTATGAATTATATAATTCAAACACACGTTCAAGTTTTAATAATTGTTCTTTGCCCAAACAATGCAGTTTGGAACAAACAATTTCCTTTTAAAACTAATGTCCTCTGTTCACATATTTGTAATATGGAACACACATTCAGTGCCATTCGATCTTATAACAGATTCCATATGCTACTATAAATGACTTGAAGAACTACCGATCTCCCATTTTCATGGCTTGGAGTTTCAACGATCTCTCATTTCATGACTCGGCAACTACCGATCCTTCATGTTCATTCATGCATAGTATAATATATATACAAGGTTCTCTTACCTTTTCCAGGTTATCGAAGTGATCCATTTAAGAAACCTATCTCGAATATCTCATTCGATATTCATCTCGACATCCCGCATCTTAAATTAGGTGATTAGAAAACGCAACCAAGACTTCTTGCGATACTTTGGCCAAATATTTTCACATGCTTTGCATGATCATATTCCTGGATGTGATACACACCAATGGAATACGTCCTTCACCTCACTTCACTGTTACCTAGAATGGTCTTTCCTAGTTCCTACCAGTCCTTCCAATTTAAGATCAAACTCTAACTTCCAACTTCCAACTAGCAATATGAACGAGTATAGGAAGTCACTCATGGTAACTAAAGATACACAGACATACGGTGTCGTCCCTAAACGACTCCGTGTGTCTAGTTATCTTTAGCCCTCGGAGTCACTCCGTATACGTGATCACACTCCTATCCCCACCAAGAACTTAATATTCAACTTATGTATTCTTGATGATTTAATACAGGAGGGCATTGTAATATGTCGGCTATAACATTGTGTCATCATGAAGACCCCACCTTCATGAATACACCATGCTGTAGCTGGCGTATGTCAATGTCCTATGGAATCCTCTCATCGAGAGTACACATCCAGCTCAAGTGATTTGGTTATGATCTTAATATTTAAGATCAACTTTCAAAGACCATCTTTGATCCTTTATCCTCATTCTTATTACGGTTGTATGTAGCTAAGAGATACTAAATCCATCTTCTAGCTTATTATGCATCTTCTCCTTCGCATCGAAGGGTTGCATTTACTCTACTTGGTTCTTTTCTTAATCCTTGGATTAAGCAGCCCATTACCGATAGACTTAATAAGTTTAACCTATTAAACTTAATTAAGTTTTTCCACAACTGAAAACAAATTCAGAATTCCAGCTTATTAGACGTCATTTAAACGAGGTCTAATTCTCAATAATTATATTCATTTATTCTCCTTAACCTTACATAGTTAAGGTCTATTAGCCTTGGATATATTTATCCGATATCCTTACTTTTTGAATTTAACATACGAGGCTATTAATGGAGTCCGAATACGAAGTTCGATTGCTCTAAGTTATTTGATATTCCTTAGCTTTCAAGCTAATCCCCGAATACCTATCGGTTAAGGGATCATGTTCTTCCTAATCCTTTTAATGTCAATTAAAAATTCATCTTAACCCAAGTATGAACTAATTGCACATTCAACATAAAAGTTACATTTAGGTAAGAATAGATGTCAATTCCCTTTTAAATCCATCCAAGGACAATTGAATAATTCCAAATCAAGAGATAACATTATATTCCCAATTTAATCAACAATATCAAACTGATATAGTCATTAAAATATCACACTTGTATTTGTATTCATCAATCCATTTCATAATCCATACATTTGCCAGTCCAAATGACTGGACTTTGTTTATATTAAACAACATTACAACTCATAAGATAGAAGAATGTAGTTTCTTCTTTTCACAATTCCTCGTAGAGGAATAATAAACTATCAAATACAATTCATCTTCAGACAATCAAAAGAAGTATCAGAAAACAGCCATGTCTTCATTTTACTCAAGTTCCATCTGCAAAATTACTTGCACGGGTCAGTTCATTGAACTGAGCATATTAAGCACTTGTCATTAAAATGAGGTGCTTCAAATTAACTGTCTCAATAAAAGAACCCTACTTTTATGAAACGTTAATAAGAACATCAATCAAGAATTAAGTATCAAAAAGAATGAACAGCATGACAACTGAACCATCTAAATACCATCCCAATCAGTCAAAGAATTGCTGTCCTATTTCCCACATAACCATTACAAGACGCAATTTCCTTCAACAGTTCCAGATTACAACATTTGTAAGAACTAGGAATACAAGTAAACATACTGCTGTTATAACATAACTGCTATCCCTTCCCTTTTCTTACATTAATAATAAATGCAAAGGATAAAATTTGATTGAAAACATAAACCAATTTACCTTCCCTTCAGTCCATGCAACTCATTTGATTTCAAGTAATCAAATACAGATGAGAAAGCAAATAGCAACAAAATGTAGATGCTTAAACCCAAGCAATACAAAATTCGTTCCTAAATGATTACAGATTTCCAACTGTATGAGAGAAGAAATGATCATTATTCCAAGTTATCCATTCACACTCCTATTCCTTTCCTCATGACTATACTGAAAATTGAATCCAAACGAGACACAAATCAAGATAACAGTTCAGAGTGAAACTTACAAAATCCATTCAGAATTCACTTTCCAAAGAAAGAATAATTCCATTCATATTCAGCTTTAAATGAAAACAAGGAAGAATTTATCGTCCTTATCAATACTTCTTTTAAATCAGGCTCATACGAATACCAAAAACAGGTTGGTAAAACATCGTATCCATCATAGAGCAAACAATATAAAGAATGCATACTATGTTCTTACTGTACTAGAAGAATTCATACTTCTTTCACTGTATTCTAACCAAATAAATAGTTATACAAGTCACTTAATCAATTATTCACACGAATTTCTATACCTATGAACGCACACAGTTCATAAATAACCATTTGCACATTGTTGTTACCTACAGCAAGTCCAATCCGTATTGTACAGTAAAGCTCTATTAATGCTATTTCCGAATTCAAACAATACAAGAAGAGAAAATTCATACCTTTAACTCTTTCCATAAGAAAATATCCATTTTCTTCAAACACAACAAGAATCAGTCAAGTCGAACTTTTTTTTTTTTTTTGAATGACAGTGCAAAATCAGAGATCTCATGAAACATTTCAATCTTCCATTTGTACAGAAAAACACAACACTCAGAAAACAATCTAAATGCCACTGTCACATCCATCAAGCCAAACCTATAATGTTCAATAAATCCCAAAATTACCATTTCTTCAAAATTTTAAAATAGCAGAAGAAGAAGAACTCATTTCCTTATTAATTCCAGAAAAGAAACGATGTCAAAACCAACTCACACAACATGCACAATTTCATTCAATATACCATATGCAAAGAATACCCAGTTCGAGTTCCTTCTCATCAAACATTTAAATCCAAAAATCTCATTCTCCTATTTCACAATGATGTGCAGAACTCAGAAATACAATATTCATATAACAATACCTTTATCAAGGCAAACCCGCATAGGGTATTAGATGCGTAAGCTTGAATACGATCAAGATAGACTCAAACAAAGAAGCCAAATTCCCATGTGCTTCATTTATTTGCACAGAAATTCAAATCCAAGTTCGTATTCACGAAGACAGTTCAAATCAGAAGGTCAAACCGCAACCACAAAATGCAATAGAATCAACTTTCCATCGCAGTAAGAAGAAAACATAGTTCATTCATTGCACAGAAATACAAAGCCAAGTTCGTATTCACAAAGACAGTTCGAATCAGAAGGTCAAACCGCAACCACAAAACGCAATAGAATCAACTTTCCATCGCAGCAAGAAGAAAACATAGTTCATTCATTGCACAGAAATATAAAGCCAAGTTCATATTCACGAAGACAGTTCGAATCAGAAGGTCAAACCGCAACCACAAAACGCAATAGAATCAACTTTCCATCACAGCAAGAAGAAAACATAGTTCATTCATTGCACAGAAATACAAAGCCAAGTTCGTTTGCATGACAACAGTCCGAACTGGAAGATCAAACCGCATCCATGAAACACAACAAAATCAACTTTCCATCACAAAGAAGGAGAAAATATAATCATTTATAATTTCAGAAGAAAAACAGTTACTTTCTCCAACTTTCACGAATACCCAAGTCGTATTCGTTCATTTTTACAAAAGAAAAGCACAGCAATAAGAATATTACTATCACTTCCTTCAAACCGAGCTCATAATGCTCAATAAAACCCAATTACTATTTCCTTCAAAATCTAAAACAAGCAGAAGGAAGAGGAACTCATTTCCTCAAAATTTCAGTAAAGAAACAATGTCAATCAACTCGCACACAGCAGGCACCATATCATAACATAAAGAACGAATTCCCCAATGCTTTCGAACAAATCAACACAGCATGACTGTATTTTCAATTCAATACTGAAGCAAAGACAGTTCAAATCGCAACAGCAAGACAAAACGACTCTACCCAGAATCATTTCAAACATGACAGCAAAATCGAATAAACCCAAAACCCATTCAGAAGAAGAGCAGGGTTGTTTTAATGAGACGTTTAAGCAAAGCAAGTAGTTTTAAAGAGAAGGGCTTAACATGCCTGATAATCTTCCTCGAAGCTCGAAGAAAACCGCGCCTACAGGAGGTATTTCCTTCCACGGTGATAGCAACAAGCTTCCCAACAATCACCTTTACGCTACTGAGGCTCGAAAATAGCCTTGATTTCCCAAGAAACAAAGATAGTAATCAAACACCTTTGGTTCGACTGAACCAAGAAAAACCAAATGCAGAGCAACTTCCCAAAAATCGAACAACACAATGAACAACCAAAAATTCCTCCATACTCTTTCCAAGGCGGGCTGGTCGTAAAGACCAAGAAAATTAAATGCATTAAAGGCTACGCCTTTTTCCTATTTCCTCACGCCACCGCCGACTCGGGTTGGCGAATTACCAATTTCAAATTTTGCATGCAAACAGAGTTTAGTCTCATGACTAACTGAATACCTCTAACTTTTCCCTGTTCCCACCAAACTTGGCGCTGTCCACGCAAGGACCTACATTCAATGCCATTAAATTTCCTTCCATCCTTATCCTTTCCATCCCCATGGGTCTGTGCATCCCCTTCCTTAGGTTAGGATTAGTTTAGGATTAACAATAGTGTTCAAACCTAGGTCATAGGTTAATAGAACTTAGGTCTATGTTCACCCTTAGAATTTAAAAATCCACTTAGGATAGTAATTAGGATATAAGGTAGGACTTAGGAATAGATTAGGATCTAATCCCCATAACACTTAATTAATCAACTTCCAAACAAGTCCTTCCAATTTGTCATCTAAATTCGGTGATATGCGGGGACGTTTCATCCTACGTTCTACATGCGAGCCACCGCATCCAGGCCTTTATCGCCTTACGGGTGCAGGCGTTACACGGTGTATGGTTCATGAATCGAACCTTTTCCATTGGTATCTATGTGCCAGCTGTTCATACCTGAAATCAGGTGCTGCACATTTATATCAACCTTCAGTCTAGTTTAAAGTAAATCAACAAAGTGATCACAAGAAGGCCACAGCATACCTTGGATCAATGGAATTGATTCAAGGTGTGCTGTCAATCAGTGAATAGAGTTCAGCAAGCATACGACAAATTTGTCATCACATCAGCAAACATACAAGCAATATTAATTGTTGTCCCATGTAAACAAATTACAGTATGCAAGAATCCAGATTAGCAACACATTCCTTTAAGATCAAAAATATATCTTAACATGTTTGCCTTCATTTCAGCAGTTACAACATTATGAAAAATAATCACCATGATAACTTACAAAAATCGTATGCGTTACATTCCTCCCTCTTAAAGAATCATCGTCCGATGATCAAATTAACCAAATCAAGGAGTTTCTAGGACAAATTTCAGTTATTGTCCTTCCATTCATAAGTTCATACCAAAAAGATTCACTCTTAAAAGCGTGTTTTAAGACAACAAGATAAAATAGACTAATAATTGTCTAAATTTGGTAGAATTATTAGTTTTTTTCGAATTTCAATTTCGACCAAACAAATATGGAAAAGCAAATCTCATTTTCTCGAGATTTTCCCAAGTTGCACTTTCTTCGCCGAATCGGTCCCTCTGGACCTTACATTGATTCACTTCGCGATTTCTTAAGTACAATTGGCGAGTTCCCAAAGACTCGAATGGGCTTAACCACAATTATTCCCGGGTCTTGGACCTATAAGGAATTCCAATTCAAGCACATGTGATAAATCTGTTTCGTATTTCTTAAGCAAATAAATATGAAAACATCATGCATTTGAGACAAAACAGAGGTAATGCTAGACGATAAGCTACGGTGGTTGATTATTTCAACAATTTCAAAAGGTCCCACATATCGTGGTGACAACTTGGTAGCCTTGCCAAAAGTTATTGAGCTCTTTTTCAGCTTCACCCGAAGAAAGGCCTTCTCTCCCAGTTTATAATTCCTATCAACCCGCTTTAAGTCTGCATAACTCTTTTGCCTATTGGCAGCCTCCTTTAGATGTTCCCGAATCATTTTGATTTGTTGTTCCATTTCCGTAAGGATTTCTGGCCCAATTACCTCTCTGTCTTCTACACTATCCCGGTGATGGGGTTCTGCATTTTCTTCCATACAATGCTTCAAAGGGCGCCATTTTTAAAGAGGCATGGTATGTATTATTGTAGGCAAATTCTACCAGCAGGAAGGTATTCCTCCCATTTATCTGCTGGTCCATGCAATACATCCTTAACATGTCCTCTAAAACTTGATTGACTCTCTCAGTCTGTCCATCTATCTCCGGATGATATGCAGAGCTGAAGTTTAATTTAGTTCCCAAGGCCGCATTAAGCATTTGCCAAAACCTTGATGTCATCCTCGGATCTCTGTCCGATATGATTAATTCCGGTATTCCATGCAATCTAAAAATTTCATGTACAAATCTTCTTGCTAACACTGGTGCATCATCTTTCAAATTACCAGCAATGAAGTGTGCCACTTTGGTCAATTTTTCGACTACAACCAGGATAATATCATGCTTATTTCTTGACATAGGCAATCCTTGAACGAAATCCATCATTATCACTTTCCATTTGTATTGTGGAATGCTGTGGGGATACAATAATCCAAGCCGGGATGCATATGCTCCGCCTTAACACGCTGACATTCTAAGCAGTGTGTTACAAATTCCACCACATCCTTTTTCATTCCCTTCCAGAAGTATTGTTGCTTAAGATCAGCAAGCATTTTTGTAATGCCAGGGTGTCCAGAAAAAGGTGAATTATGAAATTCAGTTAACAATTTCCCTCTTAAGTCATTTGCTGAGGTATATATACCTGTTTCGAATCTCAAAATTCCTTCATTTTGAAACGAAATCCTTTATACCCGACATCCTTGGATCTGTAGGAAGTGTTGTTTTGACTTGCTACAAATAAGGATCCGATTCAAGGCATCTTTCACCTCATCCTTAAATTGAGTTCTTAACGTTATAAGAGTAGAGATATGCTTCCTTCGACTCAGAGCATCTGCCACTCTATTTTCCTTGCCTTTGATGTAGCTTATATCAAAATCATACTGAGACAGAAATTCTAACCATCTTCGCTGCCTTGCATTCAGATTTGGCTGAGTAAAAATATACTTCAACCCCAGATGGTCTGTTTTTAACTCAAAAGGCTTGCCTAAAAGGTAATGCCTCCACATTTGAAGTGCATGAACAATGGCAGTGAGCTCTAGGTCATGTGGAGCATAATTCTATTCATGTAACTTAAGCTTTCTACTTTCATAAGCTATGACATGGTTATTCTGTAACAGAATACCTCCAAGGCCTTCTCCTGATGCATCCGTTACAACCATAAAATTTCCATTTGGATCAGGTACAGTTAAAATAGGTGTTGTAGTTAATTGTTCCTTTAAATTTTTAAAGGCAGATTCACATTTTTCCGTCTAGACAAATTTCTTATCCTTCTTTTGCAACGAAGTGATTGGGGCAGCAATTTTTGAAAAGTCCTTAACGAACTTTCTATAATATCCTGCCAAGCCCATGAAGCTCCTCACTTCGTGCACATTCTTAGCATGAGCCATTCGGTTATAGCTGTGATCTTTCAAGGGTCTACAGCTATTCCATTCTTTCTTATAACGTGTCCCAAATAATGCACCTCTGCATCATAAAAGGAACATTTAGACAGTTTACCATACAACTTCCTCTTTCTTAAAATTTCCAGCACTATCCTTAGATGTTCTTAGTGCTCTTCGACATTTTTAGAGTATATAAGAATGTCGTCTAGGAATACAAGCACAAACTTGTCTAAGTATTCTTGAAAAATATTGTTCATCAGATTCATGAAGGCGGCAGGTGCATTGGTCAATCCAAAAGGTAACACCGTGAACTCATAATGCCCGTACCTTGTTCTAAAAGTTGTTTTTGAATATCTTCTTCCTTTATTCTTAGCTGATGATACCCAGATCGAAGATATATTTTTGAATAGACTGATGCTCCTCGCATCTGATCAAACAGATCATCAATTCTAGGAAGTGGGTATCGATTTTTAATAGTTTCCTTGTTCATCATTCTGTAATCAATGCACACCTCAATGTGCGATCCTTTTCTTTACAAAATTATCGGCGCTCCCAAGGTGAGACGATCGGTCTTATCAGCCCCTTAGTCAAAAGTTCTTTTAACTGAGCCTTTAGCTCTACCAACTCGATGGTGGTCATTCTATAAGGTGCCTTAGATATGGGTTCATTTCTGGTTTGATTTCTATTACAAAGTCAAACTCTCGTTTGGGTGGAAGACCTGGAAATTCCTTCGGAAACACATCACTGAAACCCCTTAACAATGGATATCTTTCCATGAAATCATTATCTTCCTCAGCATTTTCTGTCATTTTTACTACATACAAGGTGCAGCCTCTATTTTTAGCCCTTTTTAGTTGCATAGCTGTCAGTTTCCTAACTGCAACTTCACGTTTTACACCTTGAATGACTGTTGCTTTCTGCAGGTCATCAAAACAACAAATTTGTTTTTCATAATAGTCAACTTTTCCTTATGTTTTGCCAACTAGTTAACTCCAATAATGATATCATATGATCCTAAAGGAGTGACATACAGTCAACTTCGGTGGAGAAACTAGGCAAGTCAAGAATTGCCCCAAAAAGGCACATTTCAACTGTATGGACAACATTATTCCCATAATGCACTGTCCATGTTTTATCCATTCGTTCCGCCTTTCTTTTTAATTTCATTGCAAGTTTAGCAGAAATAAAGCATTCAGTAGCTCCAGTATCAAAAAGTATGACTACAGGTGTACCGAATAACTTACCCGGAACTTCTATAGGCGTAACTTACTTTTCAGCTTGTCTGTTAGCCACTGCAGTGTGTATCCTATGCTACTGATTGTGATCATCCTTCTTCAGAGGATAGTGATTCGCATAGTGGTCCTTTCCACAGTTGAAGCATCCTCCAACTGGCCCTTTTCTAGGCTCAAATTTGTTACCAGCTTTGAAGTTATCATTTTGGCTCCCATAGGACTTCTGTCCATTACCACTAACTTTTGTGAAGTTGTTCCGCACACTCTTTACTGAGTTTTTTCATTATAGATTTCTTGTTGTTATCCACAACAAAAAAAAAAAATCACTCCAAACCTTTTCCAAGGCCCCTTTTGAGTGCAAGAGACGAAGAAGAATTGGGAATCTTCTTCCTTATCTCTTCCCTATGAGCGAGATATTGCTCTCAATTTCATTCTGTCGATTGCCTTTTTGAAAACTCCTTCCATGGTGGTTGGGCCGTGGACATCCACTTCACCACCAATGATGGGATTTAGTCCCATTATGAATTTTCATATTCTAAACTTCTCATCAACTTGGTACTGCAAAGACATACTTAAGGAGTTTAGTAAAACCTTCCCAAAGATATTCTATCACCTGTCGGCCTTCCTTGTGACCGATTCTGAAATTTAGTCATTTTCCTATCAAAATAGAGTTGAGGCAGCCATCGTTGCCTAAAATAACCCTTAAATTGATCCCAAGTTATGTCCGATTGACAATATTCAACTCAACCTTACGGTTGTCCCACCATGATGATGCTTCATGAGAAAGCTGATATGCTCCCCATATCGCTTTGGTCTCTTCAGAGACGTTTCTTATTGCAAAGTATTTCTCCATTTCACTGAGCCAATTCTCAGCTCCGTCCCCAAGGGTTGTTCCATCAAATGTTGGAGAACTTATTCTCTTTATGTCATTTGTAAGTTCAGCTGCTAATCATGCCCTTTTATTTCCAGGATGATTAGGAGCAATTACATTATTATTATCAACATCCAGATTCCCTCCATTGATGTTGTCCACAGGAGGTAGCTGATCATTTATATCAGCTTCATCTTCCTCCTCTTCATTGCCCATTGACTGTTGTTCCAGAACAGTCAAATGATCTCTCGTATCTAGTAGGGCAGCAAGGATTTCATCCAGCTTTTGAGTAGTAGCTGCTTCTCCACCCTATAACGGGTAGTTCGCAGCATTCCCTCTTGTTCTGACCATTTTACATTCAATAAGAAAATGTAAACATTATTAATATTATGGACTCATTAGGTCCAAGAGCTGCAACCTTCACTCGATACCAAGATGTAATATCCCCATTTTAACATACTAGAACAAGGGAACATTTTTTTATAAAACGTTCTCTGTTATGAATTATATAATTCAAACACACGTTCAAGTTTTAATAATTGTTCTCTGCCCAAACAATGTAGTTTGGAACACACAATTTCCTTTTAAAACTAATGTTCTCTATTCACATATTTGCAATATGGAACACACATTCAGTGCGTAATTCAATCTTATAATGATTCCATATCTTTCTTTGTATATGACTCGAAGAACTACCGATCTCCCATTTTCATGGCTCGGAGTTTCAACGATCTCTCATTTCATGACTCGGAAACTACCGATCCTTCATGTTCATTCATGCATAGTATAATATATATACAAGGTTCTCTTACCATTTCCGGTTATCGAAGTGATCCATTTAAGAAGCCTATCTGAATATCTGTTATTGATATTCATCTGACATCCTGCATCTTAAATTAGGTGATTAGGACAACGCAACCAACACTTGCAATACTTTGGCCAAATATTTTCACATGCTTTGCATGATCATATTCCTGGATGTGATACACACCAATGGAATACGTCCTTCACCTCACTTCACCTGTTATCTAGAATGGTCTTTCCTAGTTCCTACCAGTCCTTCCAATTTAAGATCAAACTCTAACTTCCAACTTCCAACTAGCAATATGAACGAGTATAGGAATTCACTCATGGTAACTAAAGATACACAGACATACGGTGTCGTCCCTAAACGACTCCGTGTGTCTAGTTATCTTTAGTCCTCCGGAGTCACTCCGTATACGTGATCACACTCCTATCCCCAGCCAAGAACTTAATATTCAGCTTATGTATTCTTGATGATTTAATTCGGGAGGGCATTGTAATATGTCAGCTATAACATTGTGTCGTCATGAAGACCCCGCCTTCATGAAGACACCGTGTTGTAGCTGGCGTATGTCAATGTCCTATGGAATCCTCTCATCAAGAGTACACATCCAGCTCAAGTGATTTGGTTATGATCTTAATATTTAAGATCAACTTTCAGCAGCCATGCTGATCCTTTATCCTCATTCTTGTTACAGTTGTATGTAGCTAAGAGAGACTAAATCTGTCTTCTAGCTTACTATGCATCTTCTCCTTAAATCATCAAGGGTTGCATTTACTCTACTTGGTTCTTTTCTTAATCCTTGGATTAAGCAGCCCATTACCGATAGACTTAATAAGTTTAACCTATTAAACTTAATTAAGTTTTCCACAATCGAAAACAAATTCAGAATTCCACATTATTAGGCGTCATTTAAACGAGGTCTAATTCTCAATAATTATATTCATTTATTCTCCTTAACCTTACATAGTTAAGGTGCATAGCCTTGGATATATTTATCCCATATCCTTACTTTCGAGTTTAACATACGAGGCTATTAATGGAGTCCGAATACGAAGTTCGGCTGCTCCTAAGTTATTTGATATTCCTTAGCTTTCAAGCTAATCCTCGAATACCTATCGTTAAGGGATCATGTTCTTCCTAATCCTTTTAATGTCAATAAAAATTCATCTTAACCCAAGTATGAACTAATTGCACATTTCAACGTAAAAGTTACATTTAGGTAAGAATAGATGTCAATTCCCTTTTAAATCCATCCAAGGACAATTGAATAATTCCAAATCAAGAGATAATATTATATTCCCAACTTAATCAACAATATCAAACTGATATCATTAAAATATCACACTTGTATTTGTATTCATCAATCCATTTCATAATCCATACATTTTCTAGTCCAAATGACTGGACTTTGTTTATATTAAACAACATTACAACTCATAAGATAGAAGAATGTAGTTTCTTCTTTTCACAATTCCTCGTAGAGGAATAATAAACTATCAAATACAATTCATCTTCAGACAATCAAAAGAAGTATCAGAAAACAGCCATGTCTTCATTTTACTCAAGTTCCATCTGCAAAATTACTTGCACGGTCCAGTTCATTGCAATCAGCATATTAAGCACTTGTCATTAAAATGAGGTGCTTCAAATTAACTGTCTCAATAAAAGAACCCTGCTTTTATGAAACGTTAATAAGAACATCAATCAAGAATTAAGTATCAAAAAGAATGAACAACATGACAACTGAAACATCTAAATACCATCCCAATCAGTCAAAGAATTGCTGTCCTATTTCCCACATAACCATTACAAGACGCAATTTCCTTCAACAGTTCCAGATTACAACATTTGTAAGAACTAGGAATACAAGTAAACATACTGCTGTTATAACATAACTGCTATCCCTTCCCTTTCCTTACATTAGTAATAAATGCAAAGGATAAAATTTGACTGAAAACATAAACCAATTTACCTTCCTTTCAGTCCATGCAACTCATTTGATTTCAAGTAATCAAATACAGATGAGAAAGTAAACAAAGCAACAAAATGTAGATGCTTAAACCCAAGCAATTACAAAATTCGTTCCTAAATGATTACTGATTTCCAATCGTATGAGAGAAGAAATGATCATTTTTCCAAGTTATCCATTCACACTCCTATTCTTTTCCTCATGTATCATTGAAAATTGAATCCAAACGAGACATAAATCAAGATAATGATTCGAGTGAAACTTACAAAATCCATTCAGAATTCACTTTCCAACAGCAAGGAATAATTCCATTCATTTTCAGCTTTAAATGAAAACAAGGAATAATTTATCGTCCTTATTAATACTTCTTTTAAATCAGGCTCATACGAATACCAAAACAAGTTGGTAAAACATCGTATCCATCATAGAGCAAACAATATAAGAATGCATACTATGTTCTTACTGTACTAGAAGAATTCATACTTCTTTCACTGTATTCTAACCAAATAAACAGTTATACAGTCACTTAATCAATTATTCACACGACTTTCTATACCTATGAATGCACACAGTTCATAAATAACAATTTGCACATTGCTATTACCTATAGCAAGTCCAACCCGTATTGTACAGTAAAGCTCTATTAATGCTATTTCAGAATTCAAACAGCAAGAAGAGAAAATTCATACCTTTAACTCTTTCCATAAGAAAATATCCATTTTCTTCAAACACAACAAGAATCAGTCAAGTCGAGTTCTGTTTTTTTTTTTTTGAATGACAGTGCAAAATCAGAGATCACATGAAACATTTCAATCTTCCATTTGTACAGAAAAACACAAAGACTCGAGAAAACAATCTAAATGCTGATAATAATGGTATAGCTTAGATACCAAATGATAGAATAGAATAAGATTGCAATGACCAAAGAGGGACGGAAGCCTCACAAATATTATTGATCATGAAATCAGATTACATAACAATGCAAGAGCTGTAATATTTATAGATATTAGAACTGACCTCATATGGATAGACATGACACCCTAGCAGACACCAACTACGAGATGATAAGACCCATCTCACATGCACATGTAATTACTACTAATACCAATATTGAATGCAAGTCACTAGACTAGAGTGCACATGTTGCACATTATTAAATAAAAGACAATGCAATAAAATGCAATAAATATGCCTATGCTAAATTATGCTAACATTCCCCCCCTTAATTTTGCATAGTTTCCAATGAAGTGGAGAGGAACTCTCTGAACAGTGTGAATTTTTCACGTGCAAGTGACTTAGTGAAAACATCTGCCTTTTGTTCAGCTGTAGGACAGAAATGGAGCTGTATGTTGTGCTTCAAGACATGCTCATGTATGAAATGAACCTGTACTTCAATATGCTTGGTTCTCTCATGAAATATTGGATTGCGAACAAGCTTTAGAACTCCTTCATTATCAACATATATTGGAGTAGATTTCTGTTGTGGTAGACCAATTCCTTCCAGTATTCGGCATAGCCATATTGCTTCACAAACAACTTCACCTGCAGCTCGATACTCTGCTTCTGTAGAAGAGCGAGAAACAAAGTTTTGTTTCTTGCTTCCCCATGATATCGGTCCAGATCCCATAAAGAAGACGAAGCCTAATGTTGACTTCCTATCATCCATGTTTCTGCATGATCTGAATCTGAATATCCTGTCAAGAAGAAGTTGTCGTTCTTCTTGTACTCTAGACCAAGGTCAACTGTACCCTTTAGATATCTCAGTATTCTCTTTACTTTGCTTTCCAATGACATATTTTTGGTTCTTGCATGAAGCATGATAAATAGCCGGCAAAGAAAGTGATATCTGGTCTAGTATATATCGAGGTAAATGAGACTCCCGATCAATTGCCGATAGAGAGTTGCATTCACCGGTGGTGATGGATCGGAACAAGATAACTGAAGTCTCGCTTCCATAGGTGTAGCAATAGGAGTGCAGTCCATCATCCTGAATTTCTCGAGCGTTGTCTTGGTGTATTTCAACTATGACACAAAGATATGATTCTCTTTTTACCATACTTCCAACCCAAGACAATAGTGCATGAGCCCGAGATCTGTCATGTCGAACGATCGATTAAAATCCTTCTTTGTTGCATCGATCATCTTCACAGAACTTCTGTAATGACTAGATCGTCGACATAAACAACCACAATGACAATCTCCCCCCCTTGCTTTTTGAGGTAGAGATTGGGGTCATAAGGATTCCTTTCGAATCCATGACTTATGAGATGCTCATCAATTTTGATGTACCATGCCCGGGGTGCCTGTTTTAGGCCATATAGAGATTTTATGAGTCTGCATACCATCATCTCTTTTCCTGGTATTACATAACCCTCTGGCTGAGTCATATAGACTTCTTCTTGCAAATCTCCATTAAGAAAGGCACTTTTCACATCCATTTGGTGGACTTTCCAACCAAATTGTGTAGCTAGAGAAAAGATCATCCTGATTGTCTTGATCTTGGCTGTGGGAGCAAATGTCTCCTCATAATCAATGCCTTCTTGTTATGCATACCCCTTTGCTACAAGCCTTGCTTTATACTTGTCAATAGTCCCATCTGATTTGTACTTAGTCTTGAATATCCATCTGCATCCAATGGGTTTCTTCCCTGGTGGAAGGTCGACAAGTTGCCATGTGTGGTTCTTCATCACTGACGGATACTCTGAATCCATGGCATCTTTCCAAGCTTTTGATTGTAGGGCTTCCGAACTGTAGATGGCTCAACTGTTTCAACAACTCTACTCATTAGGGCATAATTGACCTCTTAGGTCCAGGATTGGACGATGTGCTAGGTGCTTCATCCAAATTTGCATCTCTTATTAATTGAGTATACCATTTAGGTAACTTATTAGTTGTTCCATTGGATTGTGGTGGATCCAAGTTTTCACCATCATCCAATTCATCACTGTCATCTTCAGTGGGAACATCAAATTCTGTCTTCACAAGAGGTGTATTCTGCATGTTTGTTGAGTCGTTGAGTGGAGCATCTGCTTGTTTCTTCTCAAAGAACTCAACATCCCTACTTGTGTATACTTTCTTTGCTTTCGGATCCCATAATCTATACCCAAGTGCTTCTTCATTGTATCCAATGAATATCAGTTTCTCAGCTTTCATATCCAACTTGTTCCTATTCTTCTTAGGTATGTGCATGCTAGCTTTACACCCAAATACTCTTAGGTGTGCAATTGATGGTTTCCGATTTGACCATGCTTCTTGAGGTGTCACTCCTTCAAGAGCTACTGTGGGCACTCTGTTCAACAAATAGACTGCAGTTCTTGCAGCTTCTGCCCAAAATGTCTTTGTTAAACTTGAGTCGTCAATCATACATCGCACCATTTCCATGATAGTACGATTCCTTCTCTCAACTATACCATTCTGCTGTGGTGTGTGAGTAGGAGGCATTTGTTGACGAATCCCATGAGCTTCCAGGTAAGTCTTGAACTCATTGCTTGTGAATTCCCCCCCTCGATCTGAGTGGAGAGTTTTGATCTTGCGACCAACTTCATTCTCAACAAGTGCTTTGAACTTCTGAAATGTCTCAAAGGCTTGACTCTTGTTTCTTAGACAATATATCCACATCTTTCTTGAGTAGTCATCAACATAAAGCATGAAGTATTGACATCCAAAATGACTTGGTTGCATGGGCCCACAAAGATCGGTGTGCACCAAATCAAGCTTTCCCTTAGCTCTATATGTGTTCTTCTGGAAGGGTACTCTGTGTTGCTTTCTAGCTAGGCAATTGTGACACTTGTTAGTGTTGTGCTTGAGTGTAGGCAATCCTTTCACCATGTTGCCCTTTTGAAGTGTTTGGAGATAGCCAAAACTAATGTGACCATATCTGCGATGCCATAGTTCTGCAGATTGTGTGTCTTTGGCCACTAGAGCTTGATCATCCTTGTGGACAAAATCAAGTTGGAACATGCGTCCCACATTAGAGGCTCTTGCTACAATCTTGGAACCTCTTGACTTATACGTTATTAAGCACACTTTTTCTCCATTATTATTGTCAAAAACCAACTTCAAGTTGTGATCAAGGAGTTGACTAACTAATAGAAAATTCTTGGTCAACCTGTGTACATCTACAATACATTTTTGATTTTGCGGTCATGCTTTCCAAGAGGTAGTGAAATGTTTCTAATCCCCTTGACACTGTATGATGAGTCATCACCTAATGACACATGGTTCTTGTTAGGTGAGTCACGCAGTGTGTAGAACCAATCCTTGCGTCTAGTCATGTGTCAAGTTGCACCGAGTCAACATACCAGATATCTTGTGTGGACTTGGTTTCTTCATCAAATTGAGCAGAATACATGTGGTGTCCTTCATCTGAATCATCCTCATGTTCGGCAATGTACCCTTGTTGTTTGGGTTTTCTTTGCCAATTACCATTTTTATGCCCTTGATTGTTGTTGTTGTTGGACTTCCCTTTATTTGAATTATTGTTACCCTGTTGGTTATTGGGTTTTGAATTGCTTGATGAACCCTTTTTGTAGGAATTGTACCAACAATCTTTGATGTCATGTCCCCCTCTATTGCAAATGGGACACTTCTTGGTGTTGTCTCGTTGACTTTGATTTTGTTGGGACTTCTTGTGATTGGACTGAAATTTTCCCTTTCCTTTATGATTGGAAGATAGTGCTTGCTCATCTTCATGATCTTTGTTGTTCATTGCCTCTTCTTGTTGGAGTAGATTGACCAACTTCTCAAAGGTGATTGTGTGTTCACTCATATTGATAGTTGTCACAAAGATTCTGTAGGAAGGAGGAAGTACTCGCAACACAATTGGTATGAGGTCTTCATCACTTATCTCTTTTCCCAATGCCAATAGATATGCCCTCAAAGTAGCTTGACTCGTCTCAAAAAAACTTCAACCTTCTCATTGTGCTTGAACTTGAGAGTATGCAGTTGTGATAGTAGGTTGAGGATGGCATTCTTGTTCTTTGCCTCATAGGCGTGTGCTCAACTTATCCCATGCATCCTTGGCTGATGTGGCATCTCTAATGTGGGGTTGCACATCATCCACATTACGCATAAACAAGATGATCAACTTGACCTTTTAATTGGCCCTGTCAAATTGAACTTGTTGTCTTCCATCATCAGGTGATCTTGTTGTTGTTCCATCTACAACTGTCCATAGGTCTTCAAACTCAAGTAACATCTTGATCTTTGGTTTCCATGCAGCATAGTTGTCTCCTCTAAGCAATTGTGAATCTGGTAAGAAGAACTTTGGTGCTTGTGCACCCATTTCTGCAATCTAAATTTCTGAAACTCTGAATTTCTGACAAAGGGTAAGGCTCTTATCACTCCAGGTTTATGGTCTCCCTCTCAATATACCGTCAGGCCGATATACCAAACCTTTCTGTATACGCTCCCTTCCGATATACCCATCGGTACGTGGAAGAAGATCACCCTTTCAATATACCGTCAAGATGCGAAAAGAGGTGTTAACACACGTGAAATAATTTAGTACATGGTACATAGACAGTATGGAGAGGGGTTTGTGCAAGCACAAATGGATGGGAGGGCTCAAATGTGTGTGTATTGTGTCCTTATTACTCCCGTTGATTTTATAGGGTCGATGCCCAGACGACGTTTAGGCAGTTGTGTTAGGCGTTAAGTGCAGTAGTAGTCGCGATGGCATCACCCGTAAGCGCTTCCCAAAGGCACCGTATATACCGAACGCTGCTATGAGATCAAAGATATCGTGTGATAGAACCAAACATAAAATAAAAAAATTGTACTTTTTTTTTCACTTTTTTTTTGTTTTTGACCAAAGAGGCGAAGCCTCACAAATATTATTGATCATGAAATCAGATTACATTACAATGCAAGAGCTGTAATATTTATAGATATTAGATGACCTCATATGGAGAGACATGACACCCTAGCAGACACCAACTACGAGATGATAAGACCCATCTCACATGCACATGTAATAACTAATAATACCAATATTGAATGTTATCAACATAACAATATTGAATGCAAATCACTAGACTAGAGTGCACATGTTGCACATTATTAAATATAAAGACAATGCAATAAAATGCAATAAATATGCCTATGCTAAATTATGCTAACAAATGCCTTTGTCACATCCATCAAGCCGAACCTATAATGTTCAATAAATCCCCAAATTACCATTTCTTCAAAATTTTAAAACAAAGAAGAAGAAGAACTCGTTTCCTTATTAATTCCAGAAAAGAAACGATGTCAAATCCAACTCACACAGCATGCACAATTTCATTCAATATACCATATGCAAAGAATACCCAGTTCGAGTTCCTTCTCGATCAAACATTTAAATCCAAAAACCTCATTCTCCTGTTTCACAATGATGTACAGAACTCAAAATACAATATTCATATATCAATACCTCTATCAAGGCAAACCCGCATAGGGTATTAGATGCGTAAGCTTGGTACAGTCAAGACAGACTAAACAAAGCAAGCCAAATTCCCATGTACTTCATTTATTTGCACAGAAATTCAAAGCCAAGTTCGTATTCACGAAGACAATTCGAATCAGAAGGTCAAACCGCAACCACAAAACGCAATAGAATCAACTTTCCATCGCAGCAAGAAGAAAACATAGTTCATTCATTGCACACGAAATACAAATCCAAGTTTGTATTCATGAAGAGGCGATTCGAATCGGAAGGTCAAACCACAACCACAAAACGCAATAGAATAAACTTTCCATCGCAGCAAGAAGAAACCATAGTTAATTCATTGCACAGAAATATAAAGCCAAGTTCATATTCACGAAGCGGTTCGAATCGGAAGGTCAAACCGCAACCAAAAATGTAATAGAATCAACTTTCCATCGCAGTAGTTAAGAAAACATAGTTCATTCATTGCATAGAAATACAAAGCCAAGTTCGTTTGCACAACAATGATCGAGACTGGAAGATCAAACCACATCCATGAAACACAACAAAATCAACTTTCCATCACAGCAAGGAGAAAATATAATCATTTATAATTTCAGAAGAAAAACAGTTATTTTCTCCAACTTTCACGAATACCCAAGTCGTATTCATTCATTTAAACAAAAGAAAAGCACAAGCAATAAGAATATTACTATCACTTCCTTCAAACCGAGCTCATAATCCTCAATAAAACCCAATTAGTATTTCCTTCAAAATCTAAAATAGCAGAAGGAAGAGGAACTCATTTCCTCAAAATTTCAGTAAAAAAACAATGTCAATCAACTCGCACAGCAGGCACCATATAATAACATAAAGAACAAATTCCCCAATGCTTTCGAACAAATCAACACAGCATGACTTTATTTTCAATTCAATACTGAAGCAAAGATAGTTCAAATCGCAACAGCAAGACAAAATGACTCTACCCAGAATCATTTCAAACATGACAAGCAATCAAATAAACCCAAAACCCCCTTCATCAGAAGAGCAGGGTTGTTTTAATGAGACGTTTAAGCAAAGCAAGTAGTTTTAAAGAGAAGGGCTTAACATGCCTGATAATCTTCCTCGAAGCTCGAAGAAAACCGTGCCTACAGGAGGTATTTCCTTCCACGGCGATAGCAACAAGCTTCCCAAAAATCACCTTCTGCTACAGGCTCGAAAATAGCCTTCAATTTCCAAAGAAACAGAGATAGCAATCAAACACAACTGGTTCGACTGAACCAAGAAAAACCAAATGCAGAGCAACTTCCCAAAAATCCGAACAACACAATGAACAACCAAAAATTCCTCCATACTCTTTCCAAGGCGGGCTGGTCGCGAAGACCAAGAAAATTAAATGCATTAAAGGCTCTGCCTTTTTCCTATTTCCTCACGCCACCGCCGACTCGGGTTGGCGAATTACCAATTTCAAATTTTGCATGCAAACAGAGTTTAGTCTCATGACTAACTGAATACCTCTAACTTTTCCTGTTCCCGCCAAACTTGGCGCTGTCCACGCAAGGACCTACATTCAATGCCATTAAATTTCCTTCCATCCTTATCCTTTCCATCCCCCATGGGTCTGTGCGTCCCCTTCCTTAGGTTAGGATTAGTTTAGGATTAACAATAGTGTTCATACCTAGGTCATAGGTTAATAGAACTTAGGTCTATGTTCACCCTTAGAATTTAAAAATCCACTTAGGATAGTAGTTAGGATATAAGGTAGAACTTAGGGGTAGATTAGGGTCTAATCCCCTTAACACTTAATTAATCAATTTCCAAACAAGTCCTTCCGACTGTCATCAAAATTCAATGCTATGCAGGACGTTTCGTCCCACGTTCTACATGCCTGAGCCACCCGCATCCAGGCCTTTATCGCCTTACGGGGTCTAGCGTTACATAGTGTATGGTTCGAGAATCGAACCTTTTCCGTTGGCATCTACGTGCAGCTGTTCATACCTAAAATCAAAGTCTTTGCACATTTATATCAACCTTTAGTCTGGTTTAAAGTAAATCGACAAAGCGATCACAAGAAGGCCACAACATACGTTGGATTAATGGAATTGATTCAAGGTGTCTTTGTCAATCCGTGAATAGAGTTCAGCAAGCATACAACAAATTTGTCGTCACATCAGCAAACATACAAGCAATATTAACTGTTGTCCCATGTAAACAAATTATAGTATGCAAGAATCCAGATTAGCAACACATTCCTTTAAGATCAAAAACATATCTTAACATGTTTGCCTTCATTTCAGTAGTTACAACATTATGAAATTAATCACCATGATAACTTACAAAAATCGGGCGTTATAACTTGGCTTCCATTTATAATGATAGAGATATTTGTAAATTCATGTTATGACCTCTAAATCTATATGAATTTCAAGTTTCTTGGAAATCACATCACACCCTTCACTAGGATTGATGACTACCCCTATCTTTTTGTTCAGGGGATTTTGAAAACATCCATGGGTTTATCATATAAGGAATTATCAATGAATATAAGGTCACTAATTCGTAGGCCATGTAACTCCCATTTAGAACTAAACAAGAAAGATTTACTAGGTGATTGATAACCCCTTAGTGTTCTTAGCCATTCCCCTATTTCTATGATTATTTTGAACACTTTAGGAAGTTCTATCAAATTTACTATCCATTCCAGTAGAACACTTGAACTTTATCTTTCTTTGGAGGAGAGGATACTACAGGAAATTCAATTATGATCCTACACCTCTGCATTGATATATTCTCTATGTTTCTTTTGTTTCCTTTAAGATTAATTTTTTTGTGATGGTTATTTTTTCCATCTTCCAATGGGTCATCCTGGCTTGCATAATACCATACATGGAAATATGATAAATGTGAAATTTGTTTCAGAGTGTGAATAAATTTACATTCAAGAGCGCAAGTATATGTGGGGAGAAACAAGTTTGGAAGAGATGTGTAATATATGCATTACAAGGCACAAGGTAGATGTCATATCCATTTAGTTACTTGTCCCACCTCTCATAAACAAGGTAGTTCTATAAGCAAACTCAATGATGGTTCTAGGCACGAGACTAGGAAATATTAATGAAATATGGTTTAGGGTTTAGGGTTTAGGGTTCATGGTTTAAGGTTTAAGGTTTAGGGTTTAGGGTTTAGAGTTCAAGGTTTAGGGTTATGGTTTAGGATTTAGGTTTTAGGTTTAGGGTTTAGGGTTTAGTGTTTAGTGTTTATGGTTAGGGTTTAAGGTTTAGGGTTTAGGGTTTAGGGTTTAGTATTTAGTGTTTAGGGATAAGTGTTTATGGTTTAGGGTTTAGGGTTTAGAATTTAATGTTTAGGGATTAAGGTTTAGGGTTTATGGTTTAGGGCTTGGGGTTTAGGGTTTAGGGATTAGGGTATATGGTCTAGGGTTTAGGGTTTAGATTTTAGGGCTCATGGATAAGGGTGTAGGGTTCAAGGCTTATGGTTTAGGGTTTAGGATTCGGTGTTTAAGGTTTAGGGTTTATGGGTCAGGGTTTAGGGTTTAGGATTTAGTTTTTATGGTTCAGGGTTTAGGGTTTAGCATTTAGGGCTCATGGTTCATGGTTTAGGGTTTAGGGTTTAGGGTTTAGGGCTTATGGATTAGGGTTTAGGGCTTAAGGCTCAGGGTTTAGGGCTCACAGGTAAGGGTTGAATGTTTAAGGTTTAGGGTTTAGGGTTTAGGTTTTAGGGTCTAGGGATCATGGTTAAAGGTTTAGGGTTTAGGGCTCAAGGTTTATATTTTAGTGTTTAGGTTTATGGCCTATGGTTTAGGGTTTCGATTGTAGAAGTTAAATGCTAAAAGATTTAGAATTTGGATCTTTGAAATCTGAAAAATTACCTATAATCTTGAGAAAATTATACTTTAAAAAACTATCTCCTAAACCATGACTCATGGAGTTGTGAGACTAATTCCATAAGGTGCAGAGTGACCCTAATTTCTTATATTTACATAAATAAATTTAAAGTATAAATTAAACATTTATTTACGTAAATAGAATCATGTCAAAAGCATATTTAATGCTTATACTACATAGAATGTGTACACATTATAACGCGTCACGCGTTATGTTTATACTACATAGAACACGTATGGGTTATGTAGCGTGTACGCGCATTATGCAGCGTATTCGCATTTTGTGTTTTCTCTTTTAAGCCATGACTCAAGGCTTGGGATTCAGTTTGGATCCCCAAGCACGAGGCATGGACTGTAAAAACACAACATACATCAAGTTTTTACAAGAAAATGTAAAAATGACACTTCCTCTATGATAAATCAAAATAAAATGATCGATCCATTTAAAAAAAAATTATACCACGATGTAGAACGAGTCTCTTCTTTCTAAAAATATAATTTTTCAAATTTTCGACTAATATAAGGTTTCCATATTATTTATTTTCTAACTGTGCCTTTTTATAGCTATTTTTTGAAGTGTAAATATGTCTATCTTTCATGGTGTATCTTTTCTTTTGGATGATCGATTTTTTAAAAAAGTATACTATCCCAAACTAGGCATAATTCTATACATATTCGAAAAAAATTCTAATTTTCAATATTTTTGCGGTAGCTAGGGGGGCACGGTCGGAGCTCCATTATTTTTCAAAACATAAAATTTTTGTACTAGAAAAATATTCACTAAAAAAATCTTTTAAAAATGGAACCTAAACTAGATGCTCCTAGCTATCTTTCTATCGAAGGGTTTTCAAAAATACTAAATGGTGCTAAAAAAAATGGTGGGGGAAAAAAAGTCACTCTATTATGTTTTTTTAACAAAAGAAGGAGCATTTTTGTATTTTAGTTGTTTGACCCACTTAAACTTATCCGTTTTCAATAAAATTTAGTAGCTTAGAAACTAGACTCAAATTGCATTACGATTCATATTTCTAGAACATCTTCCAATTTTTAGTGTAACTATTTTGGAAAACTTGTACAAGTTGAAGTTTTTTTAGAAAAATGCATCCACTTAAGACCCCCTTTTGGCCCCCTAACTTGGTGCACGTACTAAACAATATGTAGCACAAAAGGAAAGTAAATAATACACACAACAATAAAAATTAATGATAAATTTTGTATGATGGGATCCTTCGATAAGGGGACATGTAAGACAAAAAGGATTAGTAGTTTATGCTTACACCCCAATGTTCTTGGACCGTTCTAGCTGTAAGACAAAAGGGTTAGTAATTTTGATTGATTAATATCCTACAATGACAAGTGTTAGTGAAATATTAATCAAATATTAAAACTTAAAGAGTTTCCCCTTTTATTGTGTTATTCTTACAAAAATAGAATGTAAGAAGCTGTAAAATACCACTAAAAACAAAAAAGTGTGATTAGTTAGTTATTATTGATGTCAAAATTATTATTAGAACAAACACATTGTTTACAAGGAAAATGTGTTGTTATAGGACAAATGTGTTATTACGGGACAAATGCTTTGTTATACTAACATATGTGCTACTTTAGAAAAAAATATCTACTTTGTCTCGTAAATGATCTACTCTATATGTAAATGAGCTACTCATATATGCAAATGTGCTAATACATTGTGCAAATGCATTTTTTTGTATGTAAATGAGATTTTGGTATACAAATGTGTTGTTCTATATGCAAATGATATGTTCTATGTGTAAATGAGTTGTTATGTATTCAAATGATACTTCTATATGCAAATGAGTTGTTCTTTATGAAAATTCATTGTTCTATATGCAAATGAGTTATTTTTATGCAAATGCATTGTTTTGTATGCAAATGAGATGTTTTGTATGCAAATGCATTGTTCGTACACAAATGAGTTGTTCGTATGAAAATGCATTGTTTTTACGTATGCAAATGCATTGTTACTGTGTGAAAATGAGTTGTTATGTATGAAAATGCACATTTCATGTGAAAATGAGCTATTAGTGCTACAAATGCATGCTTTGTTGACAAGTCAAATGTGCTGAAATGGATGACTCTTTCGAAGATTTGAAATTTTAGGGTGCAAATTTTAATTAAAAAATCTCAAATTCAAACATCTTGTTTTTAACACTAAATGCTACTAAAATAAATTAAAATTTTAGGGGGTAAGCCACACGGTGGGTGCTAAAATGTAGAGGAAAATTATGTTAGTATATAGATGCAAAACTAAGAATTAAACTAACTAATTCCTTAAACTAACACAACTATCAATCTACCTCCGATTGAGAAAGATGAGAAGGGATGAAGAGTATAATACCTATACTTACCTACAAGATTCCAAGACTCCTCCCTTGTTTCTTTGGATGTGCTCTTGATTGATTGATTATGCTTCAGATTAGTGGGAAATTTGGGCAGCACCTCCCCTTTTATGAATGATGATTTTTGAAAGAGGGAAAAATAAAAACCAATGTCGAAAACAATGCACCATAACGCAGTTGCACTCCGATGGTAATGTCAAGCTCCAACGTAATAAGAAAGATTTGAAACAATGGAATGAAAATGCAAGTAAGAAAACAAGTCTGCTCATCCTCATAGATCAAAAAAAGGAAGTACAAATAGGGGTGTTGTGTAACCCCCATGCCTAAACAAGGAAAGAGAATCAATGACACCACTGACACATATGATGTGACTAACGCATATGATGCCACTAAAGGAGGAGTTACAATTCCAAATAAGGAATGTAAATCCTATGCCTGATTGACACAAATGATAATGATAGATTTATGACGAGAATCCGCCACTAGTCATTTGACTTCCTAATACCTATGACTCTCATAAGGTGAGATGACTTACCATGTGATGTGGATGATGACTAGACATGTCACACACACCAACACCCCCCTTCATCGAAGTTGAGGAAGATGTCATGGTAAGCTAGAACAAAAAGAATACTCCCCTAGACAAATAAGAAAGATGTGTCAATGGGGCCCCGCAACTAAAGGCCTGATAAGGTGCCCATATACAAACAACATCTTTCTGGAAAGAAGAAGAGGAGAAGAAGGAGGACTATATAGCCGAAGAAGATGGGCAGCTGCAAGCAGACCTCACCCCAAGAAGAGATCGTAAGTGAAGAAACTTCACCTCAGTGAAGGGCTTGGTGAATATGTCTGCAACCTGATCAGTTGTCTAAACATATTGTATGTCGATGATGTTCTCATGTATCAGCTCCCGTATGAAGTGCATATGAATCTCAATGTGCTTTGTCCACTGATGCTGAATTGGATTTCTACAAATCAAGATAGTGCTCATGTTGTCACAGTAGATGATGGTAGGCCGCTGAAAGTGGATGCCAAACTCTGTCAAGATACCCTGTAACCAAACAGCTTATGTGGCAGCGTTAACTGCTCCTCTGTATTTTGCTTCTATTGATGATATGGCAATGGCATTCTGCTTCTTGCTAGACCAACTGACAAGACCTGAACCAAGAGTGAAACTGTAGCCTGAGGTAGACTTCCGATGATCTAGATCACTAGCCCAATCTAAGTCTATAAATCCAACCAAGTCAATCTCAGTCCCTCCTAAGTAATGAATCCCATCGGTGTGAGTGCCACAAACATAGTGAAGGATCCACTTTGCTGCTTTTAAATGCAACTCATGAGGCTCCTGCATAAATCTGGACATGATCCCAATAGCATACGAAAGATTTGGCTGAGTGTGAGTAAGGTAGATCAAGCTCCCCACCAACTGCCGATAAAGGGTACCGTCAACCAAGGGGGAAGAGCAATCAGAAACCAACTTGACCCTAGAAAGAAAAGGAGTAGGTGAGGACTTGCAATCAGACATGTGAAACCGAGCAAGCAAATCAAGAGAGTACTTAGGTTGCGAGATCATAATTCTGAGTCAGATTGTGAAATCTAGATCCCAAGAAAGTAATGAAGCAATCCTAAGTCAGACATGGAGAACTTGTTGGCCAAGGAGATCTTCACAGAATCAATGATAGAGGAAGAGCTACTCGTGATCAAAAATTCATCAACATAGAGAACAAGAATAAACATGGATTCATCCTACCACAAATATACACATTTGGGTCAAAGTGACACCAAGTGAACCTTGATGCAAGTAAAAAGGAGTCCATCTTGGCATACCAAGCCCAAGGGGCTTGTTTAAGGCCGTAGAGAGACTTCTTTAACTTGCAAATGAGGGATGGATCATGGACATAACCCATAGGTTGTTCCATATATATCTCTTCCTCTAGGTCCCCATGAAGGAAGGCACTCTTAACATCCATCTGGTGGACTTCCCATCTATTAGCGATAGTGATGGCAAGGGTCAGTCGAATGGAAGTCATCTTCGCAACCAGAGCAAAGGTTTCTGAGTAATCAACCCCAGCTACCTGGGAGAAACCCTTAGCTATAAGTCGCGCTTTATACTTCTTGACTTCTCCATTGGCTCCATACTTTGTTTGATATATCCACCTACACCGAATGAATTTTCTTCCTTTTGGAAGAGGGGTAAGATCCCAAGTGTCATTCTTTATGAGTGAGGAATACTCCTCATCCATAGTAGAATCCCACTCAGGAATCCTAGAAGCTTCTTGGAAAGATGGTGGATCAAAAGCAAGAGGCAAAGAAGGAGTGGGGTCTAATGAAACTCAAGCAAGTACGTCTCTCATCTGAAGGATCTCCAACTAAATCTCCGAACTCTGTAAAGTTTTCCTAGCCCAAAGAGGTCCCGAAGGTTCAAGCTCAAAGTCAGAAGATTCTTCACTTGAGTGAGAAGGGACATAGTCCTCATCATCATTGCTATCAGAATCAGAAGACTTAGAAGTTTGAGGATTGGAGGAGCAAGGAGAGGAGGAACTCACTCAACAACATCATCATCTGATGAGTCAAAATCTAAATTAGTGGGAAAAATAACCTCAGTGGAAGTCAAAGTCAAGGATGACTCATCAAACTTCACACTCCTCTCAATATAGAGCTCATGGGTAGTAGGGTTCAAAATCAATATCCCTTCATGCCATCAGGATACTCGACAAAGATACAAGGTTTGGATTGTTGATTTAATGCCTTGCGTTTCTTCTTGGGAATCTGAGTCTTAGCCTTGGATCCGAAGACTCGAAAGTGCTCAACATTAGGCTTGTGTCCAAACCAGGCTTCAAAGGGTGTCATCCCTCTTACTGCCTTATGTGGAACACAATGAATGTAATAAGCACAATTCACTGCTTCAGCCCAATACTACGAGAAGAAGGGACTTCGAGTGAACCATACGAGTGTCCATCTCCTTTAAAGTTCGGTTCTTTCTTTCTGTAACTCCATTTTGGGAAGGGATGTAAGCAACTATACGCTACAAAGCAATCCCCTCAGAAGTGCAAAAATCCTCAAACTTGTTGCTCACATACTCGCCTCCATTGTCGGTTCGAAGAACCTTGATAGACCGTTCCACTTGTTTCTCAGCAAGAGCCTTAAAGTTTTGAAAATGCTCAAAGACTTCAGACTTAAGCTTAAGAAAATATACCCAAGTATAATGTGAAAAGTCATCAATGAAGGTTAGTATGTATAGAGCTCTAGTGAAAGAAGGAGATGGAAAGGGGCCAAAAACATCACTATGAATAAGATCCAAGGGACGAGTAGCTCTCTAGGATTTTCCCTTATCAAAGTTTTTTTAGGGTGCTTTCGAGGGTGTAGCCCTCACAAAGACCTTTAGAAAACTTAACTCGGGGTAACCCATTGACCATTTCGTTTTGGCTCAATTGTTCAAGGTAACGATAATTAAGATGCCCAAAATGCTCATGTCATAGCTTGCTAACCTCATTCGCATGAGTAAGCAAGGCATTGGGCATCAAATCAGAAGAGAAGTGGGAGAAGGTATACAACCGTGAATGGTGATCCACCTTTCGCTCAGCCACAGTGCAGTCAGAGTTAAGCTCACGAATAATCATCGAGTTAGGATCAAATTCCACTTGCATTCCTTCTCCAAGGTGGGTGATTTAGTAAATTGATAGGAGATTGGGAACACTCAACACCTGGTTAAATGTTCCACCTTCTATCTCTACCGATCCACTACCGGAAACCGACACATGAGTGTCATCACCCAACGTGATTTGGGACATGCCACTTGGTTCAATGCTAGAGAATTTAACCTCTGAAGAAGCCATGTGGTGCGAGGCATTGGAATTGATAATCTAAGTTAATGATGGATCTAATCTAGCTATGAGGGCCTTACCTTTCTTCTTTTCATTTTTAGTCTCTTTTGCATTAGAAGACTTGCCCTTCCCGAGCATTTTGTTTAACGGATTCAGGAACACTTATTTTATTTTTCTCAAGTAAATGAGTTAAGTGATCAATTTTTTTCCAAAAAAAAATTACGCTCATCATGGCTAGACTTCTTACAATAGGAGCATTTATCCTTTTCCTTCTTCACCCGAGGCTCAGAAGTCGAAGTGTTAGTGTTGGGGTTGGTATGGTCTTGGGGTTGTATGGTCTTGGTTTCTTTCTTCTTTTCATTTTTCTTGCCCTTATTCACCACAAGGGCATGTGACTTGGATTTTAGAGTCCCCATTTGAATGAGTTTGTCTTGTTCTCAAATGAGTTGGGATGAAAAACTGTCAAAGGAGGGCATTGTCCAAGCACTACCCAAGGCAGCTTTCGTGGCATGGAAATTTGAAATGAAGATAGAGTATTCAGGACCTAGTTTAGAAAGAATCAACAAGATCAATTGAGAGTCTTTATTTTCCACTTTACATTCCTTTAGAAGCAGTCTAGTGTGGACAAACTTTGAGAAGAAGGCTGCAGGTTTTCAAAGTCACTAGGATTTAACCCTAGTAGTTTGTTCTCCAACTCATGCGCTCTCATGTCATCTTGCTTCCCAAACATATCGTCGAGTGTTTTCCATGCTTTGTCAAGTGTTGAGGAAGTTTCGATGTGGAAGAGCAAGTCGGGAGAGACGGACATACAAAGAAGACCTAAGGCTTCATCACAATGGTTGAACCACTTAGATTTTTCGGGTTCATCATTAGGTTCGGTCTCTAACCCCATGGCGACACGGTATAACCCTTTACTTCACAAAACCAATATAATTTTAGATTTCCATTCAAATAAGTTAAAAGGTGTGAGCACTGGTACTTTAGAGATATCCATAATGAAGAGATAGAACCAAAGGATGCAGAAGGAAGGAGAGAGAAAAGAAACAACCACCCCAGAACAATATCACACCCCCGAGTTTGGCACTTTATAGTTCAGTGCGTTGATTACAAACAGATGCAACTGTGTGCCAAGAACCAGTCTGTCACTCACCTTGCAATCAACATAATAATTCACAATGGTGGAGAAAATAATCAAGGTTCGTAGGGCGTAGCAGATTGACACTGCAAGCAAGCACAAGAATGAGAGGAAACAAGAAGAAGAAGAGAAAACCTTGTGAGAAATAGCATCTCACATCACACAAAAGAATCCATTTTCTATAATACTGTGGCGACGCGCTCACAAGTCCACAAGCAAAAAGGGATAGAGAAAAGCTCAAGAAAAAATGAGTTGAATTAAGCAATACAAAGACACCCCCCAGAATGCGGCACTTTATAAAAATAGTGCATTTACAAAACTGATAATCCCATCAACTAGAGTGTGAAAAAACATGCAACTTTGACTAAATAAGTGCTCAAAACCGAGCAACGAGTCAAAAGTTATAGCAAAAACCAATTCCCGCAACTGATGGAAAAATGCTAATAAGCCTGCAAATGGATTAAAAAAGTGCCCTAAACGCATGCAAATGGTGTCGTATGTATGCTCGTTGAAATGGTGTCGTATGTATGCTAGGGTTTGTTTTAATTATGAGGAGATTATTCTCCCGCCAACCCGGACTTCACCCTCCGTCTTTGACACGTGAAGGAAGGTTAATAATACAAGCCAAAATACCCGAAATTTTACAATGCCAATTAAATAAATGATTTACACCTTTTTTTTTTTAAAAAGAAAATATTAAACTCACCTTTTAATATTTAAAGCTCACCTTTTAAAAAGGCCACATATGGGATTAAAAGGCTAAGTTTAATTTTAAAAGAACTTTACCCCTTTTTAATATAAAATATACAACATAAGCATAACCCACGTTGAAAAAGTTTACCCGACCCACTTAATTATTTAAAACACGGCCCACTGATTTAAACCACCCCACCTATAATAATTGACCGCCATGATTTAAAAGACCCTGCAATATTAAAAAAATGACTCCTTATAATTTAACCACGTATTTAATAAAAAGGCAACATGTTTTGAACGTGGGAGGAGGAATTTTAAATGTGGTCAAGGATTTAAATGGGTCAAATTCGGTGGGAAAGAATGGAACCACGTAGGCTGTGGTGGTTGCTAGCACCGGCGTGAAGGACAGGAAGCACAAAATGAGGACATGGAAAGGTTACAGGTAATAGTCGACCCAATACTGATTCAACGGATAGTGCACTGAGGTGGAGCAATGCTCGACACAAGGAAAATCGTAGAGAAATGAATGCAGGTAGTCGGGTGAGAGGCTTAGAGTGAACAAACCGAGCCAATAACAACTTGATTCATGTCAAAATGAACATGCAAGTTTAACACGGCTCGAGACAAGCAAAAGCCAAGAAAAATACAACAACAACAAGTGCAAGAAAGATAAACCGTAAGAACAAAAATGTAGGGTACGAAAAAGTAGTACAAGGGGGAGATCACAGTTTTCAACTGGTAAAATGCAGAAAAACCCCACAGTGTAAAAAAAAATGACCCAACAGACAAAGATGCAATACAGTTGAGTACAACAAACCTCAAGAGCTTATGTCTGAGATAATAAACAATGCAAATAGCAAGGAGAGTGGAAGATGGCCAAAAAATAGATTTTCCAAAAAAAATCACTTTTATTTTGAAAAAACTGAATAGGACCAGAAATGAATCAACCTCAAAATAACGCTTTCCCACCAAGATATGACTGCAACCAGTGAAATATGGCGGTGAAAAATACAAACCTGCACACATGCATAAACCCCAAAACGCAAAAAACTCCAAAGAACAGCTGTTAACACAGTTAGCACAATTCCAATAAAGCCAACGAAAACTTACACGAGGAACGATTAAAAATGAAACCGAAAGTAATCAGCAACTGATAAACGAAGAGTGCACGTTTTACCGAAACCAGCTCTGATACCATGAAAGAGGGAAAACAAGAACCGATGTCGAAAACAATGCACCACAACGCAGTTGCACTCCGATGGTAACGTCAAGCTCCAACGTAATAAGAAAGATTCGAAACAATGGAATGAAAATGCAAGTAAGAAAACAAGTCTGCTCATCCTCATAGATCGAAAAAAGGAAATACAAATAGGGGTGTTGTGTAACCCCCATGCCTAAACAAGGAAAGAGAATCAATGACGCCACTGATGCATATGATGTGACTGACACATATGACGCCACTAAAAGAGGAATTACGATTCCAAATAAAGAAAGTAAATCCTATGACGCACTTAGCGTTAAATGAAAATGACAAATTCTATGATAGAATCTACCACTTGTCATTTGACTTCCTAAGACCTATGACTCTCGCAAGGCGAGATGACTCACCAGGTGATGTGGATGATGACTAGACATGTCACACACACCAACATTTTCTTGATCAAGATTATTATAGATTTATTGTAGATAGATGATAGATTGATGATAGATTAAGTGAGTGATAAAAATGGTAGAGATTTGATATGAATTTTTAGCTTGTCTTTCATGGAGGAGGAGAGCTAAATTTATAGTTTTTGGGTGGAGGAACAATGGCTAAGATGAAACTATGTTAGATTTAGATCAATGGTGGAGAATTGATGAGAAGAATGGAGGATTGTAGAGTGGAATGCTCTAGAATTTGAGATAATCTCCATTTAATTTTTAATTCACTAGAGGGAGGGAGATATTTTAATTTTTAAATATGAAAGAGGGAATTTAATAGAGGCTTCTAGAAATAGAATCCTATAGATTTAGAGGTGAGGATGTGATTAGGATTAGAATTAGATTAGATTAATAAATGATGATTAGGGGTGAGGTTAAATGGAAAGGATAGGTGTAGGGATGTTTAGGGTAGGTGGGTAATCGGATGTAGGAATATTAAATTCCTAAAATTATAAAAGGGATTATTAGTGGGATAATAGGATAGTATAAGGAATTAAAGTGATTAATGATAAAATGTTATATAATAATGATTTAAAAACATCAATGAAGGAATGATAAATAATGATAAGGGGAAAATAAGATAAAATGGATTAAAATAATGATAAAATAGATAATAATAATTAATCTTGCGATTAATTATTATATGGATGATGTTGTGATATTTGTGGGATAGATTAATTGTGATTAAGCATGTCAACATTTTAGATGTCTACAACTATGTTAAGGGTTTTTAGCCCTATAATAATTAGAAGAGTAATTTGACCTACACATGGACAAACAAAACCATCATTTTCATGAAGAGAAAGACGTGATGGACTAACATTGGAAGTGGAAAGACCAAGATTTTTGAGGAATGACATAGGAAAAGATTAAGTTCAAATCCACTTTGTCAATTAAAGTATGTTTGATACCTACATTGTATGTGCAAATCATGATATGCAAGTGTGAATAATTGTCAAAAATAGAAAGATCAACATTAGGATTAGATGAGAAAGAAATATATTGAGAGAATGCATTTTAAAATTATTGATAGACTTACTCGGGATACATATTAGTAGGAATGAGAGTAGTAACGAGGAGATGTTGGATTATATGTCTTAAGTCGGGGTTGGTAAGCAAGAAATCATTAATGGAGATACTCATGATGATAAGATGCTAGAAATATGAGAAATGAAAGAATGAGGATCCTAGGAGTGCGATGATCGAGTATGGGTTCACCAAAATGATTAAGCTAAATATGAAATATACATGCCTAATCTAAATGCTATAGCAGCAGATAAATAAATGAATAATGAAATACTGAAATAGATATAGGTAATTAAGAAATAGATTTTGAAACCATAATTACAAAAGAGAGGGTAGAGAGCCTTAGTTGATTCATAGATTTTTAGAAAATGCCTGAGCTGGAAAATAGAAAAACATGAAGCACCGACCATCGTACAAGAGCTCATAAAAAAGTAGATATTGAGATTTTTACTAGGTAGGGCACCTTGAGAGCGACAAGGGTACCCATGGGTTCCTAGGCCTTTTGTGGGTGCTGGGTCTGCGGAAATGCTTAGAAACAAGAATTATCAAGGTCATAAGATGTTCATTAATGATCACCTTTTATCGTTACAAATTTTCACAATGATCATCGAGTCGCTATAAACCACGATAAATAATAGACTTTGCAACACCCTCAAATAGGCATCAAATCCTAAAAAGGAAAGATACAAAATGAGGATTCAGACTTTACTCAGCTGCCACAATGATGGAATTGTTACTAATCCTTACACTAAATCTCAAACCCAATGTAGTTTTGTGTGTGTGTGTTCGGAATTGTACCCTAGGTTACACTTGTGTATTTCACACTTGGAACAATGAGCAAGTAGCTAGATGTAGAATTTAGTAAATGTGTGCGTGGAATAGAATGAAATTCCCTCCTATGAAGTGTGATGTAGAAAACCATCCCTTTTGTCCCTTGTGATGGAGCTAGATGGATGCAATAGAGCTCTTAGATGCCTTGATGGATGCAACCTTAGGTGATGATAGATAGTGCTTAGTGTTTGTCCCTTATTATGATCACGTGAATTTTATATTCATATGATTCTTAAAAAGATAAGAGACTCAATTCACTAAAAAGGACCCAAAAAGTGAGAGTAAAGTACAAAGGGGATATGATCTCCTAGAGGGGATAAGGGCGCTAAATCGGTGTTACAAGCTGAGGCACTAGTGTCAGGATGGCTAATGCCAAAGAGTAAAAAGATAGATTGAGTAATTAAGGGTACGATACTAAAAGTAACAATATAAAACAAAGAAAGATGGCTAAAGACATGGGTTGATTAGTAGTTTTGTTACTTATGAACCATATGAATAGTAGTATGTGATCAAGACTAGATAATTACCCAAAGTTCATGATTTTATGTATATAATAACCATGGGGATAGCCCACTCAGATTCCTCAATTGGTTTAATGATTCCAGATGTAAGAATCTTGGCAAGTTCTTCCTTGAACTTCATGCACATGTTTGAATTCATCCTATAATGCATCTTACGATCGGGGACGCGCACCTTATTTCATCTTAATCTTCATCTCTCCCAATGAGGGATGTACACATTTCAACTCATGATAGCCTCTTGGAAACAAGTCTTGAAATTCATGCAAGAGATCAATGATATTTGCAACCTCTAGTTCTGACCAATAATATCTAATGATAACCTCTTTAGGCACATCGTCATTACAAATATTAACCTTTTTTTCTTCATAGGAGTATGGTATGCACACGCCTTTTCATTTGTAGAATCTATTACCTCACGTGCATCCTTTGTAGGACTTATATCTAGGTTCTCAACTTCTTCATAACTAATAAGGTATACTCGCTTCCCATTTTGTTTTTATTTCCATACGTGTCACAAAAGTGTAACCTCTATTTCTAGTGTATCTTTGCATACCTTGATATCAATTTATCTAAGTAATTGAATCATAATCTCCTCCTATTTTTCGTTATACCCTAATGTGATGTGCTTCATGATCTACACATCCTCATGTACTAGTGTCTTATTAGAAAAATAATCAAAGGTATGAAGTATACCTTCAAACATCTTGCGATCTCTTGTTTTAACTCAACATGGACATACCGTGTGTGTGCACATCACGTGCATAGTGGAATAGAAGTTATGCACCCAAATAGATGGTGGTAATGCATCCTAGCCTTGCACTCATTGACTCAAATGCGTTATGGAGGTGTACTAAGATAGGATTCTTCCCACCATACTCATGTATAAGTGTAGGTACATTATTTTGGGTGAAACTTCTTGAAAAGGTGACTCTCACTTCTCTCTAGCCCAACAGTTGTCTCTGTCTATTGCCCACAAATGCGTTACTATTATGTGCAAAGTATAGACTAGCATATTCCTTCTCTCACCTTCATTTTGTCACTAGTTCTCCATGCCATGCAATAATGAATCAATATTTTCTTCATCAAGTATACCTAGGTAACTTAGTTATGCCCAAATACCTAACCATGTGCGGCCTAATCATCCTAATGACTCTTCTTTTAACCTCGCGTTCGACCAATTCATATGTGTCATAGGTCTAATTGTTAAAAGCAACACTAGTAGTATCATTAATATATTATACGTTTTCCCACTTAAGCACACCTTTTTTAGATGGTTCCACATTCTCAGGGTCACGCACTAGATGTGTATATATCCTATTCAACTCTTCTCCACTTACAAGCTCGATGTATGGTGCAACCTTCACATCATCTAGGGGTATGACCACACGCTCCTCCTTGTTCTCAAAATTGATATATCTCTTATTGAAGTGCAAGTTAACATTGTTTGCATAGCACCAAGGATTCCCAAGTAGTGTTGTAAAAATATCTGCCTCAACCAGCTCCAACACTTCAAAATCTCCAATAAACATGTCTCCTTGAATGGTAATTGAAGCATCTTTCAACACCCCAATAGGAATAACCCTTGTCTTGTTTGTCATGTACACCACATCAGAAGATGGGTGTAATGGTAGTATCCCCATCTGGTTCCATGCATCCAAAGTCAGAAAATTTACCTCTATGCATGTATCAATTAGAATATTGCTCACAAGACAACCATGAATCACTTCATCTAGTGTGATTTCCTTTTCATACTCATTGTGTTGTAGTGGTTAATTCACATGAATTATTTGAAGCTTGTGTTCAAATCCTATCCACGATACCTTCTCACATAGCCATTCTCCTAGCACTTTGGGATGATATTATCCTATCTCAACATATTATATACCTCCTTCAAATCATCTACATCTTTCTATGGGAGCTCAATATTCTTCGCATGTTCCCTTTCATGCCCTTGCTCCTTCGAGGCATTCAATCTCGCTTTGTAAATCTTTGATCACTCCCATTGTCTCTGATATACCTCCTTCGATGAGAATCATCCGGATATTTTACATGCATAATTTCCTCTCTCCTAATGAACAGTTTGACCTTAATGGGCTCGTGTACATGCGCTGCTTCTAATAACGTAGTAGGTACTTTACTTACCTTTATTTACCATAGCTCATGTTCACCTAGGTACTTTATTTACCTTTATTGTATTTATCCTCACCCACTTATGTGTGTGGATATTTCCTTTATTTATTTAGATATTATGACATATTATCTATTTGTTACGTATAGTTCTTTCCTTGAACTATGGTATTGACTAGTTCTTTCCTTGATCTATGATATTGACTAGATCCTTGATGTCTAGTTCTCTCATAAATATATGGTCTTGACTAATTCTTTGATGACTAGTTATTTCCTTGATTTATGGCTTGATCTACAACCTTGATTTGGTTCTTAGATTGTTATTCCTTGCTTATTTAAGCAAGGCCCATTCTCAATGTATTGCATTGAGTTCCATAATAATATATGATATTTCTACTCATTTGTTTGCAAAGGTTTTGTGTAAAGTTATTCTGGCGAATTGCTTTCATCTTATAGATCGTGGTGTTTGATTAGCATCTATGTTCTTGGCAGTACGATATGGTTATCTTTCCTTTCATGGTATCGAGCTAGAGATAGATGTTGGCATCCGTCTATAAGTTTTAGTTTACAAATAAATTCATTGTATATTCATATATTTGGGATTTGGTCATATTTTGTTGTTGTGTGCATTTTTATGCAAAACAGAGGCTTCCATTGGATCCGGAAGGTGGGAAAACCCTAAGATTGATTGTAAGCTCGACCATTTTTAGAGAGGCAATCATTTTTTTGGGTTTTTTGTATTGTTGTACGGAAGCACACTGGTCTACCTCAGGATTTGTGCCATAAGGAAAAAAAAATCGTGGGATTCTTTATTGGTTATGTTAGATTTCTCGAGATCTTGCACGGGGTAATTTTCAATTAAAATCCTTATCCCTTGGTCATATGGTATGGTCATATGAGGGCTTAAAGCTTGTGATTAACTTTAACCCCTTTAATTTTATTTGTGTGGTGAAGGAAACAACAATTTATTTTGTTTTAGTGGCAACTAAAATAAATAACAGAGCAAAATATTAAAAAGCTTGTAACTTTTGATCGGTAACTCAGTTTTGAGTGTCGTTTTTTGTGAAAGTGCTTGTTTTTTGTGTTATTTCCATTGGAAATATTTATTTTGAGACTTGCACTATAATTATAAAGTGCCAAATATGGAGGAGTGTTGTAATCAATTGTGGACACAATTTCGGCTGAGCCCGACGTCCTAAACTTTTGGGAGTTGCAGTTTGTACCTATCATGGATTATGAGAATGATATGCTTTTCTATGAAGTATGTGGACTTTAAGAGGATATTGTAAAATTTGTGGAAGAAAATAGATCACTCAAGAAGTAAAATTCTCTTCTACAATCACTCATTCACGATAAGGATACAATAATACACTTCCTGCAGAACAAACTTGCTAGCCTACAACATCACCATCATATTGTGGACAACCATATCCATGCTCCTAGTCCACTTGCAGCTATTGCTCATGAACCCACTGACATTGATTTGTCCATCTTTGAGTCTGTTCTTGCTCTTGATGCTCATACACCTATGAAGCTTGTTACTGCATGTTCTTCCACATCTGTGCCTATTATAGTACCACATGTTGTGTATCCTATTTCTACTCAATTGCATGGATTTTTTGAGAAGCATACCACTGCATTCAGTTCTCACATGCTCCATTCTATGGGTCTCACTAGCAGAGTCATTGATAGACATTCATAGGGTATTGTTTCCTCTATTCCACATGTTAAGTGGAATTCTCATCATGACATTGGTTTTCGAGCAGATACTTCATTGGGATCACACATTGATAGAGCTCATTTCTTTGTTCACTCGAATATTTTTGAGGATCATGAGCAACACATGAGTTCTACATCTTCACTCAGCTTGAGAAACTTGAGATTTCAATTGTCAGACATGATCAACTTGACACACATTTTGATGTTCTTTTGCATGCACCCATTGTGAATTTTACACCAAGTCATATGCAGGAATCTTCTTCATCCATTCGTGTTGATTTGGGGTGGATATCTGATCACTCATGGAGATGATATAGGCATTCATTGAGAGGACTCTACAGGCATGGCTCCTCCACCATTTGGCCTCTTGCTCCACTTTCTATACCTTATGCATTGTGATGCTTCTTGTTTTGAGCATTTTTCTTTAGTAGGTGTAGTGTATCTCTCTTGTTTGTTGAGAGATTTTGTATCTGTATTTTCGACACTTTTGGCATGTTGACAGTCTCTCTTATGGGGGAGCTATTCTGGTGGAGCCCAGTGTTATTTTTCAGTGTTCGAGTAGTTGTTTTGACAACTCATACAAATTTGTAGCGCCACTCCACCCATTCAGCAGTATGGGAGGGTGTGGTGTTGATCCTGCTTCTTCGGGTTTTATGTCCTTACCTTGTTACCTTGGCTTTTCTTGGATCGTGACACTCTAGATTTTGTGTCCTTGCCTTGTTGCTTTGGTTATTGTTCTTCGATCGCGGCACATCTATTTCTAGCACTTGATCGAATTATGTTTTGTGTTTTTTTTGCACTATTAACAGTCTCCTTGTATGGAGCTATTATGGTGGAGCCAGTGTCGAGTTATTTTTATTTTTGTGATCAAGTAGTGGATTCAGACCACAATGCACACCAAAATTCTTCAGCATTATATGAGTTTTTTGAGCCGAGCTTCTTGGGATGCCTTGGAGCGGGTCTTTACTCTCTTTACTTTGTTGTTACTAGTTTTGGGTACCTTGTAGTGTCCCTTTTTCTAGTTATTGTACATGAGTACCTCATCGGGCCTAATTACGGGACTCATCTTTGTGGACATGCCACTTCTATTTTGGCCCTTAGCTTCACTTGAGGGGGTGTTAGAGTAGGTATTTACCTTAGCTCATGTTCACCTAGGTACTTTATTTACCTTTATTGTATTTATCCTCACCCACTTATGTGTGTGGATATTTCCTTTTATTTATTTAAATATTAGGAGCTATTATCTAGTTGTTAGGTATAGTTCTTTCCTTGATCTATGGTATTGCCTAGATCCTTGATGTCTAGTTCTCTCATAAATCTATGGTCTTGACTAATTCTTTAATGACTAGTTATTTCCTTGATTTATGGCTTGATCTATGACCTTGGTAGTTCTTAGATTGTTATTCCTTGCTTATTTAAGCAAGGCCCATTCTCAATGTATTACATTGAGCTCTAGAATAATATACGATATTGCTACTCATTTGTTTGCAAAGGTTTTATGTAAAGTTATTTTGGTGAATTGTTTTCATCTTATAGATCGTGGTGTTTGATTAGCATCTCGTGTTCTTGGCTTGGTAAGATTTGGTTATCATTCCTTTTAGCTTCTACTCACATAGTGACCAACATACGCTATAATTCTAGATCGGGAATCTTCTTAGGTTCCCATTGTTAATTTTCCATGCGTTGGACCTTTATCATATTCACACCTTTCTCCTTTTTGTTGATACACATATGCTCATTAATATCGAGGTAGTATTCAATATTATGTTACTTTCCACAATGTGCGCATACCTAATTCTAGGGACACTTGTGATAGATCGAGGACCCACAAGTATAAGAAGTTCCTCGCATGAACCTTCCTCTATCACCATGAAATTTTCTCTTGTATCCACCTCAAAACCCACCATATCCATTGTTACGTCCTTCATTAGGATGGGCCTCCTGCACCCGATAACTACTTTCCACAATGGTTTCCCTCAATCTAGTCTCGCATGTTTCATGAATTTGGCCTACCACGTGACAATATTTAGTATCATGGGTGTGTGCATATCAAATCTTATAGTAATAGATACATTCTTCATCATTGTGTGTTGTAATAGAGGTAATTCGGACATCATGATTCTTGTAGAAAATCTCACAAGATAGTAAGAATGTGTGCACATTCGCATACAGACAGATATCCTTCATATGTTCCTCTATGTCACAATCAATACACCATAACCCATTACGTGTTTCATGACCGAGTTGACAAAAAGATTATCCAATTAGTTAGTCACTACTACTATTTGTATGTAAAGAAACGAGCTTACTCTAATTTCTACACTCCCAACCACTTCAAGACACATAACTACTTCTAAATCCTCGCATTGCATGAAGTATGTCTTATGTGGTAAGACCCTTTCAAAGCAGAGCCACTAAACCTCCAACAAACCATTGTGCATGTCGAATTTGATGGATGTCATAAGATAGCTTGGACAAGATATTTTTAAAATTCTCATCATACTCCCTCACACTTTTAGACAAACCATGCTTGATATCCTTTAACATTTTGATACTTTGTTTCTCAAACTCTAGAATATGAAATTCAGCCAAAAATATTACATATGCAATGCATCATAGTCCACCCATGATCTGGTTTGGATCATACTTTATATACCAACTATGTGCATGCCCTTGAAGTGTGGTGGAAAATTGAATTGCCTTTCTATCAGGGGTTGTAATGCCCTTATCTCTCCATAACAATTCACACTTGTGCACATGCTCAACCACATCCTCCACACCTTGATACTCTAGCAAGTGAAGATACATCTCAAAGAAAACTTGAGGTGTCTGTTATTGGAATGTTGTGATTCGGTGTGTTTTTTTAATGTAAAAGTCCATTAATGACAAATAAGATGACGGGGTGGAGTTATAGCATGCTCGGTAGGTGGATGATATAGTGTTTTAGGTATGTTCATGATTGTATGAGTTGATTCGATGAGATTGGCTTATTCTAGCAAGCCTTGTCAGGTAACTTAGCTAGCCTAGGTGATAGTGCATGATGGATAGAGATTTTTGATAGCTTAAGGAGAATGTTGGAAGCATTAATATCATGTTTTTGGAGTGTTTAGGGACTCGCATGAGGTTTAGGGTGTAGGTACAAGTTGAAGACTAAGATTCAAGTTCTCATCTAAACTAGGTCTAGGCGATAGAAGGCATGAGGATGAGATGTAGAGAAAATAGAGATCATGGAAGCATGAAAGGATGTAATACATGGTATTTCATGTATTTTAGTTCCTTTTAGAGAGTTTTTATGGTGAGTTATGATGTTATTTCAGTTGACCCTATCACATAACGGTGCTGAAAACCCTAAGGGATAGTCATGCAAATGAGATGGTATGGAAATATGGAGAACTATTTGAGATAATTTGATTATTGGATATGATTAATAGAGGTTCCTTATAGGTGTGATAACATTTTGGAGTCATTTTGAAATGGGAATTGCAAGATATTTCAGTTTTGGTGAAACAAGGTCCAAGAAAGGGTGTTTTCTAACTTGAATTGTACCTTTTGATGCCTACCCTGAATTGTGTGCTTTGCATGGGACCTTTTAGCTTTTAGTGATGTTTCTGAATTTATTCTAGAAGGTTTCACAAAAATAATTAGGTCACTTCATCGTCAAGTTATTATGAACGAGTGTTAATAAGGTAATTAACTTATAATGTTTTGAAACCCTAGCTCAAAAGCGATAGGAGATAAAATATTCATAAGTGCAAAAATTAATTTAATGTGCATATATGATGATTGGATGATGTATAATATTCCTCTAAGTTTCTAGAAATGTATGGTAATGCTTGTGATGATGAGTGGACTGTCATCACCAATCCGACACTATGATAATTCTTCACCGGGAACTCCTCGTGCTATGATTATTTACTAATGCATGACCTTTAGTTTGGTGGATGTAATCGGAAACAAAACAACAACATAACACAAGAATACCATCGACTATGATAAGACGGAATGATGACAAATCTGAAATATCAAAGTAAATTATAATATTAACATGAAATTGTTACAATCTCACCCATGAGGTACTTCAAGTGTTATTGACTTCACTTGCCTTTCACCAAGACTATTGGAGAAACTTTACAATTACACCTCTTAATGGCTTCTTCAACACACTTTTAAGCGATGGCTTCCTTCACACACTTCCTATAATATTTCTCACTACTTCCTTCTATGCTAAATGAGGGGATGGCCTCTCTATTTATAGAACTTCAGGGCTTATCCATCTTATCTCTAAGATAGGATAAGAAATCCACTCTGACGAATCATATTCCATACCTTAACTCTTATACGTACATGTAAGCTTATATTTTAAGATAAGATAAACCTTATCATTTTACATGGGTTCCACATTTTTAGACTTTTTACAAATAAAATACTCAAAATATTTATGACCTCACTCCTTGTCCTTATTACTAATATAATATTTCTAATTCCTAATCATGTAGACCCTACTTCTCTAATTACCCAAACTTTGACATTTTAACATTACCGGACCACTTATGACAAATATTTACTTTTTACAACATTCCTATTGTACTTTGGTATTCTACCGTACTCCACATTATTGGCGATCTGTACCGTGATCGACGTGTGCCGTTATCTTCTATCAGACGCTACTACTAATTATACTTAACAACATCCTATTCCTAATACATACATTAATGAAATAGAAATTACGGAGGAAAATTTTAGTGTCGACATCTTCCCCCTTCCTAGCTTCTACTCCGTCCTTGGAGTAGACTTATTCTAGTGCTTGGAAAATCTTCAACTTGTCGTGGTTGACCCATTTCGTAATGGGAGTGCCATCAATTCCTCCGGTCAGTGCGTACCATTTTCATGCACAATTGCTTTATTTTGTAGGGCCCCATCCATTTTGGAAGAAATTTTTGCTATCTTCTTTTTGTATATGGAATCATATACTAGAACCAAGTCATTCACATGAAATGGAGACCACCGGATCTTTTGATCAAAGTATTCCTTCTGCTTCATTTTCTTCTTATAGCTTGTATCCTTAGCTATTTCCCTCATTTCCTCTAACAAATGAAGATGTACCAACCTTTCTTTTACTGAATCACTTTCATCCATTCTTTCATTTTTCATTACTCTGATTGTGGGAATATCAAACTCAATAGGAAGAAGCTGGATCAATGCCATAAGCCAACTGAAATGGAGAGTATCTGTTTTTGACTTTGATGTTGCCCTATATGCCCACAATCTGCATGAATCCTCTTATCCCATTTATGTACTGCAAGGCTGCATCTTTTGCTAGAATTTGACACAACACAAAATTTGTTCGTTTCACTGTCCATTTGTGCTTGGTTTGTATGTTGTTGCCTTCTGTGCTTAATAGAAAACTTATTGACTAGGGCTTCTACCAACTCATTAATGAAGTGGCTTCCTTGATCATTCTACAATTTCTAATGGACAACCAAATCTGGTGACAATGCGTTCATATATGAACCTTGCCACTTCATCCATGGAAAGCTGTTTTCAATGGCCTAGCTTCAACCCACTTGGTTAAATAATGCTGGCAACTACAATATACTTATTTTGGCATGAGGTAGTTGGAAGTGGACCTACAATGTCTATTCCTCACTTTTCAAAGGGACCAAGTGGAAGAATAGGGCATAATGGAGTTGATGAAGTCTTACGGTTACCATGTGTTTGACAAATATCACATGTCTTACAATAATTATAACAATCTTTAAAAAGAATAGGCCAGTGATAACCTGCATCCAAGATCCTTCTTGCTGTAAGTTGTCCAGAGAAGTTCCCTCCACATGTACCATTGTAGAATTCTTCTAGCAGTTCCTTCCCTTGATCACGTCCAACTGCCCTCTTGTACTGTCCATCAGGTCCTATTCGAAATAATACTCCATGCATAATAGAATATGGACGACTAGCTTGAGTAATCTTTCTCTTAGTCTTTGCATTGGCACCATCAGGAAACTTGAATTCATTCAGATAATTCCAAATATCTATGTATTCACTAGGGATTGTGTCAAGGGATAACAATGTTGCATCGGGGAAATCATCATCATCACAAGATGATCCTAAACCATCATAGGCTCGAGAGAGTGCATCTGCATTGACATGCTTCTTTCCTGGCCTATCTATAATATCAAATTCAAATTCTTGTAGCAAAATTATCCATCTTGCTATCCTCCCTGATGGGTTAGGCTTATTTACAATATATTTTAGAGCCACGATGATCATTACAACTAGAAAATTTTACCTAGCAAGTAATTTCTAAACTTCTTTACAAAAAAATGATAGCGAGCCTCTTTTTCGATTAAGTATAATTTACCTCAAGATCTGCTCATTTGCTCATTTATGCGCTCCCAAAGTAAATTGGATGTTCATTCCCATTTTCATGCTTTTGGCTCAAAGTACTTCCTAGTGCTGCATCCGAGGCATCGGTGTACATAATGAATGGCTTGGTCTAGTCTGGATTCTTTAAAACGGTGAAGACACCGGGGCTTCCTTGATTGTCCAAAAGCTTCATGCACCTTATTTCTTGGTTCATAAGTAACATCCTTCTTCAAGCGGGTTAGTGGCTATGCAATCTTTGAGAAATTCTTGATGAACCTTCTATAGTAACCCACATGGCCTAAAAATGATCTCAACTTACTTCTATTCATAGGAAATGGTAAATCTTTGATTTTTGAAACTTTATCAGGATCAGTACCAATACCATCTCTGGATACAACATGCCCTAACAAAACGCCTTTAGAACATCCAAAGACACACTTTGTAGGGTTTAGTGAGGCTTGTGCTTCATCTAACCTTTGAAATGTTGTCTCCATTTGGTGCAGGTGGTCCAACTTGCTCCCATAGATGCAAAAATCATCCAGAAATACTCTGATGAAGGTCCCAATGTAGGGTTCGAACACCCTATTCATCAAACATTTGAATGTTGTTGGAGCATTACACAACCCAAAAGGCATAACTCTATAAGCAAACGTTCCCCAAGGAGTGGTGAACGTGGTCTTCAACTGATCTTTCTCTGCTATATGAACTTGGTTGTAGCCACTATATCCATCAGCAAAACTATAGCACTCCTGGCCAGCTACTTCGTCCAAGATCTGATCTGAAAATGGAAGAGGGTAATGATCCTTCTTTGTTGCCTTATTGAGCTTCCTGTAATCAACACAAATGCGTAGCTTCCCATTCTTTTTTATTGAGATCACAATGGGAGAAACCCATTCTGAATTCTCCATAGCAAATATGAATCCTGCATCAAGCAACTTATCTATTTCTTCTTTTATAGTCTTGGAAAAATTAGGATTCATTCTATATGGCATTTGCTTTATGGGCTTAGCACCATCTACCAGCTCAATAGAATGTTCTACCCAACTTACTTGACGGAGTTCCTTGTAATCAAAAGTGAATAGGTGTATGTACCTTCGAAAGAGCTGGAGGTAGGATTCCTTCTCACTCTCCATCATAGCATCACCAATCTTTATTTGTTGGAGACGATCATCAACTTCTTCTTCAGATAATTTTATGGGGTCATGAGTTGGTGTGACTAGAAGGATATCCATGACTGAAACATCAACCTCACTTTCTTCATCTTCAGTTTCCACTTCACTGGCACTAGAGTAATCAGAGGATGTCCAATCATCAGTTTCATCACTTGAATCCACGAGGTTACGCTTTATGATGATTAGGGATCACATTTATCTTCACCTCTCTCTACCACGTCCAAGTGTCATGAAACCTTCATTCCGGTAGTTCCTTGCATGAACTCTCCTTAGCCATGGTCTTCCCAAAGCAACATTGGGTACGTGAATGCACCATTTTTCATCACTGAAAGTCTACCACACATACAACACCCATAACATATATTGCCACATTTGAAACTACACCTTCGGTTTAGTTTTCCCTTCTTTAATGACCTTAACATAAGTGTTGAAGGGTGATCAATTTTTAAACCCAACATATTCATTATAGACTCGGTCATTACATTAACTGCAGCACCTCCATCAACTAAGACATCATGAATTGAAATACCATTACATAATACCTCAGCTTGTGGAGCATAGGGATCTGCCTCTACCTCCAAAACAGGGACCTCAACCTCCTTTCTTCATTGAGCATTGAGTCCACTTTGCAGCTCCCGCCTCTTCTCCGAAGACATAGCCAAGAGTTGACCATATGTAATATTTGTAGGCCTTTTGGATCAGATCTTCCAAGATGGAGTATGGTCCTTGCCCCTGTGAAATCAAAAATCCTACACACCCAACTTTCTTCTCCTATGTTTCTTACTAGTTTCTCCTTTCATCTTCTTAGGATCATTTCCATCTTGATTATCTTTTTCTTTTTTTTTTCTTTTTGTTACAAACACATCTACTTCATTATTTATGCTCTTATCTACTACATCAAAAGAATTCACAGGTGCTTTTCCTTTATCATTATCTCCTTTACCAGATGTAGAAGCTCTATCTGGACAATTATACTTATAATGACCCTTTTATAACAACCATAACATACAACTTCGAAATATTTCTTTTTAGACCTCTCTCTCCTCCCCGAGAACTAAATTCTTTTCCTTGAAGAAGATTAATAGTTAACTCTGACCCATCTTTTGAGCGAGATCTTCATACTCGGTAGATGTACTAGGAGAAATATTTGTGCTCACCGGGAGTGGTTGTGGATTCGGACCAAAGGTGTCTTTGGTGTAGGCTCTACTTTAACAACAATTTCTTTGGGCTCCTCTTCCATGCTTTCTTCTTGCCTTCTTGCAATCTCCTTTGCTTGTTCAATGGTATCTGGGTGGTCATACTTCACTCATTGTCTGATCTCTGGCTTCATCCCAAGAATGAAGTGCTTACATAGGAGATTATCCACGCCATTCATCAACCCATCCGCTAATCCTTCCTTGGGATCCGGGCATCGAGCTTCCTCCTTAGCTCTAGAACATGAGCATGATAATCCCTTATCTTATCCTTCTCTCCTTGGGATAGCTTTGTGATCTCGATCATGAGATCTGCATATTTCTATTGTTCACCAAATTCTTCAAGAAAACTTTCAGTTAATAAATCCCATGAATTTTTCACATTATCACCTAGTGTTTCAAACCACCTAAGTGTTGAACCATCCAAAAAGGTAGGAAAAAATTCAGTCCATTGTTCCCTTCTTATGAGGCCATTACAAATACAAGATCGTTTAAACTCTTGAATGAAAGAAGAAGCATCTTCATTAGATTGAGCTGAAAAAACAGGAATCTTTCCCATTTTCAAAAGTAATCACCGTGAAATACCAACCCACAAGTACTGATGAACAAGACTTATATGCACAAATAATTGGAATCACTATACTAGAAAGTGACTTTACACCTTTCCACGGTAAACTATGGTAAAACTTGACTTACTATGGTAAAAGCTGACTTTCTTGTGGTAAACACTATTCACGGTAAAAAGTGAAGTTCTTTGCGGTAAATACTATTCACAGTAAAAAGTGACTTCTTTGCGGTAAATACTATTCCCAAAGCAAAAATGATTTTACCATGGTAACTACTATACTGCACGGTAAAAACAAGGTTACCCTCAATTGATTTTTGACCAAGTGGGAATATCTCTCGAGAAAATCCACCAACGAGGAATGGTCCCGTGCAACGGAACCAAAATGTCATCACCAATCCGGCACTATGATAATTCTTCACGGGAACTCCTCGTCTTTATGATTATTTACTAATGCCTGACCTTTAGTTTGGTGGATGTAATCTGGAAACAAAACAACAACATAACACAAGAATACCATCGACTATGATAAGACGGAATGATGACAAATCTGAAATATCAAAGTAAATTATAATATTAACATGAAATTGTTACAATCTCACCCATGAGGTACTTCAAGTGTTATTGACTTCACTTGCCTTTCACCAAGACTATGGGAGAAACTTTACAATTACACCTCTTAATGGCTTCTTCAACACACTTTTAACTGATGGCTTCCTTCGCACACTTCCTACAATATTTCTCACTACTTCCTTCTATGCTAAATGAGGGGGGGTGGCCTCTCTATTTATAGAACTTCCAAGCTTATCCATCTTATCTCTAAGATAGGATAAGAAATCCACTTTGACGAATCATATTCCATACCTTAACTCTTATATGTACATGTAAGCTTATCTTTTAAGATAAGATAAACCTTATCATTTTACATGGGTTCCACATTTTTAGAATTTTTACAAATAAAATACACAAAATATTTATGACCTCACTCCTTGTCCTTATTACTAATATAATATTTCTAATTCCTAATCATGTAGACCCTACTTCTCTAATTACCCAAACTTTGACATTTTAACATTACCGGACCACTTACGATAAATATTTACTTTTTACAACATTCCTATTGTACTTTGGTATTACCGTACTCCACATTATTGGCGGTACCATCTTGACAATGCCGTTATCTTCTATCGATGCTACTACTAATTATACTTAACAACATCCTATTCCTAATACATACATTAATGAAATAGAAATTACGGAGGAAAATTTTAGTGTCGACGAGACCCCACTCAAATAGGTCTATTTTTGAAGAAGTTCGGTTGGGGACAAGGTTGTCAAAGGAGTAGAATAAATGGACATTATTTTTAGTATGTAAGATGTTATTTATTTACATGGTGGTTTCCACCCATGACGATGTATAAAAATTGGCAAAGTATACCCTATTTGTAAAGACTAGCAAAGAGGCGGTTTGGGGCGGTTTGTAGAGATGAGCTTAGTTTAAGGTATTCCACTTGGAGTTGGAAGGAGTTACAATATATTCTAGAAAGAGGATTCAAAGAGCTTTCCAATGGTATAATTTTTTTCTCATGATGTTTGATGGGTCATCCAGGTCAGTTTGTGAGGAAGAAGGTTTCTTGGTTTCTAGGACTGAACTTCTCAAGTTGAAAGATTAACTTGATTGAAGCATGATATGGATTATTTGATGCTTGATACCACCTAGAATGTGAAGAGAGATGAATTTTGTTCCTATTGAAGGATTTTGAGGTCTTGAAAGTGACATAAAGGGTGAAAACTAGTTGATTTTGCAAAACTGGTTTCTGGGAAACATGTTTTGGTGAAGAGGAAAGTTGTTGTGGTTTGAGAAAATGGATGTTTCATGATGTCTAACATGCATGGATGTGTTATAAAGGTCTCGAGGTTTCGATAGGTTTTCACATGCAATTTTTTAGTTGATCTTGAGGCCCAAAGGTGTGATTAATAAAAATGTGGAATAATAGTAGTTAATCTAACTAGGAACAATAGTAAATAAAATTAGTAAATAAATATAGAAAGTGGCCCAAGAAACTAAGAAAGTAGGCATGTAGAACCCTAAAGTGTAAAGAGAGTTATAAAGAACTTAGATAATTCGAAGAGCTTGTTGTATTGTGTTGCAAAATGAATCGAATATTCGGATCTAGGAACAAACATACAAAGGTCCCAAAAAGGACAAATACGAGTTATTTGGCTGGACTAGAATGCTTGGGAGAGGATCGGGGTGCATGTGGGTTCCCAAATCCGAGTTCTAAGGGCCTTGGTACGTGGAGGAGGTCCAAAAACCAAACTTGTATGGTTAGAGGATGATATCAAGCCTTCAATGTTTGTCACATATAATTCACTACTATGTGTCGAATGTCACCAATGATAAATGATGAAATATAGACCTAAAAACCCCAAAACAAACATCAAAACCTATAAAATAAAAATGAAAATGAAGGGGTTGGACTATCATCGGCTGCCACAATGGTATACTTACTAACTGAGTACTACACTACATCTTATACCCGATGTAGTTCTATGTGTTTGTGTTTGCAATCATTCCCTAGGTGCTCTTGTGTCAGTCAGACTTTATGGAAGTAGCGAGTAATAACTATGTGTAGAAAATGTAATAGAATGGTGGATGGAATGGAATAAACCTCCCTCTTATGTAGTGTGATTTAGATGAGTCATGTTTTTACCTTGTGATGGAGCTAGATGGATGCAAATGGACCCTTTGATGGATGCAACCTTAGGTGATGATATTAAATCTTAGTTATTGGTCCCTCATTATGGTTTCATAAAATTTATATTTATAGTATTCTCTCGTTTAATTAATCCTGAAAATTCCAACCACAAGAAATATGAAATGTTAAAATAGGTAGAAAGGTCCCAAAAAGTGGCAAGAAAGTGGGAAAAGGATCAAGGTACACCGATGGGACTAGGGTGCTGTGGGCACCCGATCGAGATAAAATGACACAAAATGAAAAGGTCAACTTGAGAATGACATAAATAAAGTAAAATTTCCAAAAGATGGGGGCTAATTACTACTTTCTTCACTCAAAAACCATATGAATAGTAGTGTGAGACCAAAACTAAATAATGTCTAAAGTGCATGATTTTTTGTCTACATTTGCCCCCACTTTATGTTGGTAAGCGAGAAAGTTCGGTAACATAAGGTAGATAGATATGCATACTTGATGTCCATAAATATTGTAGTGAAAAATGCACCAAAGGACTAGAAAACTGTGAATTGACCAAAAGATGATGGAGCATGGAAACTAAAGATGTAAAAGTGAAAAAAAAGTGATGAGCGTGAACCTAGGGTAGAAACGCGTGTGTAGTTGTTGATGTGTGTGATGTACCTACATGGTTAGTATGGTGTGTGTTGCCACAAAATGTTGTTTTTCCCCCATTGTTGTAGTTGTTGTTGACTACTTTCTTCTCATACGGTCGAACCTACAAGGAGAAGACGATCAAGAAGTCAAATATGCATGTATATATGTAAAAACGCATGTAAAAGACACATGTATATGTATGTAAGAGTATGTAAATGTAAAATACACAAATGAAAAATGGAACATGTGCACCTGATCCGTGATGAGAGAAAGGGTGTAGAAAGAGGATATCTTGTCTTGGGTTTTTGTGCAATCTAACGCCATAGGCTGAAGAAGTATAGGGAACAATTCTATTGTATCCTCCAAACTTTGACTACTTCCTTGAACATGTATGAATAGATCTCTATAGTTCCTCATTTTTTGGGTGATCCGATGCCATTGGCTGGAGTAGTGTAGAGAGGAAGCCTGTTATATCCTTTAACCTGTAACTTCTCCCAAGAATGTTAAGGATTGTCATATCTTGTAAAAGCCACTATGTATGGAGTTCGTAGACTAGTCTAAACTCACTTGTTATATAACCCACAATGCCAAGGGTGGAAACCGAACCGAATCGAACCGGTGTAGAAACGTTGTATAGTATGTAAACCCAAACCGATGCCCCCTCTTTAGGGGTGCATGCAATGTATCGATAGGAGAATGTAGACCCAAAAGAGGACCAACCACGTGGACCATGTAACATTTCCCTGCTGGGGAAAAGGAATGCGCAGTAGAGACCAAAGCATGTAAAAACAAGAGGGTAGCCAAAACAAGTGTTATTACGAACAAGCATGCATGTATAATAAAATGTGTAATCTATGAAAATAGTGTATAAGCCACCAAGAAATTTAGTAATGTAAACATGCAAGAATAAAAAAGGAAGCCACACAAATCGGGCTACAAACATGGGGCATCACTCATGATGTCACAAGACACTCAAGGCCATCATGGCCACATACAACAAACAAGCATGCACACCAAGCATAGGGCAAGACCCACATACAATAGTAAACAAAACAAGAAAGTGCAAACAATAGATAGCCATGGAAGTAAGTAATCCTGCAAACAAATGTTACACATGAAGCGCTGTTAGCATGTTAGAAGGATAAATAATGTGTCAAAATTATGGTTAACCATATAATATAGAGTGCTAAGTACAAAATGAAACAATAGCACCTGTGAGAGACAAATATGGATGCCCCTAGTGACCAATGTAGGATGGGTAGAAGGTGAGCATCCATAGCACGTGTAAAATACTTGTATCTGTGAACAAAAATAAGAAAAGGCGTGAACGTGCATGTGTGTATGGTAAAGATAAATGACATATCATATATCTAACTAGAATGTGTAATAAGCGACCGAGATAAAAACAAATGTAAGAAACAATAAAAATAATCAATATATGTAATATCATGTGGATGGGTGGAATGGAATGCATGATGGAATAATAGGAGCCACATACCCCCAAGTGAATTGAATTATATGTAGTGAGGTTCATTTGGTTTTCCCCTCAAAAGTCAAGAGTGAACCAAAAATGATAGTACGTCATTAGGAAATGGTTGAGTTTTGTGTGTTTTTTCTAACATGTTGTAGTGAGTGTATGTGTGTTGATGATATGTGACCTAGAAATGATGTGTGTGTGACCGTTATAGCTGAATCAAATATCACGACAAGATGATTGAAAGAGTGATGACGTATCTTAAAGTGTATATCTCTGTTTGGATGAATAGAGGGATTGGTGATGTAGCCTAAAGCGTATACCACTACAAGATGAAGGGATATGTGACCATTTACCGTAAAGTTAATGTCACTAACCTGGTAATGTCGCATCATGGAAGGTCAAGTGATGAACGTGTGTGTGTGTGATAAGGTCCATTTGATTTGTAAACCCTCAACAGTCAAGTATATACTTAGCAACTACAATGCATCATAGGGTGGTGAGTGCGGGGCATAGAAGAAGATGTAACATGTGTGATGACCATATGATGAGTACAAATGTGTAAAATGCAATGCAATGTAATATGTGTAGATATACTAGTAATGTGAGATGTGTGATATGTAGTATGTAGAATGAGTAATGCTAAATGCTAGGACAATAGTAGTGTGACACATATATGATGAAGACTAGTACGATCTATGACATGTAAATGTCAAAATGTCAAAATGATGTAGACTAAAAGTAGAATGTATGATGTAAGATGCATGGTGTGTGAATAGATGTAGTATGTAGTGACTAATGTGCGGTGTGTAAGGTTTATGTGCAGTATGTATCCTGGTGCGGGGATGTAATTTCATTTGGATCATTAACCTCATTCTTTTGTATGGATCTACGAAACTTCTTGTATTTTCATTTTAGGCGAGAGATGGCTGATCCTCACGTATTCGCTAGAAATCATTAATATGACAAATCGTATTTAGGCTTACGAAATATTCGGATTTAAATTGGAGCCATTGACTCTCAATATCATATACACAATGGATATTTAAAAGATTAGATTATTCCACATCATTATTACAAACCAAACATTACTATGCTTCTTTTACCTAGCATACCCAAAGGAGGATTCAATAAGGAATAATATGATAACTAAACACCACATATAGAAATTGTAAAACTCACTTTATTCTTTATTCTTTATTACTTGACAAAAAGTACATAATCTTCTTCTTCTAATTCTTCTTTCACTCACATATCTGTACCACCACACCTATAGCTACACTAATACAATATAACTCATAAAATACTTAATTCTTTTGTACCCGTTCACACACACTGGAAGATTACATTCCACCTTTATTAATTAATTCCCCAATTATAGAACAACTCGAATAATTCCAAATTTCACTCAACAAAATACAAATATAGTAATATGTTGAAAATCATTTTATGCCCCTAATCATGATAAGGCCTACATACTTTATGTGGCCAATTTACTACTAAGCAACTTTTTGCCAATATTATAATAGTTACACAATTACATTTACAAATATTTATTTAACTCTCCCTTATGGAAGAAAGTTCTCTGTGATGCACTTGCATCAGATTCCACTGGGAGGGAAAAGTTTTGTATCTTTCTTTTATTTCTTCCAATTCTTATGTGTTCCTTCTTTTTGGCTTCCAAAATTGATCTTTTTGCCTTTGTGTTTCTCATTTCGACTCTTTCATGATTTTGCACTCCCAGATGACAATGTTCATCTTTATCTTCTTGTTCTAGATTTCTTGAAGGGATATTTTCTCTATGGCTCATATCTCCTTGTCTAACAATCCTACACATTCACTAGACAATGAAAAATTAGAAATAAAAATGTGAGGCATGATAGCCTCTTTGGTGTCTTCTTTCATCTTCCTTAGCCATTCCCACTCATTCTTCATGGCTGCATCATGGAATTCTTGTTCCAGAACTTGTACCATTGGATTTTCTTCTTTCTACAATCCCTAGCACTTTACATATTCTCCTTTCATAAATTCATCTAATAGTATTACTAGTGTTTTTTCATACAAAACATCATTTTGAAATTTTACATCTTCATCAAATATGAAATTTTTTGTACCCACTTCTATGGGTTCCTTGTTCACCTCAACAACCTGCTACAACTCTACATTTAGAGTGTCCTTATCACAAAATTTCTCTTCTTCATTTAAGACCTCTTCTTGGTCTTTTATTCCATCAGTCTGTATATCAACATCCTACTCAACAAAAAGCATTTTTTCAATCATTTGTACTTCTTCCTGACTATACTCCATCCCTTCTTCCTCATCAAATATAGGAATGGAATGTCTCATTTCATCTTCTTCATGTATGCATCTCATTGGCATTCTTTCCTCTTTCCTAAGGTCCTCCTTCATATCCTACACTTATTCATCCACATCAAGAAAATTATTGCTAAAATTATCAAAACAACATATTCTATAAAATTCTTCACCTGAAATATTTTCTTCTTGTCTCAAGGCTATTTTCTCCTTTATCCTTTGTCTTCTTTCCCTAATCATCTAAACAAGCCATCTACATCTTTTTAGCCTATATCCATTCCATATTTTTTCTATTTTCAATCATACTTTCAATTGAGGTTAATTGTTGGTTTATCTCATTGATCTCCTTCTGGAGAGCTTATTCTTGTTCTTTTCTCCTTCTCATCTTTTTATTCTCTTTTTCCTTCCTCTTCTGGCTTATCCAAGCCATCACCTCCTTTACTAACTGCACCTTGCTTTGCAACACACTCTCTTCTTCTGTCAACTTATTTTTCTAGGCTTCATCTTTCCTCCTTTTTTCTAATTCCTCTCTTTTCTTCAGTTTCTTCTCATCTATCTCTTCAAGCCATTTAGAAATCCTCGTAGTCATGGTCATAGAATACTTATTCGGGGATCATCATCTTCTTCTCTTCGCACAAATTTCTTCAACATTATGCAATGCATCATCCAACCATACCACTTGTAATCTTATCAAATTCTTAAAAGCGCCTATCAAGAAATTGAAAAAATCAATCAATACCTTTTATTCTCCGATATCATCCTCACATTCCAAGCTCTGTCTTTCCCCCATTCATGTACTATAGAATTATTAATAGTCCCAAGTATTCAATGAATAGCGTACATATTTCCACTTCTATCAAATCAATATAAGATTCTATGCATAGTCATTACTTCCCATTAATTGATGCAAGTTAGGGCATGGTCCCATGGAAGGGGATCCTTAAATATCTCGGTGGGTGGTCTTTGAGAAAATTTAGGGGCATCTTAGCGATTTTAAGGTCCCATGATTTTTTATTAGTTTCCTCAACAATACCCGTTGAGATATTATAGGATCCCATTGGATATTTATGGTTATTTGTAGGAAAATAAAATCATATTTCTCTCTAAAATCACCAAAAAATAATGGCGGGAATGCATATTAGATTCTATCAACCCTAAACTATAGGGGAAACTCCCGACCCCCTCTCCACCACCTCTTAAGTTTAGGGGCTAAAAAGTGGAGCTCCTATTTTTAGGCCTAGATTCTATTATTTCATGTAGCTGGCTTTAAAAATAAGCATGGGACCTTCTGCTGCAAGAAAATAGGAGCCCAAGCCCCTCCATGGGACCATGCCCTTATTCTTATCGAGACTCCATTTTCAATTTTTGGCTCTCCTATGTTAATTGGCTAAACATAAATCAATGTAAATTTTGAATAGATTTCACACCCACTTAACTTGCACACCACCATCCCTTCACAATTAAATCAACCAGATTTATATTGAACTGGTACTTACCCGAATTCCTCCTCCTTGCATGGTAGGTTCCAATTTTTTTTAACAACGTTTATTTTGGACCGGAATCCCACTTAACTATCTGTTTGCTTTATTATTGAAACCACGAGTTACAAATCTTCCACAACATAAATTCATTAATAGGGCATCCACGTCCATAACTATATCTTCAGGATTGAAAGGGATATTTGACTGATCCCTTCTTGCTCATCTGCTCCAGATAAATATCCCAACCGATCCATCCAAGAAATCCCTTGTTCAAATAAAACATGATTCATGTCCTCATTCAGATCCATTCGCATGCATACAAGTCTCACCTTCCCCGTGAAATCCCTTTGTCCAAGTGATGAATTCGTCTTTCTTGTCAAATACGTATGCTCAGTCTCCTTACCTTTTTTACTACTCCATGTTTATCTACTTAACCTGTGCAAAAATTGGATCGACACTCTTTTTCCTGAGACAAATTTGTAATAATATTTTAATCTCCCACCAGATCGATGGTCAAGAACAGGCTGTACTCCTATTGTTGGTCAGTGATCAATGGATCAATAATTTGAATGGCTCAATCCATGCTCCGTCATGGGCGTTCTCCTCCCTTTTATCAACGATACATTGTTATTTTATACGATGCTCCTGATTTATTCTTTGTCACTATGCCAAAATGCAAAATAGACTATAGCTTGGCTTTCGATTCTCGATGTTACAACAAATTTTTGACATATCCTTAATTGAATGCATAAAACAATACAAAAGGAGTAATCATCAACTTCATACACCCAAAGGAGTATTCAAAGAGGAAATAATATGATCAATACTCGCCTTCTCTTTTATTGCCTTTCGATGCTAGAACGGAATGTAACAATTCCGAACATATTCTATCCAAAAGTATAAACCGTATTCGAAGTATCAGGTTCTTCTGCTCTGATACCATTAAAATGGTACAGGGATGTAATTTCAACCGGATCATTAAACTCGTTCATTGTATAGATCTACGAAACTGCTTGTATTTACATTTCAGACTGAGAGTTGGCCGATCCTCATGCATTAGCCACAAATCATTAATATGACAATTCATATTGAGGGTTACAGAAATACTCGGGCTTTAAATTGGATCCAATATTGACTCTTGAGATCCATACACACAATGGATATTTAAAAGATTAGATTATTCCAATGCATTATTACAAACCAAGCATTGCTATGCTTCTTTTACCTGGCATACCCAAAGGAGGATTCAATAAGGAATAATATGATAATTAAACAACACATAGAGAGACTGCAAAACTCACTTTTCTTCTTTATTGCTTCACAGAAAGTACACAATCTTCTTCTTATAATTCTTCTTTCACTCACATCTCTGTACCACCACACCTACAGATACATTAATACAATACAACTCAGAAAAGACTTAATTCTTCTTGTACCCATACACACAAACTGGAAGATTACATTCCACCTCTATTAATTAATTCCCCAATTCTAGAACAACTCGAATAATCCCATATTTCACTCAACGAAATACAAATATAGTAATCTGTTGAAACTTATTTTCTGCCCCTAATGATGACAAGGCCTGCATACTTTATTTGGCCAATTTACTACTAACTGACTTTTTACCAATATTATAATAATTACACAATTACATTTACAATTTTTATTAACTCTCCATTATGGAAGAAAGTTGTCGCGATGCTCTTGCATCAATCCCTCAATAGTCGGGCGTGAACCGAAGCACAAATTTTTTCATCGGGTAATGATCGACGCTAACACATGTGATGAGTATGCCTATGTTAGGAGATTGATGTATAATGGTGCAAAAAATGAAGGATGGGTTGATGCTAAGATAAAGGGGGGTGTGTGAATTCTATTCCCCCAAGTGTGTGTGATGATACATGTATATTTTGAAAATAAATATATAAGTGATGTATGAAGGTGGTGAAGTATCATAGATATTGTAAGATTGATTAAGTGATGTGATAAATAATGAGAGATCGTATGGTAGGCATGATGAATGATAGATGGTTATAGATTTATGTATTAATGCAAGATGAAACAAGGTTCTTTGTAAGTGAGACCCTCAGCGGTCATATAAGAATCATAAGAATATGTGTTTGTCATCATGAGGGTAGGGTGATAAGAGTCACCTACCAAACACTAAGTTTGCATGAAGCGGTGGAAGCATGGTGGGAAACAATAATAGTAAAACCTGCGGCGGTGGAATTTACAATGTGTCTTGACTAATAGTAGAAGGGGTAGTTGCTTGAAAAAATGATTGGATTCTAAAGTCGTGTAGGATGAGGATGTATTTTGAATAGTGGTAGCTTAGTGGCGGTGATGACGCTTTCGAAAGCTTGATAGAGGCCAAGCTGCAATGAGTTTTAAATGAGTTTGTTTAGATTGACTCGTTAATGTCATAAATGCATTGAGAGGATGGGGGTGAGACTGGTTTTTAGGAGGGGTTGCTTGATTTGACTAGGTTGCATAGGAGGCACTTGAGTGACGGAAGGAAAAAGATTAGAAGTGACGAATGGATGCTCATTAGACATGGTGGAATCAGATTTAGGAACCCATTGAGATGTAACATTTGTAGATGGGCATGCAACAAAATATTGTGGAGTGAATGAGATAAATCCTTGACACTCAATATGTTTTATTCTTCGTTGTAAAGCATGGCAATCATTGTCATTATGTCCATTGATTCAATGATAATTACAATATGGACAACCTTGATATTTGACTAGCTGATAAGGATGATAGTAATGAGTAGGTGGTAAATTAATCAGGTGAGAACTAAGGAGCTCATTAAGAAGTTCATGTTGCTTAACATTGTGATCAAAGATGAAAGGTTCTGGTAATGGTATAACTTGAGTCTCACTAATACGAGCACATGTAAAATTCATACAATGTGAATGAGATGTAGAAGGAAAACAAACATGTGCTTAGGAATCATCCTTAAATTGTTGAATTTCATTTTTGAGAGATGTGATCATGGATTCCATAGCCATAAACTTGTCTTGAAACAAAGAATGTAAATATTGAATTGATTCCAATAGGGGTTGATTAGATGGAGGAGAATGAGGACCAAGGTCTTAGATAGGCAGGTGGAAGATAGGACTTATTTCGTTTGGTGGCATATCTTTAGGATGACATATAGAGTCTAGTTCTCTTTGTAGAACAACTTGACAATCAAGATACATTTTAAGCAAATTAGACAAAGGAACTTGAGGAACTTTATGACCCATGATAGAAGAAAGATGAGGATTTGAAGCATGAAAGACGTGGGGTTCACCAAAATGATTAACTAAAAATGGAGAACTTGGATAGTTAATTTAAACTAGGAAAAACAGTAAAAAAGTAGTAAATCAATATAGAAAGTGGCCCAAAGCGGCTAAGAAAATAGGTATGTAAAACCCTAAAGTGGAAAGAGAGTTAGAAAGAGCTTGGTGATTTGTGATCTTGCTAGGCGTGTCACAAAATGAACTAAGTATTCTCGTAGCGGGAATGAACATTTAGAGGTCCCAAAAAGGACATATTTGAGCTATTTTTTTGGGTTTGGGCCACCAGGAGAAAATCAAGGTGCCTACAGTGCCTTAGTCTTAGTTCTAAGCATCATGTTCTGTGCACAAGGTCAGAAACCAAACTTACAAGGTTGAAAGATGATATGAAGCCCTCACTATCTATTGCATGTAATTTATTGCTCTGTGTCGAATGTCACCAATGATCAATGATAAAATACAGACATATAAAACCCCAAAACAAACATCAAACCCTAAAAAATGCAAATGAAGGGGTCAGAATATCCACAACTTCCACAATGGTGGACTTACTAATTGAGCATTGCACTACAACTCAAACCCGATGTAGTTATATGTGCTTATATGTGCAAGCATTCCCTAGGTGCTCTTGTTCAGTCACACTTTGTGATAGTAAAAGTAATAACTATGTGTATAAAATGTAATAGAATGGTGGATGAAATTGAATAAACTTCCCTTCATGTAGTATGATGTAGATGAATAGGCCTTGTGCCTTATGATGGAGCTAGATGGATACAAATGGAGCCTTTGATGGATGCAACATTGGGTGATGATAGTAATGCTTAGTGTTTGGTCCCTTATTATGGTTTCATAACTTTATATTTGTATGGTTCTCTTGTTATTATTTTGTAATTGCCCAAAAGGTTAACCAAAAGAAATATGAAATGTTTAAATGACTAGTAACGTGCTCAAAAAGTGGCAGGAAAGTGGTAAAAGGATCAGGGCACCCCGATTGGGAGCGGTGCACCTATGGGCACCCCAATACAAGCTTGTGTGCCCTAGATAGAGCTAAAATGACACAAAATGACAAAAAGCAGACTGGGTAAGTATGTGTTGAATGTCGGCGAGAACGATAGAAAGCAAAGTAAAATGGCCAAAAGATAGGGGTTAATTAGTACTTTCTTCAATCAAAAACCATATGAATAGTAGTATGAGACAGGGACTTAATAATGTCTAAATTGCATGATTGTAGTCTAGATTTTACCCACCAAATCCCAAGTCACGTTGGCACATCACTCATCCTGAAATGAACGCTCACCAAAAGCACGCAAGGGTGTCGGGTTTCTCTTTATGATAGCTTTCTCAAGAAGTTAGCATGATAATACAAATATTCCAAATCCATAACAAATAACTAATTATATTACATTTGTTAAACCATATCTATATCTTAACCAATAGCATGAACAATCAAACAAGAATCAAGATTAAATTTACCATATGAGAACCAGTCAGCGATGTATGGACAATCAATATCCAGCCACAACGATCCATTATATTAATTTTTGTAAAACACAATATCTTCATACATACATATCAATGTCACCATAGTCATGTACACTCATAAACTCACAACATAACTCTACTAAAACATGGGCCATCTAAACGTGCAAATCAATACATATTTATAGGGATGGGGACTTGCCCTTCACTACCTATGCACCTTCAAAAATAGACTGCATGCTAAGAATATCCATGCGCCCTTACATGATAAATACAAAATCATGTAAGCTCGTTAATAATAAATTACCTAATAATACAACAACAGTATAATCTAATTATTAGCTCAAAAATTATGCATCCTACTTGATCTTCTACTTGTCCAAAATAGTCTTTACAACCCGTGCTCTACATTACATGTCCATATTTATCCTTAAAGTACAAAATGGGTAAGTCCTGATTTTAAACCTTCCGGGCATGCCCTAGTTCACCATACTTCCGCACGCATTCATGCGCTCTTTACCCACGCACCCAATCCTTTTGTGCCTTCCATACTTAGGTTGCATTTCACCAGCCCAACATTACCCCACACTAATTACATTTCCACCCTCGGTAATGAGTAATCAAATTTATCTCTCTATGAGCATAAAATAAAGAAATAAATAATAAATGTACAAGAAGAATGAGAAAATACTTGGTTCCCTACTCTTCCATAGGGTTGATCAACTCTGGGTATTCATTTTTGACCTCTTCCTCCAAGTCATTTAAGTCATTTAGCACTTTACTAGTTTTATCTGGGAGGTCTCCAATCTTGGTTTTCATCAAGTGTCATATTCTCACCTTCATTTTGTAGTATTCTAAGAATATTGGCTAGACTTGAGACCATCCCTTCCATGAAATCCATTTTTGTGCTATCCATTTACCAATGTCCTTTATTTTATCCTTGTGTAGTTCTTAGTCTTTCTGCAAGTGCATCACACTTCTCTACTATCAAGGTCAGCCTCTCCACACGTCGATCATCTTATTATTAAGCTCGCTTTCAAGACCTCATCCTATTCCACCATATTTTTGGTCTTGATTATCACATCTGGGGCTACGCACATGTTTAATGTCAAATCTACCTTCTTTACCTCATCCTTCAAAGTTTGCATTAAGGCTTCATAGTTATTAATCTTCCGCACAATAGTTTCTTTTGGCCTTCTATTCCTATTTAAGTAGTATCCTTTGGTTTTGGCATGCATATGGTTCCCTCCTTTAGTAACATGTGAAATTTTGTGTGTAAATAATACAAAGTGGATGGAAACTCTTTTGTAACCTTATCCTACAAATATGGCCTCTTTTCCATAATCTCATCACCAATTTTCTCTTCCATTTTAAGAATTTCCTGCACCCCTGCCTCATCCACATTTCACTCCTTTGTTAGGCACTTGATTTCAGTGTCCTTATCTTTTCTATCATCCAACAAGGCCGAATAGTTACCACTTTATCAATATTACCATGCATAACTTTTGTAGACACCTTAACCAAAGCTTTGATTACCTACTCATCTAAGAATTGAGTTGGCTTGATGGTGATATGGCAAGTATGTGGTACCCTCTTCATTCTTCGCAATACACATGATTCCTTCCAATCATCAAATTCAAGCTCAACCATGTGAGTCTGCATTCTCCATGATAAAAATTTTGAGTGTGTGTAGTTGCCATGTTTGGATCCATCAAGTCCCAAACATATAATTGTTCCCTAGGTAAAGTAATTTAGGCTGAGTGCAAATTATCTTGGTATTATCATCAGTATATCCAATATTCCATGTTCTTACCACCTCATCTTATTTGGACTCATTAGCATGCTCACCTACGTTCTCTTCTGCGGTGGTGTCCACATTTTGTTGTGCCTTGGTTCCCACATTCTTCTCTACTTCCTCTCCTTCCTCAATTTATTTATCCATGCATACGGGAGTATAATTTTTGTATCTCCACTAATGTTGCTTTCATCTACAGTCCTCACACACTTATAATGGGGGCATACTCATTATATATATGCTGCTCGCCACCTATCTCTTCAACTTCTCACACTTTCGGTCTTAGAGTAGCAACATCATTCCACGTGCTCTGGTGGGAGGACTTCTCCTCCTTCTTATCTTTGACGAGAATGTAATTTTGGTGCTTTTTCCTTTCTCCTTCGACAATTTTCACCTATGTTACACATGGTGATCTTCTAGCTGGTTGTGATGTCCTAGCGCCGGTATCCTTCCTCTTATTGTTCTAACACATTTTCTAAGCCTTCAAGCACTGGATCTTCATTTCTAGGGGGCGCATGTTCAACTTAATTCCTTATGCCCACTATCTATTTCTTCTATCGAGGACACAGTAAAGCTAATTCTTCTCCTGCCCGGTACCTTTTGATCCTTGAAATGCAGCCTAAGATACACATGCACACGGGTCGACTCAGGGCCAAAGTCTCTAAAGTTATATCAATATTATCCATCTCGATTATCTCTACATAAGCTTCCCTATTTGGCCACACACATGTCTTACGTGGGATTTGTATATATGTGTCTACCTTGTTAGCATCAAATAGAATATTTTGCACATTATGAAATCATTCTTTGAATATTTAAAATAGTGCAAGGTGAAGGTGAAGGGTAACTTACATTAAGGGATGTTTTTCTGTCTTCATAAAGAATCTCTGTTATCCAATTTTTCCCCTCGGGAAAAATTGATCAAACATGACCTTGCATAGGAGAAAATGGAGGGATTCATTCATGGGAGCTTGCATTTCAAGTTTGGTCGAATATGATCGAAGCAGGCCCAAGCAAGTTGCAAGGAATTTCGGGAAATGAAGAAGCTCGAAAGTTCAAATTTCAGACTACGGGATTTCGTAGTTTCGGATATTTTGGAGGGCGCGAATAGATGAACAAAGTGCCTCGTGCGAAAAGAAAAAGTTCGAAATCCCAAAATTCTAAAGTCCGAAAGGGTTCAAATTTCAGAAGTCAAACTTGGTTTCAAGGTCAACACGGAGGAAATTTCCAAGTTTCGGGTTTTAGAGTTTCAAAACTCTAAGTTTGATTTTCGATGAACAAGTGCGATAAGTCCAAATGGCAAAAGTTTTGAAACCACGAAAGTCTGAAATTTGGATTTGGACTTTGAGAATTTCGGAGTTTCGAGTTTAGGAGTTTGAACTCAAGGTGATTTGGGTGATGAACAAGTGTCGTGTCTCGAAAGACTAAAATTTATGAAGTTCCGAAAGTATAAAGTCTGAAATTTTAGACTTTCAGGTTTCGGATTTTTAGAGCTTCGGGGTTCAGAGTTTCGGAAGTTTGGAGACCCAAAACATAAAATTCACAACTAAAAGTCGAAGTTCCAAATTTTGAATGTCGAAATTTCGTGCTTCGGACTTTTAGGTTTTCGAGTTTTCACGTACCTAAAAAGATGAACAAGAACCCAACTTTGAAACTAAAATGTCTAAAATTCTGAATTTTGGGATTTCGGAGGTTGCATGCATTTGGACTACGAAAAAGGAAAATCGGCGATTCACATTTTTTGCTAAATAACACCACAACCTTCAGATGGCCATAAATTCTAACTGGGAGCTCGGATTTGCATAAGAAAGGAATTTTTGAAATCTTACGGGGTCCTCTACTAAACTACAACTAAGTTAAGTGAGACTAAGTTATTCAAAATGAATAAATAAAGTTCTCTATTTTAGAGCATGGTCCAAGTTTCTCACCTACCACAATGATGAGGTATGGGCTTACTTTCTTTCCCAACAAGGCATAGTACATGGGAGTATGGGTTTTGTAAGGGTTCCCATCTTTGTTGTAGGTGAAATCAATGTAATTTTGGGTAGATGGAGTAGGAATCGAATCCTTCTATCTCCTTCTCTCATTCTTCCTATATATTGCAAGGAGGGTCATTCTTCTTGTTTGTAAGTGAAATTTTGGAGTTCAAACCTCCCATCTAAGCTATAGATACAATCTTACCTCTTGGCCATTGTAATGAAATGTATCAAATATGTGGATTAATAATATAATTATGTGGATGATTTTAACCCTCTCTTATGTTCATTATATCTTTCGGATCTCTCATTGTAATCTTGGTTATTTGTGCATAGTGGTTGTATTACATTTTTAATGGTTTATGTTTAATGGTTAGTGAATTCTCAACGGTGGATTTATTTGTGGTGTGTTTTCATCCTCCTTAATATATTTTTAGTTTTCATCTCCTATGCAAAGCGGGTGTTCAAGCATTCCTTTTGGTGCATCACCTCTTTAGTTTAGGTTTAATTTGTTGTGATCTTTTTAACCATGTCTCATTGGCAAGTTAGAGTAGCTTTTAGAGTAGATGCTCTACATTTTGAGTCTTTGTATCATCATAGAGGAATAGGAACCAACTTTCACTGGAGAGATTTCCCGAGGTGCAAAGTCCCACACTTTGGGAAAAGCTCCATGTTATGCAATCACACTGATAGTTTCAACCCATCGAGTTGCAAACATTCAGGGGTGTTGTGATTATGCATCAACAATCTCCCTGCATGAAGTGTTGGTACACTACAAACTCATCTTTTCCATCCCATATAGTCGAATCTCATGTGGTATGTGTCACTATCCTTTGAACGCCGGTGCATCCTTCTAAACCATCTCTCCCGACACTCCTTGTATGTGCTCTAACTAAGGGCTCTTTTTTCCCCGTCTTCATAAATAATATCCCCATCTTGAAGTGTTGGTACACTGCAAACTCAACTTTTCCATCCAACACGAGTGAAGCTCACGTGCCATGTGTCACTCTCCTTCGAATGCCCGGTGCATCCTTCTAAACCATCTCTCGTGAAACTCATTGTATGTGCTTGAAATGGAGCCATAGCAAGTATATTTTGAAAACATCCGAGTGGGTAACTTATTCTCCAAGGGGTACTCCCAAAAATTTTCCCTTGGCCCATTGGGCACAACAATTTCACTGAAGACTATCAAAAGTAAAATAGCACCCCAAGTGATCTTCTCACCTTTTTAGTTATACGCACACCTTCTCTACCGGGATCTATGTAATATAATCGGTGATGTTGTAATAGGTCTTTCTTGCCATTTTATGCCCTATGTACAACCAGCCCCGATTGATCTCTATCCATCTTTCCAAAGAACCTAACTTACAACCCACCAGGAAGTTTCACAACCCTAGTGGCCATATCCTCTATGTTCATGATCACATACACAACCACCTCAATACTGACCTCTACAAGAATTCCCCAAAGAAATATTCCTCAACTTTTTCTAGTACGTCACTCTATAGATTTATCATCACATTAAGCTTGTCTTTGCATTTCATAATTCGATAGCTCAATAATAGAAGGTAACAATAACATTACACTTCACCAAATTTATAGCCCAATTTAAAAATATTCTCATTAATTACTCCCCAACTACCACTGTACGTGACATTAATTCCACCTTCGTGTTATTCGCATGTTGCACCTTGTCTTTCCATGCCTAACTTTTCGTGCCTCATTAATAACCTTCCGGCACACCCAATACTTCTTGGCCACATCCCTCCTTACATGCACCTTCATGCGCTAAAATACCTATCCACTACACCCTTCATTAGATAGTTTCCACTTCATTGCAGCTTATCTCACATTACATTGGGCATCCCCTTCCTACGTGTGGTCTTGATTCGAGCAATTAATTTAAAGTGTATTCTCAAATCTATCTTTTCTCTGAGCACCTGTAAGTTTTCTTTCACCATGCACCTTTGGTATCTATAATAAGGCACCATTCAATTCTTCTCAATTTACCCCATACTAAGGGTATGCATAGTCTCTGCGCATGAAAACAATTAGATGGTAATCAGCTATTTGCGTGCGCAAGCGTGCTTATTACACAAAACATTGAAATAAATTGGAAAAGCATAGAAACGATGAAGGAAACACATATAAATCAATTGCATTAATTAAATCTAAGCTAATGACAATACTACCTTATTAAAAACACCAAGAAGACTTATTTATAACAGGGCTTCAATCTACTCCCATTGAAGTAACCCCGTGAACCATGTTCCATCCAACACCTCTAACTAGAAAGCACACTGAATCAAGTATGTAAGTAACAATATATGGTCCCAACCGAGTGCACTTTAAGATTTCAGGGCGGTACAAAAACTTCGAGTCATAAAGAAGAACCATATGTCCAACTTCAAGCTTCTTATCTTTAATATGTCAATCATGTCATGCCTTCTGCCTAGCCTTTTTCCATCTTATGACTCTATCTTACTATGGTAAGCCTTTAATCCAAGCTGCATCATTTTTTCAATATGCTCTTTAAGTGATTCTCATCATCCAAACCTCATGTGCACTAATATGTAGAGAAGGTAACAAGAATTACACCAGTAGAACAACCTCTATGTCAAACACCAACTAAAAAGGTGTGGCCTTATTCAACTTCTTGTAAGTTGTCCTATTTTCCCAAAGTACAACAAAGACTTTATCATCCCATTCTTTCCTTCCAACATCAAAAATTTTAGTCAATGTCTAGCTCAATATCTTGTTGAAATCCTCGACATTTTCATTAGTTCGAGGGTGATAAGGTGTTGTTTTAAGGTGTGCCACCATAAATTCTACCAACAATATCATAATATTATCATTAAGAAAATGAATACCCCTATCACTTGTCAAACTCAATGGGCATCCATACCTGTTGATAATGTTTTCCCACAAAAACCTTTTTGCTATAGATGTCATGCAATCCTTTGTAGGTGTCACTTATGCCCACCTTATAAGAAAATATGTAAAAGTTATAATATATCGAGATCCAATCCTACACACGGGTAGGGATATAGGACCCATAAATTCAATTGACCATATTTCAAAAGGTTATGCACTCATGTTTGGCCTTTAATGCATTTCATATCTATGCATAGGATTTCCAAGGCACTGACAATGGTCACATGCCTTACAATATTCTTTAAAATCCTTATATAACATTTCCCACCATAGACCAGCGAGTAAAATATCACACGTGTTGGCATCTCCGCATTATGTCCACTAGAAATTCCCCCATGAGCTTCCTCCATAATGATTTCACGCTCATGTTCAAGCATGCACCGGTGTAAAACTTTATCTTGACCTAGTTTGTATAAGTCTCCACTAATCAGCATGTAAGGTGTGGCACATATGGAAAGTTGTATTTTCTCTATGCTCTTCATCCCTTGGGTGCCACACATGTTCATAAAAATAAAACAATAGCTTCCAATTTAGAGGGTACGAGGTTCAATATGAATATTTGTGCATATGACATTGTGTCCTCAATGCTCTGCGCATCCTTTCCTGAATTAATCCTTGATAAATGATCGAGCCCATAATTACTCTTGTTTGGCTTAATCACTACCAGTGAATTCAAATTCCTAGAATAATAGAATCAACAAGACATATCTACCCCTGTAAGACGGGATTGTTTAATAGGTACTTCAATTCCATGTGATCTATATAGAAGATAAATGGGGTAGCCAATAAACATTGTCTAAAATTATGTAGCACGTATATCATGGACAAGGCTTCACACTCCGTAGTTGTGTAATTATGTTATGTCGGGTCAAATTCTGATTGGAAAGAAAATAAAATGATCAATAATTCTTTCTCTAGGTTGTGCTAATATTGTGTCAATGGTCATGCTAGAAGCATCCACGTGTACATGAAAAGATTTTGTCTAAGAAGGAAAGCTCAAAATAGGCATCGTAGTAAGCCTTTCCTTTAGTGTCTCAAACGTGCGTTGTTGCGCTTCACCCTAATGGAAATTTCTTTTACCCTTCAGTAATTCTTCCAAGGGCATAGCGATCTTAGCATATCCTTTGATAAAATTCTGTAATATCCTATGTGCCCCAAGAATCCATGTACCTCACTCTATTTATTAGGTTTCTTTAAACCCAAAATTACAACAACCTTAGAAAGATCCACTAACAAGCCTTCCTTACAAATGATGTGTCCCAACAAAGTCCCAAAAGGTGTGGCAAAAACACACTTCTTAATGATTAAGGAAATGATCAACTGTCGACATCTCTCAAACATAAGCCTGAAATTATCACAGTGATCCTTCACTAGCCCATAATATCTCTCCGATCATCCAAATAAACCTATAAGAACTTATGAATATAGTCTGGAACACTTACACAACAATGCGTGAAAATATTGTAGTTGCATTCTTCAATCCAAAGGGCATAACTATGTATGCAAAAATTCCCCATTCACTAGTGAAATTTTCCTTCTCTTAATCTTCTTTAGTTATCCTCAACTGATGATATCTAGAAAATCCATCAGTGAAGGAGTAGATCTCGTGCCCTGCAACGCCTTCAATATTTCTTCAGTAAAAGGTGTGGGAAAGGGATAAATTACACATGCAAAATTCAACTCCCTATAATCCACACAAATCCTTATTCTTCCATCCTTCTTTATACTAATCACCATATGGCTAACCCATTCTAAATCTTTGATGGGATTAATGATTCCATAATTCAACATCTTGTCAATTTCTTCCTTTACCTTGACACGCATATTAGGATTCATCCTGTAAGGCCTCTTCCTAACTGGGTGCGCACCTTCCTTTAGCTTGATTCTCATCTCGCCTAAAGATTCATGTACCCCTTTTAATTCATGATAGCCTCTAGGGAATAATTCCTAGAAGTCGCGCAATAACTCAATTATTTTAGCAACCTCAGAGTCAAACCAATAATCTCCAATGATGGCCTCCTTAGGTTCAACATTTGTCCCAATGTTGACCTTATTTGTTTTCATAGGCTCATGGTAGGTGCATGCCTTCTCATCTACACTTTTTAAGACCTTTCACGTACCCTCAATATGCTCAACATATAGATTCTTCGCTTCTTCATCATCAATTATATAGACCATCTTTCTCATTTCTTTCTCGAGGCGGAGTGCGCCCAAGTTGTTTTATGTCAAGTATCTTCTTCTTCAAAGCGTGCCTGTGTCTAACTCACCTAGTAAATCTGAATGAGTTCCTCGGCCTTTTCATTATCTCCCATAGTCAAGTGATTTGTTACCTATAATGCCTCATTCACTAAAGGTTTAGTGGAAAAATATTCAAAGGTCTTAATCATACTTATAGTCAATTCTTACCAATTCCTCTTCTCTCTATTCAACTCCATATATACATACCATGCACGCACGTAGCCTCGCAAGGTGAAATAGAGCTTGTGTACCCACAACGAAGGTGGTAAGGCTTCCTACCCCTTTATCTAGAGTCTCTAACACTGCTGAATATGGTGTTGAATAGGATCTTTACCATGAAATTCACATATCTAAGTAGGCGCATTGCTTTAGAGAAATCTAGTAGAGAAGGTGATTCTCACTTGTCGCCACTCCAAAATACTATCTCTATAGACCATCCACTAGCACACTATTGTCTCACATAGAGCATAAATTAACATATTCCTTCCTTTAACTTGATTTATCCATTGAACTTCCATAGAGCATAGGAATACTTCAAGATTTATTTCTCAGTGTACCTTGATACACAGTTCTTTGCCCAAATTCCTAACACAACGTGGCCTACTTATGCACGTAACTACATTTCTTATCTTTTGATCAACCATTTCATAAGTTTCATGTGCCCAATTTTCACATGCAACACTTGTAGTATCACTCATGGATTGTGCATCATCCCATTAGAGAACTCCTTCCTTTGATGGCTCAAGTACTTTCGGATCTCTAATGGTGCACACATAAATTCTATTCAAATCCTCTTCACTTAAGGGATCTAAATAAGGTGTAGCTTTTTTTTCTGCCAAAGACACACTCTTCCTTGTTCTCAAAACTTATATATCCTTTGTTTAGATCAACGGTGTTTGCATAACACCAAGGGTGCTAAAGTAGTCTTTGGAAAAGCTGTTGGGCTCTGCAAGCGCCAAGACCTCAAAGTCCCCAATAAAATTCTCCCGGTATAGTAATGGTAGCATATTTTAAGACTCCAATTGGCATAGCTTTAGTCCTATTTTCCATAAACAACACATTTGAATATGGCTGCAATGGTGGTATCCCCATCTGATTCCATGCATCTAAGGTGATTACATTCACATACGCACCTATATCAATCAAAGTATTACTTAAAATTCATCCTTCAACAATAACATTTAGTGTGATCTCCTTTTCATAATCCATAATATGAGGAGGTAGGTTAGCATACAATATCGAGTATTTCATGCTCAAATCCGGTGCGTTGGGTTTTCCCTCAACCATTCTCCCAATAAATGAATGATGTTCTCTTGTTGCAACATATTTCAAACCTCCTTTAAGTCATCAACTTCCAACTTCCACGATTGTTCCTTCAAACATTGTATCTCACCCCGTAAATTCCTAATCACCTCAATGGTTTCCATATAAACCTCCTTCTGATGCATACGGTCTAGATAATTTACATGCAATACTTCCTCCTTTGTAATGATAGGATTCTACTTTGGAACTTCCCGACACACACAGCCTCGGTGCATGTAGTAACCAAAATAGGTACCAACTCAGGATCTAGCGCTAACTTCGGCATCTCTCGATCTTATACGGTAGCGTTGCATTCTAACCATTGATGTGCCCTTATCTTTATTGTGCTTCTTACTTAAGTTCCCATATAAGTGTAGACATTATTCATAGTTGTGGTTCTTTCTATAAAAAGAACAAATAATGTTCTAAGGAACTTGCACTGTAATGATCCGGGGATCCGCATGTATAACATGTTCCTCATGGAAATTCACTTTGTCCATTGCCGCGACCTCGGCCTTTAAATCCTCCACAGTATCCTCTACCTCTACCATGGCTTCCATTAGACTACCCTTCATTGTGATCATGATCATGATGCTCACCTTTTCCTTTGAATAATTTCCAGTAGTGGTTTGATGTACACCAAGTATCAATGGCATCATGAATTTGATGAATCAACCTACAATTTTTTGGTATCATGAGTGGTAGACCTGCAAGTCTTGTAGTAACATGACACGTTCTTTCTTATCACACATTACAACAAAGGGCACTGACTTAAATCATTATCCAAGTGAAAAATCTCATAGTTCAACAACATGGCATGCTCCAATTTACTAGGAAAATATCTTTAGTATGCTCATATACTTCATAATTTGTGCACCAAATTCCACTGCACATCTCATGCACTACGTTAGCTGAAAATGTCTCTAATTGTTTTGTCATAGCTGCAATCTGAGCTTCAAAAATGGGCTGACTCTTGTGTCTACACTCCCAACCACCTCGGCATGCAGATCTGCTTCAAGTGTATCACTTGGATATGTATAAGTTTTGTGTCGGATCTCTATTGAAAGGCGTGATCAGTCCTCCAATGAACCATTGAGCATGCTGACTCGGGTGAATGTCATAAGATAACTTTGATAAAAGGGTTTTGAAATGTGTATCATACTCCCAAACACTCTTAGTCGTACCTTTCTTGATGCCTTTGAGCACGTTGATGCTCTTTTGTTAAAATTAGGGTATGTGAAACTCTGCTAAGAAAGTATCCTACGGTGCGGTATAATCTAAACAAGTCTAGTTCGGATCGCATTTCTGTACCAGCTATGTGGGTGCCCTTGTAGTGTAGTTGGAAATTGGATTACCTTATGCTCGAATATTTAGTCCCCTTCGTTTACCATATTATCTCATGCATATACACGTGCTCAGCTACATCTTCTATCCCTCTGTATTTTTGAAGATGAAGAGACATTTCCATATAAATTTCTTGGGGCTTGTGTGGACCATGCCCACTAGATCAAAAGTTGTATTCCCTATTGTGTTTCCTCCACCTTTAGAACCACTAGATCCACTAAAATATGAGCCACCCGATCCTCTTGATCCCATCCTTGTAGCATGCGAAGGACGAGAGGATGCACTGCCTTGTGTTCCAACAAATGTGCTAAACTAAACTCCAATAATCTATGAAGTTGTACTACTTCCAGATGTTATACCAATGTTCTACGTGCCCAAATTCTCGTGTTGATGATGTGCGGAAAAGATACCTCAACCAACCCTCCAAATAACATAGATGATGATTGTGCTGCCATAGATGAATAATCTACCTTATTAACTCTTAAACTTGACTGAAAACTAACTCTATTCATCACTTCTCTGTAGTCTACACTAGCTTGCTTACTATCCTCTGCGCAAAGTATAAATTGGAAAACCAAGCACAAGGGCTAGGTTTCCAAGTAGGATCATATGCACTCCCATGTTCCTCAATCTTTCTTGAGACGTTCCTTCATCCAAAGTGGAGAGGGTTCGCTGCCATGCTTTCCCAAATGGGGGAGTTCTAGATGCTCTGGCTCCACATCTTCTACGTCAGCTCCAAATCCCTCACAAGCCATCTCCCTCTACAACACCATTATTTCCATAATTTATCATTGTTTCTCCAATTCCCTCTTACTCACTTCATTAAACTTAAGCCACCTATATTCTCTCTGTCTCTCTGCCGTTATATTCACCATCTTTCACAACACCTTCTCCTACCCCTGCATGTGGTGGGGTTTAGTTGAGATAATATGGTGGGTGCCCTGCAGTGTAGTTACAAATTGGATAACCTTATACTCGAATATGTAATCCCCTTTGTGCACCATATTATCTCACACATATACATGTGCTCAACTATATCTTCTATCCCTTTGTAGTTTAGAAGATGAAGAGACATTTCCATATAAATTTATTGGGGTTGGTGCGGACCGTGCCCATTAGATCCAGAAGTTTTATTTCCTATTGTGTTTCCTCCACCCTCGGAACCACTAGATCCACTAAAACACAAGCCACCTGATCCTCTTGATCCCCCTCCTTATACCGGAAAATGACCAAAGGATGCACTGCCTTGTGTTCCAACAAATATGCTAAACTAAACTCCCATAATTTGTGAAGCTATACTACTTCTAGATGTTATACCAATGTTATACGTGTCCATGTTCTATGTTGATGATGCTCCAGAAAATATACCTCCAACCGGACCTCCAATTAACACAGATGATGATTGCACTGCCATAGATGAATAAGCCACCTTATTATCTTCTGAACTTGACTACAAACTGACTCTAGTCGTAACTTCTCTACTGTTCACACTAGCTTTCTTGCTGTTGTTTGTTGTAGAAATTAGAAAACCAAGCGCAAGGACTAGGTTGCCAGGTAGGATCAAATGCGTGCCTATGGTCATCAATCTTTCTTCGAGATGCACCTTCATCCAAATTCGAAGAGGGCTCTCTTCCATTATTTCCCAAATAGAGGAGTTCCAGATGCTTTGGCTCCACATCTTCTACATGAGCTCCAAATCCCTCACAATCCATCTCCCTCTGCAACACCATTATTTCCACAATTTATCATTGTTTCTCCAAGTCCCTCTCGGGCACTTCATTAAACTTAAGCCACCTTTATTATCTTTGTCTCTCTGTCACTATATCCACCATCTTTCACAACACATACTCTTTCCCCGCATGTGGTGGGGTTTAGTTACCTATAGGAAGCTCTTCCAGATCCAAGGTCATGATCAAGATCTTAATCGTTAAAGGTATGCCACGCAAATAAGATCCTCTCGGGTTCACACAAGAGCTAGAAATAAACAACCTCTAGACGGGAATAAGTAGAGGCGCATACTCCAAATTATAGCTATGTAACACATGACTCCACCAATGATCCACAACTCATGTCCAAGTTAGATCCAGTATCATGCAAGGCATGGAATTATTCTTAGGTCAAAAAAATTGTTTGAAACCTCCAATTTCTATTTGATGCATAAGAAAACAACCACTCATACATATCTATAGGAAAACAATCAAATAACTTCTCATACAACTCATGATACGAGTTCTATTCAACCCACGTGCATGTATTAAACTCGAGTCCAGTGTTAAATCTATGAGCATATTATTCCTCTAGATTGTCTAATTACTCTTGGGTAGGTGCACCAAGTCAGGGGGCCAAAGAGAGGGGTCTCAGTGGAAGCATTCTTTTGAAAAAAAAAAATTTTTTAACTTGTGCGAGTTTTTGAAATCGTTACACTCAAAATTGGAAGATGTTGTAGAAATATGAATCGTAGAATTTTGCATCTAGTTTCTAAGCTACTAAATTTTATTGAAAACGAATAATTTTAAGTGGGTCAAACAACTAAAATACCAACAGATGCTCTTGTTTTTTAAAAAACATAATATAGCGACTTTCGTGCCCCCACCATTTTTAGCACCATTTAGTATTTTTGAAAACCCTTTGGTAGAAAGAAAGCTAGTAACATCTAGTTTGGGCTCCATTTTTTAGATTTTTTAGAGAATATTTTTTTATTTATGATTTTTCGTGTACAAAAATTTTTACTTTTTGAAAAATAATGGATCTTCGACCGTGCCCCCTAACTACCTCAAAAATATCGAAAATTAGATTTTTTTAATATGTATAGAATTATGCCTAGTTTGGGATAGTATAATTTTTTTAATTTCGATCACCCAAGAAAAGATACACCATGAAAGATAGACATATTTACACTTCAAAAAATAGCTATAAAAAGACAAGAAAATAAATAATATGGAAACCTTATATTAGTCAAAAAATTTGAAAAATTATATATTTAGAAAGAAGAGACTCGCTCTACATCGTGGAATAATGTTTTTAAAATGGATCGATTGTTTAATTTTGATTTATCATAGAGGAAGTGTCATTTTTACATTTTCTTGTAAAAACTTGTTGTTTGTTGTCTTTGTGCAAGTCCATGCCTCGAGGCTTGGGGATCAAATGGATCCCAAGCCTTGAGGCATCGCTTGGGAAAAGAGAAAACGTAAAACATTACGCGTTATGTAATGCGTACGTGTTACATAACACATACGAGTTTTTCTTTATTTTATATATTTTGGCCCCCAACGTCCCTTTCATCTCTTTTATTGGAATTCTGTAAACATTTTTTGTTTTGTCTGCAATATTCTCTACATTCTTGCACAATTTTTTTGTATTTCATTTTATCCCCTACCCCACTAGTTGATTTTTTCTAATCATGGGCGATAAACGTCGAGCTAAGGACAAGAGGAAAATCAAGAATAAGACACCAGAGTAATTGGAAGAGAAGAGAATAAATAAATTGAAGAGAATGTAAAAATTTGAATAGGAAAAGGTACATCCACTATATCAAATGTAGCTAATGTATTAGCAAAATGGAATGAATTACATAATGAAAATTTAGATAATAATGATTTTGCAATGAATAATGATATTGAATTGAATGATAATGTTGGTATGGATGAAGAAATTGATATGAATCCAATTGTTGAACCCTTACTTGAGAATCCAAATGTTAACCCCAAAATTTGTATGAAAACATTGAATGAAGAAAGTAACCTTGTAAACGAATCTTCACCTCTAAGAACACCTCCTTCCATTTCACGAAGAAAACCAATTCACTTAATTGAAATTGATGAAAACATTATAAAACCAATGCCTAACAAAATGTCTGAAAGAAATGCGAGAAGAAAAGCTAGTGGAATTTGGGATAATTACTTTGAGAATTTAAATGACAACAAATATGTCAATTATTTGTTTCATTGATGAAATTAATTAAGATGAAAACTATAATGAAGACCCTGGGGTTAAGAACATCTAATGTTGTTGATCAAAATGCGTCAATTTTTAAAAACATACATAAAGCATACCAAACTGTAGGTGGAAAAAGATGCACCAAAGATAGTAATGCTACACAACATGCACTAACTAATTGTATAGTAAGTAATAAAGCAGGTTAATAAGCTGTTTGATTAGAAAAACAAGTAGTGCTTTGAAGCTAAACAGAAAAACACTAATGAAAGCAATAGAGAGACGTAAATGTCTTGAGTTAGTCAATAACACTGACTATTGGGATTTCTCTAGCAGACTTCCACAAAAAGACAAGAATACATCTAATATTCTAAAATAATTAATTGTAAAATTTTTGAATGAGAACACAAGGGTGTCACTGAATAGAAGAGATACAATAAAAGAAGAATAGGTTCTCGTAATCGTGAATTGTGTGCAAAACATTTCTTAGATATGACTCAAACAGAATTTTTCTCTAAGTTTAAAAATGAAAATCCACAAATTAACATTAACCAAATATCCTTTGAAATGAGAAAACCCTTTTATGTGAAAATCAATCACTCACGTACCACTTGTTGTTGCAAGCATCATATTGAATTTTCAATGCATTATGATGTTTTTGTCAAATACGTAGTGTTTTACATGCGACATCATGTTGCAGAAGAGTGTGGAATAAATTTCCCGAGAAAAATATTCAAGGGAATTTATTCCGACAATATTTTGTGAAAAATCAACAAGACAATTTTTTTATAACAAAGCATGTTTGGATGGAACGTGCAATGTATGTGGTGGCTTGCCAAATCTGAAAAAGTTGTATCCACGAGGAGAGTACATATTCAATAGGAAAAGAATTGGTTTATTTCACCAAATATAAATCGGTGGCATATCAATTAAAAGATGGAAAATAATCTAAGAGGTGTGAGCTTGTTACAAAACAATTACCTGTATCAGAATATATGGTCAAATTTAGAGAGGAAATTTTTTATGAGTATGCAAGGCACACCCATAGGGCTCGATGGTTGGATGAACAATTCAAGTTAAAAAGGACACATTCCTACTTAGTACTATTGTTTCTGTAGTTGACTTCGTAGAGAATTACACATTACAGCCACAAATGGAGGTTCAGTCTCAATATTATAACTCAATGCAAGTTTTTATTTTCAGTGCATATAACATTCATGCACTCTCTTGAAAGCACTGAGCAAGATCAAAAAATATTAAGAGAGTATCATTTCTACATCAATGATGATCGGACACATTCTATAGAATATGTACAAGGGTGTTTCCAGGTGTTTTATGCGAACTTGAATGAGAGGAACATTAGTTTTGATCAACATTACATTTGGTCGAACAATTGCGCATCACAATTCAAGAATGCATGGATGTTTTATTGGCTAAGTAGGATGCACAAAGAAACAAATGTGCAACATATCTGGATTTTTACTGAGGCAGGGCATGGAAAAGCGAGAGCATGTGTGAAAAGAGCACTTGCAAGAGAAGAGTTAAAGTTCAAGGATGGTGCTAAATTTACTGATTTAAAAAATATTGTTGATTGGTGTGTCAAGAATATGGGCCATGAATCTCAAGAGAGATCAATGGTTCGTAGATATTTTTGGTTGATAGAGCAAAAACATCTAGAAAAATTTGAAGATTGTATGACAATTGCATGATCAAGTGATATGCACTCATTATGTAGTTTAGATGCAAATGCTTGGACTATTTATACTAGGTGTATGACATGTTTTTGTATATCATGCATTGATTTTGCGTGGAATGATTATGAGTCACAAGTAGTGGGTGGATGAATGGACTTGTAGACCTCTAATTCCACTTGACACACATCAAGTTCCACAAGCATTACAACTTGCAAGGTCTTCAGATCAAATGACAACATCACCTAACTTTGACCAAGTCTTTGATTTAGTGCAACAAGGTACATACATATATGTACATGCCATATTTTAGACTTATAAATTATTAAATGGTCAACTCTTAATGTATTTATAAATTGACTAAACATTTTACTTTTTGATACATAGGGCACGTTTTTACAGTTATTGCGATAGAATTTAACGAAGAGGGAACAAACTACTTCTTATCTCGTTGTGTAGAGGGGAAAAAATTGACTTCCACAGTCATTGATGGTGAAGACCTTGAGTATCCCACTAGATCAGTGGTAGTCACTGGAACTTGGCTTCGACGATATCCTATCAAAAATTCAAACATTTGGTTGTTTGAAGACTATGAAGTACATCGGAAGATACTTCACTATTCACATTTGGTCCTTGCAAAAAATATTAAATTCATCAAATATTGAGGTCGGCCATAAAAAAATCTGTGAAAGGTTCGTGAATCCGATCATGAAGCAATTCTTGCTCTTTGTCAAGAATAGATTTTATCCTTGCGGTTCATTGGATTGAATTTGCAATGGTATGTTCTTCATGAATTTAATTTGAATATTTACTTAACTGATTTTGTTTAAATTTTATATTATTTAAAATTCTATTTAATTGCTTACTAACATGTTTATGTAGGTTAGTGGTGCCAAAAATCTTCCCCTTCACGTGGTTGGCTAATCATCAAGAGAGAATTTATTATTCTTGAAGCCAAGTAAAGCTAAGATAAATTAAATATTAGAAAGGAACAACAAACAAAAATTCTCATTTCACCACCTATATTGTAAAAATATCTTATTAAAATTCTCATTTCACCACCTATATTGTATGAACCACCTATATTATTCAGGTGATTGGCAATGGACAACCTTACACTAACTCAGTCTGAATGGAGATGGAGAAAACCGTGAGAGGATTTCATAGAGGGCCCCGACATGGAGGTCTTGGATCTGACGAGACGTCTCTAGGTGCCACGGAGTCCAAGAAATCACCCGTTGAAGATATGGCATGTTTGGGCCTCAGGGCTCTTAAGTGACTATGCCTGGACGGGGTAGCCCGAAAGCACGGGGAGTGTAGGGAACCAAAAAAATGCTCCACTAGCATTCACCTAGCCACCCGATGTGTTGGCATAGTTGGTTCGGTCCCATGAGCTTCCGTTTGCAAACTACAACCTCTGGCAGCCCTACACTGACTCAGACTGCACTATTTCACGCATTTGCAAACAATAGCACAGCAAGAGAACCGGATGGAGATGGAGAAAACCACGAGAGAATTTTGTAGAGGGCCTTGATGTGGAGGTCTTGGATCTGACGAGACATCTCTAGGTGCCACGAAGTCCGAGAAATCACCCGTCGAAAATATGGCGTGTTTGGGCCTCAAGGCTCTTAAGCAACTACACCCGGACGGGGTAGCACGAAAGCACGGGAGAGTAGGGAACCAAAATGAATGCTCCACTAGCATTCACCTGGTCACCTCTATGTTTTGGCATAGTTGGTTCAGTCCCACGAGCTTTCGTTTGCAAACTACATCATCTGCAGCCCTCTACACTGACTCAGACTACATTATTTCACGCATTTGCAAACAATAGGACAACAAGAGAACCGGATGGAGATGGAGAAAACCATGAGAGGATTTCCTAGAGGGCCCCGACTTCAAGGTCTTAAATATAACGAGACATCTCTAGGTGCCACGAGTCAATAAATCACCCATCAAATATATGGCGTGTTTAGGCCTCAAGGTTGTCAAGGACTATGCCGGACGAGGTAGCCCAAAAGCACGGGGAGAGTAGGGAACCAAAAATAAGCCTCCAATAGTGTTCACCAGGCCACCCCAAAAATTTTATGTAGTTGGTTTGGTCCCACGAGCTTCTGTTTGCAAACTACAGTGTCTGGTAGCCCTACACTGACTCAAACTACACTATTTCACGCGTTTGCAAACAATAGCACAGCGAGAGGATTTCACACGGGTCCCCGATATAGAAGTCTTGGATCTCGACAAGATTTATCAAGGTGCCATGGAGTCGAGAAATCACCCATCGAAGATATGGTGTGTTTGGCCTCAAGGCTCTTAAGCGACTATATGCATGGATGGGGTAGCTGAAAGCACGGAGAGCATAGGGAAGTAAAAATAATGCTCCACTAGAATTCACCTGGCCACCCCAATGTTTTGGCATAGATTTTTTGGTCCCATGAGCTTCCATTTGAAAACTACAGCATCTGGCAACCCTACACTCTGGACTGACATCGCACTATTTCACGCGTTTGCAAACAATAGTACATCAAGAGAACCAGATGGAGATGGAGAAAACCACGAGAGGATTTTATAGAGGGCCCCGATGTGGAGGTCTTAGATCTAATGAGACATCTCTAGGTGCCACAGAGTCTGAGAAATCACCCGTCAAAGATATGGCGTGTTTGGGCCTCAGGCTCTTAAGCGACTACACCCGAACGGGGTAGCACTAAAGCACGGGGAGTGTAGGGAACCAAAATGAAGTCTCCACTAGCATTCACCAGGCCACTCGATGTGTTGTCATAGTTGGTTCGGTCCCACAAGCTTCTGTTTTTAAACTATAGTGTTTGGCAGCCCTACATTTGACTCAGTGACCGCACTATTTCGCGTGTTTACAAACAATAGCATAACGAGAGAACCGGATGGAGACGGAGAAAACCATGAGATAATTTTTAGAGGGCCCCAACATGGAGGTCTCAGATTTGATGAGACATCTCTAGGTGTGATGGAGTCCAAGAAATCAATCATCGAAGATATGGCGTGTTTGGGTCTCAAGGCTCTTAAGTGACTACGCCCGGACGGGGTAGCCCGAAAGCACGAGAAGCATAGGGAACCAAAATGAATGTTCCATTAGCATTCACCTGGCCACCCCAATGTGTTGGTGTAGTTGGATTGGTCCTATGAGCTTCCATTTGCAAAACTACATCGTCTCTCTGGAAGCCCTACACCGACTCAGATCGCACTATTTCACGTGTTTGCAAACGATAACACACGAGAGAACCGGATGGAGATGGGGAAAATCGTGAGAGGATATTATATAGGGCCTCGATGTTAAGGTCTTGGATCTAACGAGACATCTCTAGGTACCAAAAGTCGAGAAATGACCCATCAAAGATATGCCATGTTTGGGCCTCGGGGCTATTAAGGGACTACACCCGAATGAGGTATCCCAAAAGGACGGGGAGCATAGGAAACCAAAACGAATCCTCCACTAGTGTTCACCAGGCCATTTGGACATTTTGGCTCTGATGGTTTGGTCCCACAAGCTACCATTTGCAAAATACAGCATCTAGCAGCCTTACACTAACTTAGACTATACTATTTCGCACGTTTGCAAACAATATGACAACAAGAGAACCAGATGGATATGAATAAAACCGCCAGAGAATTTCATAGGGCCCTAAAAAAATTTCCATGTTAGTACTAAAGATATTCAAACGATCTTCAAATAAATTACAATTCTAAATGAGTTTTAGGCTCAATTATCAATACTTCATTGCAGTTTTTCTTGCCAGTATGTTGCTTTTGGAACTACCTAGTTTGATTTGTGAAGTTGAAGCAGTTGGGATTAATAAAAATAATCAACTTGGCATGTTTTCCTTAAGATTATCCATGATTCTATCGACAACATCACATAGATCTTCCATTCCAGTTAAGTTGTGATCCTTCCACGCTTCCCATTTTTCCTTTTCTTCTGCTCGTATCTTCTCTTTAAGTTCTTCCAGATGTTTTTGGGTAATCAAATTGACTCTTTATGACTTTCAAGAGGAATTTATTCTTGAATCATAGTGACATCTTCACCTAATTTTTTTCTTCACGATGTTCATTGTCATCTAAAGTTGAAGACTAAAAATTTATATGGCCTTCGGCTTCTTTTTGGGCACAAACAACCTTTTGTAATGTCCAAAAAATTCAAGCTCTTCATTCTCTGTTTGATTGAAGACATTCATTATTTAAAAATGAACAGTTGGAACATTGGTAGTCTCCCCAACAAAACTAATTTCATATTCTACATAGTTACATCCAATGGAAAAATCATCGCACATTGGTGGTTTCCTCCACCCGTGCTTTCAGGCTACCTAGTTCGGGCGTAGTCCCTTAAGAGCCTTGAGACCAAAACACCTTATATCTTCGACATGTGATTTCTTGGACTCCATGGCACCTAGAGACATCTCGTCAGATCCAAGACCTCCATGTTGGGGCCCTCTACAAAATTCTCTCACGGTTTTCTTCATCTCCATTCGGTTCTCTCGTTGTCCTATTGTTTGCAAACGCTCGAAATAGTGTAGTCTGAGTCAGTGTAGGGTTGCCAGAGGCTGTAGTTTGCAAATGGAAGCTTGTGGGACCAAACCAAATATGCCAAAACATCAAGGTGGCCGGTGAATGCTAGTGGAGGCTTTGTTTTGGTTCCCTATGCTCCCCGTGCTTTCAGCTACCCCTGTCCAGGGCGTAGTCGCTTAAGAGCCCTGAGGCCCAATCATGCCATATCTTCAATGGGTGATTTCTCGAACTCCATGGCACCTAGAGATGTCTCATCAGATCCAAAACCTCCACATCATGGCACTCTATGAAATCCTCTCACGGTTTTCTCCATCTCCATTTGGTTCTCTCGTTGTCCTATTATTTACAAACGCGTGAAATAATGTAGTCTATGTCAGTGTAAGGTCAAAGGCCAAAGGTTGTAGTTTGCAAATGGAAGTTCATGGGACCAAACCCTCTAAGCCAAAATGTCCAAACGACACGGTGAACACTAGTGGAGGCTTTTTTTTAGTTCCCTACGCTCCCGTGATTTGGGGCTACCTTGTTCGGGCGTAGTCTCTTAAGATCCCTGAGACCAAAACATCTTATATCTTTGACATGTGATTTCTCAGACTCTGTAGCACCTAGAGATGTCTCGTTAGATATGGAACCTCCATGTTGAAGCCCTATATGAAATCCTCTCGCGATTTTCTCCGTCTCCATCCAGTTCTCTCGTTGTCCTATTGTTTGTAAACACGCAAAATAGTGTAGTCTAAGTCAGTGTAAGGCTGCTAGATGTTGTATTTTGCAAACGGTAGCTCATGGGACCAAACCATTTGGGCCAACACATCCGTATGTCCTACTTAACACTAGTGGAGGATTTTTTTTGGTTCCCTACATTGTCGGTGCCAGGAGACCTCGTCAGGCATAGTCCCTTAAGAGCCCTAAGGCCAAAACACGTCATATCTTCAATGAGTGATTTCTTGAACTCCGTGGCACCTAGAGATGTCTCATCAGATCCAAAACCTCCATCTAGGGGCCCTCTACAAAATCCTCTAGCGGTTTTCTCCATCTCCATCTGGTTCTCTCGCTATCCTATTGTTTGAAAACGCTTGAAATAGTGTAGTCTAAGTCAATGTAGGGCTGCCAGAGGTTGTAGTTTGCAAACGGAAGCTCATGGGACTAAACCAACTATGCCAACATATCAAGGTGGCCTAGTGAACACTACTGGAGGCTTCGTTTTGGTTCCCTACACTCCCTGTGCTTTGGGCGTAGTCGCTTAAGAGCCCTAAGGCCAAAACACGCCATATCTTCAACATGTGATTTATCGGACTCCGTGGCCTTTAGAGATGTCTCATAAGATCCGAGACCTCCACCTTGGGGCCCTCTATGAAATCCTCTCGCGGTTTTCTCTGTCTCCATCTAGTTCTCTTGTTGTGCTATTGTTTGCAAACACGTGAAATAGTGTAGTCTAAGTCAGTGTAGGGCTACCAGAGGCTGTAGTTTGCAAACGGAAGCTTGTGGGACCGAACCAACTATGCAACAGGTTGGGGTGGATGGGTGAACGCTATTGGAGGCTTAATTTTGGTTCCCTACACTCCTTGTGCTTTAGGACTACCCCATCCGAGCATAGTCGCTTAAGAGCCCTGAGGCCAAAACACGTCATATCTTCGACGGGTGATTTCTTAGACTCCATGGCACCTAGAGATGTCTCATCAAATCCGAGACCTCCACGTCAGGTCCCTCTATGAAATCCTCTCACGGTTTTCTCCATCTCCATCCGGTTCTCTCGTCTGCTCGTTATTGTTTGTAAGCGCGCGATATAGTGCGTGCGATGAGTCAGTGTAGGGCTACCCTGTCCGGGTGTAGTCGCTTAAGAGCCCTGAATGACTAGATTGGCTTAAGAATGAATTTGATAGGGGTATGTCTAAGAACACATGGGAGTTATCAATTGCCTAGTAAATATTTCTTGTTTAGTTCTGGATGGGAGTCAGTTGGCCTACGACTTAGTGACCTTTCATTTATTGATAATTTATGTTATGATAAACCCATGGATGCTTTCAAAACGCCTTAAAAAGGATAGGGGTAGTCATCAAGCCTAGTAAAGGGTGTGATGTGATTTCCAAATAACTTGAAATGCCTACAGAATTAAAGGTTGTAACATGAATTGGACAGATTAGACAATCAAGAATCATTGAGTGTCTGAATCATAATGTCATTGCATCTAGAGACATTCTCAAGCATTGGAGTAATGTATATGGAGAGACATTCTCAAAATATCAACAAATGAAAGGCATCAAATTGTGACGATTGTCGGGAGTTTTAATAGGGGAGAAGACTACGAAGAATATAAAAATGTAGTAAGTGCATGATAAGATGAACCGAGTCTACAAAGAGACCATGAGCAAGAAGAAGTGCTGCAAGTAAGGTAAATACACATATACACATTGATAAATTGAATCAATAATTACTCAGATTAGGTAACTCTTTATATACATACATTATATAAATATTGATTTCCAAATTTTGATGCATATTATACATTGAAAATGCTAGTACATGTACATCACCAATAAATGAAAAAATAATCCATAATGTCTTAAATATTGTCAAGTGCACATCATATTAGATTCATGCGAAAATAATCTCAGAAATGTAAGGTATCATAAAAATTATTAATTTCCAAATAGTATTTTAATGTGCATAATAAATACAAAAATGCCCAAATAGGTCATATACCATCAAGTTCAAATGCCATATAGGCGTACATACAATGCCATGCACATAGGCATACAAAAACAATGTCATGTAAGACATATATATTTCCTACTCATCAAAATCTATCCCTCTCTTAGCCTTGCTCGAAGAAGGCCCTCCCTTAGAAAAAGATGGAGATCCATGAGATGACTTTGGATCGTCTGAGCCCATGCTTTGAGTCCTCTTCTACTGAATACTCACCTGTAGATGAGCCTATAAATGAAAACAATGTTTTTTTGTCAAAACTTAATTTATATATGTTTTCAACATGTATTTAAGACCATGCTAGAATGAAAGTATTTACATAAATACAAAAACTTACCGCAAGTTCTCGATCACGCCGAATTTACATCTCACACTAAGATGACTCATTGGGAGCTCTTGCAGTACAAACGGGGGTACAAAGACGACAAGATGGAGGATTTCGTGCCCTCAAAGTCAAAACGGAGGGGGTTGAAGTTCCCTACATACACATAAGATTAGAAAATCTAACATCAGAATTAGCAAAAATAGAGCTAAGTACATGTATCTACATAATGACAATATTTTAACTAATTTTATCAATATAGAACTATTATTTTTACCCCGCCACGCATGTGAATCAAATGAACATGGTTGCTACCTATCACAAGTAACTCCTGCATACACACAATGAAGGACATTATTAACATAATTTAATAATTCTACAATGAAAGACATTACTAACATGTAATTTAACATAATATGAATTACATGAGAAATTTAACAAAATTTACGTGTTGTTTGAATACCTCAGTGAGTTGTTGCGCAGATGAAATCGCAGTGGCAACACCTTTATCTACTTGTCACAGAGATGGTGGGGTGTCTAGTGAAGTCAACATCTTTATCAAACATGTATATCACGTGAGTTAGATGGACATACAAGAACATACATATATTTGACTTCAAAACTAATATATGTATGTATGTATATATGTATGTATGTATGTATACACATGTATGTGAAAATTTTACATAATTAACATTCTAAATTACCTCTGTGAATGTATGTGTATGCATGGTGCTCATCGCTTGTGGTCGGGATGAAGATGTGCCTCTTGCGCTGTAATATCAATGCATGTACATGTATAAATACAATTATTTCAAAAATTTAACATATATAAGTAAATCAGGTACTCCAAACTTTTTTAACACACATAACAAAACATAACAAATTTACCTGCGAAGGTGATGCCGATGAATGTAATCCAAATGTCTCACCGAAAAGGACATCTAACATAGTGACATTATCATGTTCGGTTCTAGCACCAGTGCACCAAAATCAAGTCACGTAATGAAATTATCGTCCTCCTCGCCCTAAACATATGCTACCACATGACGAGTAAAAATGTGGCCTCATGCTAGTACTCCCGAGGGAATAATTTTTGTACCTCCTCAAACATATGGCTCAGAAATGTCCCTCATATGTCAAACAAGGGTCGCGGATATCCTTGAAGCACGTGGAGTGTATCAATCTCTCTGTCTCCTTCACCGCTGAGGGACAATCTCAGAGTGAGGGGGCTTCTGTGCAGGGAATATACCCTACTGAATAGGTACATGTTGTGCACCTGTTTGATCCTATGCAGATTCTTTTCCTCAGCCCTGGAAATCTTGAAAATGAAAATAATTTGGGATCTCATTGAGGATAAACTCACAATAGAGTTTCCTTAGAAAGTATAGTGGCACCTCGTTGTTATTACAAGGTGGAAAATCAAACACCATCCACCATCGGTCCTAAAAATTATTTTTAATCAAATTATTATTGCACTAATGGATGGGAAATTGTTTACATGACAACGAAATAGGAAAATTAGTGCGGGGGTCCATGAATAAGGCACATATTAGTTCTTTTGAAATTTCTTTTTTCTTTACATCCACATATGACAATTTGTTGGAATAATAAACCATACGACCCTCTCTATAAGTTATACAATGATCAATTTACCCCATTTCCATGTAAATTTGAACAAGTCATGCCTCAATGTGTTTCCAAGAGAGGCGCGGCGGGGTTTGTAGATTGTGTATCCCTCATTGTTTTGATTAAATCCTCAATTTCAATTTTTTTCTCAACTATTTGGGTTGCTAAATCTTCTTGACTACCCGAGGGACGTTGAGAAATTGTGGGAGTATCCGAAGGGATGTCAGAATAACAAGGTTTGGTTGTTGTTGATTCCCTCAACTTCAGAATCGTAATAATAAAAATATGTATTCAATTCAAATTTTAATCTATAATTATCATATTTCAATGAAATTTTGAGAAAATAATTATGCTTACCTCTTCTTCATGACACCATCATCGATTCAAATCTTCCCGGTGATCCAGAAACGATCCTTTGAGCTTGAGATCCAGCTGAATGAAAAAACACAAGGGCACAAACAAAACTCGAAACTCATGTTTGAGGGAGGTAAAATGATAAAGGCTCGGACCTCTTTTTTTGTGATTCCCAAGCCAAACAAATTAAAACACGAGCATGTTTTAACAAAACATGTATGCGTTTTGCTTTTTTTCATATTCTTGTCCACTTTTTGGCCCCCAACTTCGTACTTACCCTCCTCAAAATTGACCAAGGTCAACCGGTATGTATATTCATCATGCAACATCCTGGAAAACAACTTAAAAACAGGTCCCATTAACGGAACTAAAATGTAGTCACATTCATTACTTAATTATTTTAATTAAGCTAAATTTTCTTACCCACCTAAGCCACCTCACCCCTCCACCTCACCTAGCCACCTCACCCTAGACCTATTCTTGGCATGTTTCCATAATTAACTAAGACCTAATCTTACTTGCCTTAATGAGCTAAGATTTGGTCTAACCCTAAAAGCACATGCCTAAGATTTCTCTAACCACATTCCCACTCATTAGAAGGGAAGCTTCCATTTTGATCCATGAGAATAAACCAACCTAGCCCAAGAAATCAGAGAGATCTGCCATTTTTAGTAAACCTAGGGAATCCCACCTTAACCGACGCGGTCACCCCTAAACCGACGTCGGTCAACCCGGAACCATCGTCGGTTACCATTTATTCACCTTAGCAACCTTTTTTTGGGTTGGCACATTCTGAGATCAAGGAGACAAGAAGAGAGCTGCATGCAAGTAGAACCAGAGTCTTTTCACACACCCAGACATCCACAACTAGCACCAGGATAGATCCAAGAAGTATTGCACTCACGGTGACATTCCAGGAAGCATCACTATTGCACCAAGCTCCATCCCACCAACCGATCATCACCACCACCCAACCATTGGACCTACAACATTGGTAAGTATTTTATCACTAATCATTTCCATTTTTATTTTTCCATAGAGTTGTTATCATTTTTGTTATCATTCTTCCATTAATATTCCCATTCCTCCATAGTCTACTTTCTGACAAACTCAAAAACCTCACCCACCCCTTTATCAAATCACCTATCTTGGCCCCTTCCACCCTCTCGAGTATCTCAGACATTCCCATAGACCTCATCATCCCCTTCTTTATCTCTATCTAACCTCACCCAGACTCTATAATAAGGTTTTTATTGAATTCTTTCACCCCAACTGTACGACGCCGGTTACCATGATGACCATCATCGGTCTCCCCTAAACCATCATTGGTTATACTGACGACATCGGTCTCTATGTTTCATACCTTTTCCAATAACAGAACCAAATAACCTTCTACCAAGTGACCTAAACAACCCAAAACCTGACCCTGACTAGTTCCAAGTAACCCTGACACCTACCTACCCTTCAGATCTGACTATAGCCTAGCCTGTTATATTAGATTTTCTTATTGTTCTTGAATGAGATACCTAAATCATATCAACTACAAGTAGGAATTTTTCTTATTTCTCACATTAATTTTTTTAAATAGTGGATTGACAACCATCTAGGGAGTATCACACTTCTGGATCTAGCACACGCTAGGTAGTCCATTGTCATATATTATTTAACTCTTCTTTTGTGGTCTTGTTTTCTATTTCAGGTAGTTCCTCCCAGCCAAAAGGAAGCTCTCAATTAGCATTGGATTGAGAAGTCAGAACGCGTGCAAAAACCATCAATCGACCAACATAAATAGGTATTCCTCCTTGGCCCTTACCCTTATCTATTTCATCTCAATAACGTAAAGAAAATGGTGAAACATTTTGGCACGCACCCAGTGGGACCCATCAGGGTTCTATTGCATTTTCTTCATTCCTAGGTGAAATTTGTGTGTTTGTTTCCTTTAAAAGGCTTACACATTAATCTTCTTCTCTGGTAATCCTCTCTTCTTTCTAATTTCTCTAAAAGAAACATTTCTCTTGGTGCATTTAAAAAGAATCATTCTTCTTTCTTCTTTTACATTTAGTGAAAGAGCATACCCTCTCCTATTCATCATTTGCTTCATCGAACGTAATTTTTGATTTGGGCTTAAAATTGGTTGCATTACATTCTGATTTTTGCATTTAGCTCACATTAAAATGAGGGCAACCTATATGTTGGAAGTCATGCCCAGCTGATGGTTGACACAAAGAATCATAGAAAGCACATTCTCTCTCTCTCTCTCTCTCTGTCTTACCAAACTACACAAAATTGAAATATACACATCTTTCTTAAACAACATCTTACTGGGAACACCTTATCAATGATCACATGATTAGAGGATTGGTAGGTACTCCCATCTCATTACTTATCGAGTCATTATCTCAGAGGATGGCCCCCCCACCATAACATAACCTGAAACCTCTCCTTTTAGATATCCTTCTTTGTAGGAAGCCTTCCTCACCAAAAACTCTACTCTAAATTCATGAGTCAGTCTTCTAAATAGCATAAGCTCAACACATTAAAAATCACTTGTTAGTACGTGTTTTTAGTGTTTGATTGATGTGTGTTTTGAGGTGTGAGGATACGTTTCTCCATTTTTCCATTCTTTTGCCTTGCACACTCCACAATCATAGTTGGAGTATTTTGACTTCTTTTGAGTGTGTCAGGACTTCATTGCATCATCTCAGACCTCTGGGTTGATTATTTATCTGACTCAAATTCACAACAATCCATTTTTCTACATTTTTCCAATTTTCACAATAACCGGCATCGGTTTATCACCGGCATCGGTCCCCCCACCGACATCGGTTTTTCCTAACCGACATCGGTTTTCTGTTCTTTTGGGTTAAATTTCCCAAAGAACACTTATTTCATTTTCTTTGTTGTCAGAGTTCTTGTGAGTCTCTGTACTCTCTATGCTTTGATAAACAGTCATCATACAACTTGTTCATCTGACCATCACAGTCTTTGCCTCATTTGGTAAAATTGTTTCTGTCTCACAATAACCAACGTCGGTTACCCCTGAACCGGTATCGGTCATCCTTAACCATTGTCGGTTACCCTGTGTTGAATCTCAGCTGATACATTACCCAAATCCACCTATAAACACCTATTTTCTTCATTCCCACTACTCTCTATGTCATCTGCAGGATACAACATCACCTGATATACATTCATTCACATGGTGTTGACTCACAATCAAGCTAATGCTCTTATATTCCATGCAAGTCGTCAACCACTCCCACCTAGTCCTTCACCACCCTCTGTCTTATCACCCATGGATCAACCCTACCTACCACCATTTCACATAGGTGATGAGGAATTTTCATGACTCCTTGATCAGAATCCCATGGCCTTATAGTTCTACCTTTCCCACTCTTCCACTGGGACTCCTCAGGTCAGTTGATATATGGCATGCATGTATCCATCTCTCCTACCCTTATTCCCACTTCTGCATCAGTCCCCTACTAATACGGTGTTACCTTCACCTACTTTACCCCCAGTAGTTTCACAACTAGGCCCCATACCCGCTATGACCATCTACATCTGCAGTATCAGTCACACCGTAGTATCTGTTGTCCCCTCATCAACCACCAGACCATAACCTCATCCATGCCCATTGTCTCACAGATACCAATTACAACACAACCACCCATGGTGTTGGTGACCCCTACTCCATTCCATAATCTTGTCCTCTCCATCCCCAATCTCTACCCCCAATCACTACTAGAGTCACTGCGACCATCCCACCTACATACACATACTATCAACAACCCCTATCTCATTGTCACCCATTTTGGATATATGCCCTCTATGTCGGTCCCCTATTCTCAACCTTCCTATTCGGCACCACCATACACTGGAATGCCACCCACATCACATGTTTCCATACCAGCCCTCCTACACCAGAGGAGCCCTTCCATCACAACCTACCAATGACCTCATCAAATTAATGATGGAAAGGATGTAGATGCTAGAAGCATGGTTTTCGGCTCACATGTAATTCTCTCACCTATGATGAAATCTATGTAATGAGCCCATTCATCCATCCATCCCTATTCACCCATACCATGTACATTGGGAAATGCCAAAATTCAACCATTTCAATAGTAAAGAAGACCCACAACAACATTTTTGGTCTTTCAAACATGGGTGTTACCTGATCGCCCATGATGATGCTTTACTCCTACGGACCTTCCCGATGTCCCTGATAGGACCTGCATTGGACTGGTATAGTGGGCTACCAAGACACTCCATCTACTCATTTAATCAAGTAGCCCAAGCCTTCTTAGACCACTTCTCAATCAACATTGTTAAGAAGGTCACCATGATTGATCTTTATTCCACACGATAGTATGATGATGAGTCTATCACTGACTTTTCACTTTCGTTGGTGTACCTAATTAACTAGCTCACATTTCAATTACCTCAAACTAAACTCATAGAGTTGTTTACTTGGGCTTGTGCTAGACACATCTCACCAACCCTATAGGCAAACCTTTCACACTTTTGATGAGGCATTCACCATGGCACATGGAAATTGGAAATTTGTGCTATCAAAGAGAAGAAAATTCAGCTTCGTAACAAGAACATCGTGTTCAAATCAAATGATGCTTCTTCATCTTTGAAACCCCAAAAAACTATTCAAAACCCAAAGGATCTACCAATGTCATAGTTCTCAAGGCTGGCCCCCTCATCAATCAAACCCAGCCAAACCTCCTTCTAATCTCTCTCCCATCCAAGCTTTCTAGTTTAGATGAGAACAATGAAAGTACACTTCGATAGGAGAACCTTATTCTTCTATTTTGGAAAAGCTTATTAAGGTTGGTGCCATTACCCTTCCACCTATAAAACCACACACTGGTTTTGACCCTGAGTGCCCCATGCCCGCATGGTATAAAGAACATGAATTTTGTAACTATCATCGTGTCAAAGGTCATAGTGATAATAACTACATCACCTTCAAGAATATCATCCAAGAAATGTTAGACAATGGAGATCTAGTCTTGGATAGCCAAATGCACCCACTAACCAAAACCTACATATCTTCAAGAAGCCATTCCCTAATCATGCCCCATCTTCCAACCAAGTTGGTGACACTTCAAACAATGATAGAAATGTTGTGAGGTCCACACTATTTTGATGACATACCAGTTGCTTCCCAATTGCCTCATGTTCCTTCCATAGATGAAATCTTAGCCGAGCTCCCCTACCTACACAAGAACCTATTTCATCTACTCCTCCACCCATAGAGGAACCCCCTTCATTTTCTCCTTCACCCGTGGAAGAGCCTATAATTAGCATGCCACCTTTGACCCCTCAAATTTCCGAGTAGTTGTCAGTGGCACCTCTCCTACTCATAGGAGATACATGTCCACAACCTACACCATCACAAGGAGAGTCCACCTCATCTGGCCCATCCTCTCCTCTACCCATGGAGGATCCTATAGAAATACCATTTCCTTTAGATGACCATTCACCATCGGACCTTCAAGATCCCCGTTGATCTACTTTTGGCTCTCTTACCCACAGAATCGAGGCTAGCCATTTCCTATATCTCAAACACATTTTATGGGGATTTCTACTCGATCCACATCGGCCCCACTTACAACAGTACCATTTTCATGCTTGGTGATCACCTAGACTATGTTGATAGAGCCTTACTTTGGGGATGCCTTCTACTTCTGTTTCAACCCAAATGTAGTTGTCACTCACCGACACCTCCACTATCTATCCAAAAGTGTTTCAAGTGACCAAACCAAACACAACACATGACTATTGCAACACCTTCCATGTCACCACCCATAGCCCAAACACACCTCTTCCCATAACCCAACATACATCTACACCCAAACACCTACCCATGCCTATATCATCTCCCTTACCTAAACCCATCACTACCTTAGGGGTCATGCCGACATCAAACCTTACTCACCCACCCATCAAATTAGATTTAGCCACATCTTCCAAAACTAACACTAAACTTATTCCAGCCCCTAAAAAGAAGACCCAACCTCCTAGGCCTCATACACCAACCTCACCTACCACACCATTATCACCTTCACCCCTTCCATCCATCCTAGGACCTCACCCCTCGACCTTGGCCAAACAACCTCCTTCCACCAAGTAAACCAAGAGCACAACAACCCACCTCCTCATCATCATGAACCTCTAATATACCCAAGTGACCCACAACCTCTCCATCACCCGTAACCTTCTTACCACCCATACCACCACTACCATCCATAACTTCTTCACTACCCATGACACTTTCTTCTCTTCCACTCACACCTTCTACCCAACCTCTACCGACCACCTCCACAACAACTCGGTTACCCCCATGGGTAACCCATCCTCTTCCACCATCTACTTTTCCCTCTACATCATCATACACCCATGTCACCTTTTCCCAAAAAGGTGCAACCTAAAGCTAAAATCCTGCTACCCTCCAATAAGGTAGTTAAACCAACCAAACCTTCCATCGCTAGCTCTTCTACCATGCCCATACCTAAACAGATGCCCCAAGACCTAAGACCACTCCACACACCAAACTAGTGGACCAACCCATTCCCCCTCCTGTAAAGCCTCTTCCTCCACAATCAGCCATACCTGTACCCAAACCCACATTCACCTCCCATTGTGATCCACTAGTAGGGTCCTATGCCAAAATCTTAACCAATCTCCTCAAAACTTTGTCATCACATTACCACCTCTTAGACCTTATGACCCACTCAAACCCAAACCAAAAGGGTTTGATGAAACTAAAATTTGTGCCTACCATCATGTGCTAGGACATGATGTAGAGAACTGTAAGGCTTTAAAAACCACTCTTGTCAATTGTGTCCTCTGAAGAAAATTTTGATGATGATGATCTTCTTGATGAGGACCCCATTTCACCTTCACCAATTTCCCAGATCTTCTTCCATTACCTACTCAGTGACCAAAATCTCCACCCCCACAACTCTTTGATCCACCCCCAAGATTTGAGATTAACATGGTCCGTATAAGAGAGTTGGCCAAACCACCACCCAAATGCCAATGCACCCTACTCATTTCACAAGGATCGTATCCCCACTAGGGTTTTTCCCTCATGCCACTATACCTTCCATGACACACCCTCTTCATCCACCTCCCCTAAAATTAACATGGTTCACATTACCACCCATGCTAAAAAGACAAAGGGAAAAGAAAAAAGGCAACTGGCCCATCAACCAACCCTATACCCAACATACCATCCACACCCATACCCAAAGTCACCATTCGAGGTCCTGCATATCCTATTTCCGATGGGGTCACACATCACACAATGCTAAAAAAACTACATCAATCCCCCTCAAAATGTCTTTATATGACCTCATCCAAACCTCAGAGTCACATCATCAAGCCCTCATGGAGGTCCTTCAATCTATTGAGTTTTACCAAATGACCCCACACCCGTAGCCTCCATCATTACCCCTCACCACGTAGCCTCTCTCACTAGGTCATCGCCTTCCTCTATGCCTCCACTACTACTGCCAAGTAGCCACCCTCAGCTTTTAGATGAAGAGATCACTCCCTTCCAGTCTGATGACCCCGACCCCACTCTTTTCATCTCCATCTTTATCGATAATATACATGCATACGACATGTTATGATCGATGGTGGTGCTAGCATTAACATCATCTCCTCCCATGCATATGACCAAATGTGAATACCTACTAATTACATGCATGGTAACCTGAGTTATGTTGCACTCCTTCAATGATGCCATGACCTCTACCCTAGGTACCATCATTCTCCATGTCTGCGTGGGTCCCCACACTATCCCAAAACTTTTCTATGTCCTAGAAGGGGAGTTCAATATAACTTGTTGCTCATACCTGACCTTGGATCCATGCCATGGGTTGTGTCCCTTTGACTTTACACCGTTGCCTCAAATTTGAACATGAGGGACATAATTACACCATCCCTTGACCCATCACCTTTCAAGACCTGTAACATGCTATACCGGCCCAATGATGTGCTTGTACCAGTCAAGGCATCTGCCACTATCCCTACTTCACCTTCACCTACAAGCCCATCCACCAAAACTGCCACTACCTCTTCTGCATCTAACCTTGCTATCCCTACTACTACTACTGTAGCCTCTACCACTGACTCACTGTTTCCCCATCATCTAGTGAGTCATCTATCCCCTACCCACATATCAACTACTGATCCCTTAGAAGGTGTTTTTCAATGCCTCACTCACTCTGGGGAATACCACCTATACAATATCGACACCTTCCTCACCCCACAAGAGTATGGGAACTACGTCAACACCCCTAGTTATGACATCCACATCGGTGACATTTTTCCTTATGGCCCTCCCCACCTTCACACTAATCTAACATATGGGGGACTTGATATGGCCACCTATAAACCCAAACCTCCATCCCAAACCCAACCATTTTCATCGACCTACACTCCCTCACTAACCACTTTCACTTCACTCACACTTTCCTCCACCGGTGTGCGTGGAAAGGATTTGGCTTTGGATTTTATGAACAAGGCCACCATACTATCATTTCTGTACCTCTCATAAACACAATGACCGTAGTGGCATTGGTTTTGATGCACCACCTTCCAAGAAGGTTCATGTTGACCTCATCTAGGATGGAAAACCTTCCCCACCTCATTCACCCACATTACCATCTTCACCCATGGAGTCCATAGATCCGAATCTATTCCTCCTAACTTTTTTTTTTGTAAACACCATTTCCTGGGACCTCTGACCTATCAACGTGATGGTGAGGCTCCCTCTTCTCTCCCATTCCTGTATCCTGACATGATCGATGATGATACACCTTCTATTAATGTCATTCAATGTTAGGATGATGAATCCATCCTCACTTACCTTGGTGTGGAAGATTCTTATATTCATCGGTCATTACCTTTTGAGACACAAACCATGTTGAATGAATCGACCATCAAAATCAACATTAACACTCAGGATGACCCACACATTCTAAAGATAGGCCAATCCTTAGATGCTACTGAATAGGAAGCCTTCACCTCTTTCCTTTGGGACCATAGCAAACATGTTTTCCTGGTCCTATGCCGATATGCCAGTATTGACCCAAAAATCATGGTCCACAATATCGTAACCATTCTTGATGCCAAACCCATCAAACAAAAAAGCTATGGAAAATGCATCCTCGCATTGCTCTTCTAGTCAAAGAAGAGCTTCAACATGCCTTCTCTCGGTTTCCTTCATCTACCCATTGACTATCCCCAATGGATTTCTAACATCATTCCTATCACAAAGGTGACAGGGGGACTCCACATTTGCATGGACTTCCGTGACCTCAACCTAGCTTGTCCCAAAGATGATTTCCCCCTACCAGGCATCGACCAACTAGTTGATCTCACCATTGGCCATGAAATGCTATCACTCATGGATGGTTTCTCGGGCTACAATCAAATATTACTAGCTCAGAAGATCAACACAAGACTACCTTCATCACCCCTTGGGGACTTTTTACTATCGAGTCATGCCTTTTGGCCTTAAAAATGTTGGTGCTACATATATCAGTGAGCCATGACTTACATCTTCCATGACATCATGCATCACATATTGGAAGATTACGTAGATGATCTTACTTGCCAAATCTAAACATCAAACCGAACACTTCCCATCCTTAAAGTCATCTTTGACCATCTCATCAAGTATTGTGTGCATCTTCAACCAAAGAAGTGTGTCTTTGTGGTACTTTCAGAAAACTCCTAGGTTTCATCATTTCTTTGTGTGGCATAGAAGTTGATCTGCTAAAGTCAAGGCTATTCTAGAAATGCCTCCACCCACTAATCTCCATCAACTTTGAAGCCTACAAGGAAAGTTGCAATCCATTCATTTTATCTCTGTAACTTTTCGACCATTGTCAACCATTTCATCATCTTCTCAAGAAAGATGTTTCATTCAAATGGGATGATGAATGTCATAAAGCCTTGAAGCCTTAAAACAATACCTCCTTCAACCACAGTGCTCATTCCTCCTAAGGATGACCAGCCCTTTTACCTATATATTTCCACCACTGACCATTCTTTAGGTGCCATGCTTGCTCATCACGATGACCAACACCGAGAGAAAGTGGTTTATTACATAAGCCATACCCTTCTTGACTACAAAACTAGATATACCCACCAAAAAAACTCTTCTTAGCCTTAGTTTTCATCACCACCAAACTCCGCCATTACCTACTCAATCACAAAACCTTCATCATTACTAATACTGACCCATTACACTATATGTATGCCAAACCCTATCAACATCAATGTGTGCACACACGTTGGCTTATGCTTCTTTCTGACCTTGACCTCAAATTCATTCATCAAAATTCCATCAAGGGCCAGGCTATCGCTGACCAACTAGCTGACGCACCTATTTTTAGGAATCAACCATCTAACTTTGATTTCTAGATGAGTCTATAGCTACCCTTTCCCTGGATGAACCCACTTACCAAATGACACTCTTCTTTGATGGCTCCAAGTGTAGCGTGTGGGGTGGGGCTGGTGTTATCCTCATTCCTCTTGATGGTGAACCTATGCCTTTGTCTTTCAAACTTGATTTTGATTGTACAAACAATATTTTTGAATATGAAGCACTCGTATTGGGTCTCAGGTGCTGCTTATGCCTTAGATGTTAAGTCAATCAATATCTTTGGTGATTCTCAGTTGGTCATAAACCAAGTCAATGGTATATACCAGTGTCGTAATGAGATACTTCAAAAGTATAAACATCACGTAGACATACTTTTGACCACCTTTGACCATTACACACTTCAAACCACCCCACGTTCTACCAATAAATTTGTGGATACCATGGCCTGCTTGGCTTCTTAGATACCTGCTTCACCCACGACTCTAAAATATTTGTCACAATACAAAGGCTACAATCACCCTCTTATTTACCTCGTGAGGTCTACTCGTTGGAACCATTTTCCCCTGACCCACGTGACCTTTGGTATAAGAAATATGCAGACTATCTTTCCCTTTCCATTCTACCCATTGATCTCACTCGTAATGGACAACGTGCCTTTCTTAAAAGTGTCTCCCATTATGTCATCATGGGTGGTCTTCTTTACAAGTGCATGGCTTTGATGACATTCTCTTACGATGCCTTACAAGTTTGAAATTCCCTACACCATTAAGGAAGTCCACGATGGAATTTGTGGAGGTCACTTTAGTGGTTTAGTTATTGTCAAAAATGCATTCTTCACCTAGGCTATTATTGGCCAACCTAAACCATGATTGTTGTGATTATGTCAAATGTTGTGTGAAATTCCAGCAACATGCTAATCTCCATCACACACCTAGTCATGCCTTATAGGTCACATGAGACCTTTGGCCTTTCTCTCAATGGGGTTTGGATCTTGTCGGTGAGATCAACCCCCATTCTTCACAATGCCACCAATGGATCATAACCACTACTGAATATTACACTAAATGGGTAGAGGCCATTCCCCTCATTTCTACAAAAAATATGAGAAAATATGTGAATTCATCAACCATCACATCATTTTTCACTTTGGTGTTCCTCACCACCTCATCACTGATAATGGAAAGCAATTCAAAAACAAAACCCTATGCAAACTATGTGATGCTTTTGGCATCAACTCAGTTTCTCATCACCTTATTACCCACAAACCAATGGTCAAGCCTGAATCAACCAATAAAACCTTGAACAAAATTCTTATGAAGGTAGTCAATGATACTTGGAAAGGATTGGCATACGCACATTCCTTTCACCTTGTGGGCTTATCACACTAGTATTCACACTTGATACTTGCCACACCCTTTTCTCTAGTCTATGGTACCGAGGTTGTCTTACCTCTCGAAGTCTAGATTCCATCTCTCTGCATCTCACTACAAGACATGCTCAATGATGATGAATTTTCACCAAGATCATTTGGCACAACTTGAGTTATTAGATGAATGTCATCTCAATGCTCTTGACCATCTCCAAATCTACCAAAAATGTATCAAACATGCCTATGAAAAATGTGTTCATGAATGAACCTTTAGGTTGGTGACCTCATCTGAAGGAAAATCAACATGTAACCAAAGAGGAGAAAAGTAAACGGGGTAAATTTTCTCCTAATTGGCTCGGACCCTATATCATTACCCATGCCTATGGATCAGGTGCTTATCGTTTGTCTTCACTCGAAGGTAAACCCAAACTGAGCCCCTTAATGCCTTGCATCTTTGACCATTTTATTGTTGACATCAAGTTCTATACCACTTTTGTCAGTTGATCACTCATCCCTTGAGTGTTGTTCACCTTCCATATTACCCATTTTGAGGATCCATGACTCAAAAAGAATCATGTGATTACCCATCACCTTTCAGCCTTATCTTCAATATGAGTACCATGGCTCTACTCATAGCATGATTCTCATGGATACTTTTTCATCTTCTTCAAGATGGAATCCCATGGTCATTCATCACTCAAAACCACCTCTTTCATAGTTAATCTCTGTGTACTATGGTCTTGTCTTCTAAACAAGAACCTAATCTTCCTCTATAGTCTTGTCCATGACTTAAACATCAAAAAAAAAAGGGATGCAACTCCTTGAGTCAAACTTCCAACAAAAGATGACTCCCTCAAAGGGACATCTCTTCTCTAATTCCACCACTATAAATAGACTACTCCCTTGAAGGACAACTATATAAAGTCATTACAAAAATATAATAAATATCCGAAGCTTCCCGCATCGATCAACTTCACGAAGACCTCAAGGAGATAATATACTCATCCCATATAGACTTCCCACATCGATCTAGTCTATTAAAAACAAACAAATGAAGAAAAAGATGAAATTTTCATCATGGACTTGCCTATTTTTGATCCTGGGTTTCTTGTTTCAAAAAACATGTTGTCGTACACTAAGTTACGCTAAACCACCCATTCTCACCTCCTTTCCTTTTTAGCCTAATTTCCTCTTTACTCAAGGGACTTGCCACAAATGTGACATTTTGTGATTATGTGACTTTCTTCACCCTTAGAATGGTCCATTATGTAATGCCTTTAGGGTCTTACATTCATAAGCCCCTCTTAGGTATGGTGACTCATTAGGGTTCTTATCAATTAAGTGGCTCTTTTACCACCTCTTACCATTCAGCCTTCCTCATTACTTATTGATTATCCTATATAAGACCAGATCATCGACACCTATATTTAAAAACCACTCAACCATGCCTATGACCTAAACTCAATCATGCCTATGACCTACATTCAACCATGCCTAACACCTATCAACCCATTCCTCTACTTCATCATAATCTTCCCTAGCTTATGGGAGAACTACATCGGCTTGAGGTCCCTTTTTTGGGACTATGTAGGCACACTTGAGGGCATGGGGCCCTTGGAGGTTAGCTCGGCCACTCTTTACCCTAACCAATTCCCCTTTCCCTTTCTATTCACATTCTACCCTAGTTAGTTTCCATTTTATATCAATAACTGGAAATTAAACCAAACAAGCATCAAATAATACACATTTTATTACATCATCAAATCATTCATTTATCATTTTCACATTTCCACTATAGCACATATTTGGAAATTAAAACCATAACCTATATACATCACCATTTTCCCCATATTACCTACCTAACTTGGACATTACCCCATACCTAAATGACATTAACCAACTCATACCTAAAAACCTAACTTGACTCAATCATGCCTAAATAAACCAACTCAACCATGCCTAAACTGACTGACTCCACCATGCCTATGACTGACTCAACCATGCCTAAACTCATAACCTATTGACTCCACCATGCCAAACTAACCTATTTTCCATCCATCTATATATAACAACTCACCATGCCTAATAACTGAACACACATGCCATACATCACTTCACCAACCACATCCATTGTTTCATCATACATAAAAAAATGTATCCATACAATAACACGATACAAATAATATCATCCATCATCATCAAAAATCTATATGTATCATACATATATACACAACATACCAATATATGATAAAAAAAATCAAAAACTCTCATATATATACCTCACCATCTTTGGCACGTAGGCATGTAATGGTATATGATCAAAAATAATAAAAAAACTCTCATCTACATCCTCACTCTCTTCAGCACACAGGCCGGTATATATAAAAATAAAAACACTATACAAAACAAGAGGTACATATGGCTATCAGACATCACCCTACTAGATATCCTCCATATCTATCTCACCTGTCTCTCCTCCTCCTCTGCTACCATGTGGCATCCTACTAACATCTCACCACCCACCATGGGTCTTGGCCTAATCTTTATTGGTACCTCACCTAGGGCTGGCCTCCATGAACTGGTGGCCTCACCTGACCCTGTCTCGGGGCTCGATGGCCCCTTGCTCTCCACATTGTGGGTGTGACCTAGTCCTCTCACTCGAGGCTTGTTGTGCTCTATACTCTCCATAGGATAGGAAATCTATCCCTGTGGCCATCAGCTGATCCTGATAATACCTCACCTCACCTAAGGCATCCCTCAACCTACCTATAGGTACTTGTCTGTGGTGGTGTCATCGGCCTTGGCCCCTGTACCTATCTCTCGGGACCCTATCCCACTGGTACATGTAAAGAGGGACCTATGTCCCTATGCATGTGCCTATCTGGACCTGTCCCACCCTTGCCTGTATCTAGGCTGAAGGGCCACAACCTGCTGTATGTGCACGGTGGCCAATAGCCTATAAACCTATAACCTATGCCCTGTAGGGCAGCCACCTATACCCCATCCCCATCTCCACCTGTGTGGGTGCTATCCCTACTACCTGGGCTGTAGAGTGGCCACATGTGCCTGTAAAGTGGTAACTGTGCCTCTAAACCTATCAACTACCCCTACACTATCCCCAACTATGTAATCAGGGTAGCCACCTACCCCTGTAGGGCATCCCTCTACACTGTGATGGTGGCTAAATCTGGCTGCCTTGGCCTTGGTGGTACTACTCATAAATGTGCAGCCCACCTTTGTCACTATCTGTATCTATCTATCACCCCGACATCATCAATCATTGGTCTACCACCTACTCCTCCTACCCTATTCGGCACTGTCGGTTATGGTAGAGGTAGAGGCCTCTCCACGTCATCCCTCCTATATTGTGGGAAGGGTGGGGTATATCTGAAGTAGCCCAAACTGTCATCTAACCCTATCTATAGGTATCATCTCATGCTCTCTGCATGTCACCCCTCTATCCATTAGAGTAGTTGTAGCTCTGTAGCTCCTCGGCCATCCACCCATATGATGGGAAACCCACATATGGCCTCCAAATGATGTCCCTAGAAAACCCCTCTAGTAAATTCCTGTAATAGGCTACATCATGTGTATCCCTAGCAAGCCGCCGACTGCTCTCCAACAGTAGGTACCCATCGCCTGTAGCCTACTCGGACCAAGCCCACCTCAAATGCATCTAGATGGGGCATACCAACTAGACACACACACACATGATGTGCTTGTATGCCCAACAGTGTAGTAGAAATGTGCAACATAGGATGAACCTCTGTAGCCTCCCATAGGCCCATAACTCTTTGTATAGCTACACCAAGAATGTTGGTGCCCATGCAAAATGGGTCCTATCCTCCATCATGTCGTGAATAACCCCCATCAATTCCCATGGGAATCTCCCACCCTCTGCATAGAAATGCAAAACAAAAAACTACCTCCATAATCAACACCACTAGCCTCATCTCCTCGGATGGGCCCAATACATATCTCTCCATAGCTCATACTGGTGCTATGGAACCTCATCTCCACCATCCCCTCGCCAAACATGGTCAGCATCAACTCCTCAGATGCCTCTGAGGAGATAGAATACACATGTGTCCCCACTATCGGTAACCATAGGATCCTGTACACATCCTCCAAGGTGACTGTGATCTCACCTGTCGTAGATGGAAGGTATTGGTCACTGAGTCCCATCTATCGATGAGGGTGACCATCAAACTCGGATCATGAGACTATACGTGCCGGTGGCGTCGAATCCCAATCAGACCAACCTCGTGCAACATGGTGCCAATCATCAATTGTCACACTCCCTCGTACCTCCCACGAGTAAGGGAGGTACCCTATCTCACATCCATAGTAGTCTCCCTCTCCACCCACCCAAAAAACACACATTATTGTCAAAACCTTCCCATACCAAACACCCTTGTACCCAATAAACCTTACCCCCAACCCTTATTACTTATTGTACCCACTCTACCGATTTCCCTTGCTAAACCAATCTATTTCATGCACTTATACCTATTCCTACTCATTATTCCTTTATAAACATATTACCCTTACCTATTATCACTCCCTTACTTCTATCTCCCATCCCTTACCCTTCTTTTCCCAACCTTTTCTACCTATTGATCTATTCTCCTCTAAAACCCATCACATCGGTTCCTTATGTGACATCGGTCCTTGTACTGACATGGTCACCTCATACATAAATTTTATGTTGAAGTTTCCAACCGACATCGGCAACCCTTTAAGTCGTCGGTCCTTTGTCACGAGTCAAATTCATTCAAACCCCCCCATTTTTCTAAAACTTTTACAAACTAGCCTAATCACCAATCCTACCCTACCCAAAGCTAACCTAAACCCCTCCCCACCCCTATTTACCCACCTAGACCTCCCCCTCCCTCATTTCACCAATTTTACCCAAAAATTTAATTATATTTCCATACCCAAAAACCCATACCCATATCACCCTTTTCTATTTACATATGAAGAAAGGTTGAGAACCTACCTCATCCGATGTGTTGTCATCGGCATGGTGGCACATCGGGCCGCTGCACCGGTGGTCCCCCAACCCTCTCCGCCTCCCACCAATCTACCTCAATATCTCCACCCAATCACCTCACTCACCGATCTGTGGACCCATCTACGGCTCCTCTAACCAATCGGATCTCTCTCCACCTCAAGGTCTCAGGTCTCCTCCCTCATGCCTTTTTCTCGATAAAAACACACAACTCATTCAAGTGCTGTCATTTTTTCCACAAGTCAAAATGTACAAAAATGATTCCATATTATACAGATTTTTTTTTTTTATACCCAAATCGACATACCATGACCTTGGTGACATTGTTCCCTACCTAAATGACATCGGTCATTATTACCCATACATGGATTGTCATGTCATATCACATTCCTACACCTATGGTTTTTCAATACCTTTTACCCATTTCTGACCAAAATTTACCCTTCCCACCACCTTCTTGACCTTACCCACCCTTATTGCCACCTACCTCCTCACCCATCTTACCTACCCCATCCTAAATTTTGTTTAGGGACCTTGTTTTTACTCCTTTTACCTCATACCTGTACCCATGCCATGACTTATATGCCTTGACCCAGAACACTTTTCATGACCTTTAAACCCATGTGCTCGTTATACCTTGTGGAGCTGTTACCCATGTTGTTTTTCTTATTGACCTTACCTTTCCTATTACCGTGTTGTTTATCCTGACCTAACCTTTGGTGTATTGGAACATACCTAAAAACGTTCACACACTGACCTATTGTGTTTCCACACCATATCCTATACCTTGGATACCGGAATCACTTCAACCCTATTTGGATAGACCTATCGACCTTGGATGATGTAGAGTTTGCAAGCTCTTCACCTGGTACCATCCTGCCACATGGTTTATACATGTGTGTGTGTTTGATTATCACTACCTTTGACCCTAGCCCATTTCCTATTTTCCCAATTTGACCTTTACCCCATTACCCATTTTTACCTCCACCTACCCTACCCACACCTACCTACCTAACCATTGATTAAGTGGATATTCCCATGTCCTCACCCATTGCATCTTGCGATGATGGTACCTATTTTCTCAACCTAATAGCCTTACCTTACCTATGGATTGTGACCCTTATCTAAACAAACCTTGACCTTTTGACCTTTTGGATGTACTAGAACCACACCTATATGTTCCTACATCTTACCTCGTTGAGTTCTCAGACCATATCCTTTACCTGGATACTGGACCTCAACAACCCTTGTTTGGATGACCTTTACGACCCTAGCTAACGTACATTTGTTATGTTGAGAAACCCTTGTATCTCATGGCATTTCACAATGTGTGCATACATCTGAATTCTCTACCTAATCACCCACCCTACCTCTTACAATCACCATACCCTCAACCATCACCTTCTTCACACCTAACCCTATTTTCTCAAACCACCCACCTCCTCATTTTATCAAACCACTCACCGCTTCCTTCTCTCACCTCATCGGTTCCTAGTTTGAGGGGGGTTACCTTCACCCATGCTTGGGGAAACATCACCTTCACCCACACATGGGGCAACCACATCTTATTTTTTTCAGCATCGCTTACCAATACAAGCTATGCAACAAAAAGGGGCAAAATGTAGACACCAAAATTGGGTCACACTCCCTTGGCCCCCATTGAATAACCAACTCAAACATATTTACCTAACCATGGCCCCTTCCACCCCACATTAATATTAATTTAATTAACTTAATTAAATTAATACCCATCCTCACAACATTCATTACTTAATTATTTTAATTAAGCTAAATTTCCACTTCACCCCTCCACCTCACCTAGACACCTCACCTAGCCACCTCACCCTAGACCTATTCTTGGCATGTTTCCATAATTAACTAAGACTGATCTTACTTGCCTTAATGAGATAAGATTTGGTCTAACCCTAAAAGCACATGCCTAAGATTTCTCTAACCACATTCCCACTCATTAGAAGGAATATTCCACTCATGATCCATGAGAATAAACCAACCTAGCCCAAGAAATCGGAGAGATTTTCCATTTTTAGTAAACCTAGGGAATCCCACCTTAATTGACTCTGGTCATCCCTACCAACGACACCGGTCAACTAGGAACCGCCATCGGTTACCATTTATTCACCAAATATAAAAGTATGCAAGATCGCTAATAATATATTACCTAATTATACAACAACACTATAATCCTATTATTCGTTCCAAAACTATGTATGTTGCTTGATCTTCTACTTTTCCAAAATAGTCTTCTACAACCCGTGCTTCGCACTCCATGTCCATACTTAGCCTTAAAGTGCAAAACAATTAAGTTCGATTTCAAACCTTCACAGGCATGTGCGGTTTCACCATACTTCTATGCGCATTCACGCACCCTATGTCCATGTGCCTAATCCTTCGCACCTTCCATACTTAGGCTACATTTCATCATTCCAACAATGATTTTGTGTCTACAAGGTGAAATTAGGGTGTTGGAAGCAATTGTTTGGTGAAGGATATGAGCTAGTGGGCCCATTTAATGATTTATTTGATTGGTTCAAGTAAATGTGTGACCATTTATGATTCTTATATGTTATATTACTCATGTATGGTGAATATTAGATCTTGAATAAGCATTTTTTATGATTTGTGGTTTTATCTCATCCTAGTGATGGGGTTTTGAGCATTTTTGGTGCAAGTTGGATGGTTTTGGGCATGACCAACCTACATGGGTCATATGTGAATGTTTTAATGATTCATATAGGATTTTTTAAGTTATTTTTTTCTAAATAAATTATGGAAACCAAATTGGTTGGAATTTGAATCAAGAAGATCTTATAAATGTGATGTTTTGGGTGCTATTTTGCACTAGTTGAGTGTGTATGAAAATTGTAACCTAGGTAAGAGTGTTTTACATGTATGAAGGCTAAGTTTCAAATATGAGAGAGTGTATGGATGGTTGAAATTTTGTTAGAAGAGTGTGTAAGGGTTTTAAGAAAAGAGAAGTGGACAAAGTGAGAAATATAGTTAGTTGGAGAATCTAGGGTTTGAGAAAGGGTTTGAAGGTGTTTGGAGCTGAATCTTGTGATCACCATCAGTTGAGTTATTACAACATATCATCAGTGATCTATTCATCAAAATATTATGTCATGATTAGTATTTATGTAATTATCTTGTTATGTGTACTATCAACAAGGGTTTAGGAGTTGGTGTTCCTTATGGGGCTAGTGCCTCAAAAAGAAATCTCTTGTAATGTGTAATATTCACTTGAGTCTTTGTTATGAGTAATATCAGAAAAATCAGTGGGATTTCTTCCCCTTGAGGGTTTCTAACTTATATCTTGTGTTATGGTGTTGCTTCTCTTGTTCATTATTAATTGAATGAATGTTGTATGTTGTTGTGCACACAATAATGGATGGTTAATTGATTAATGGTGTATAAGAGTAATTTGAAACTGAAATTAAAATTTTAAGGACTAATTCACCCCCTCATTCTATTATGCTTGAAAAATTTGTATCAAAGAGGGTCCTTTTGGAGAATTTTGATCACTTGAAAAGAGATCCTTTGAAGCACAAAAATGGTGAGTTAGCAGAGTGGTTTCTCTACCAGCAAAACACCTTTGTTTGATGGTGTGAATTATGCTTTTTGGATTTTGAGGATGAAGACTCATATCATGTCCTAGGGTTTGATATTTGGAAATTTGTGGAAGATGGTTATACTACTCCTACCACTCCACCAACTAGTGTTGTAGGTAAGAAGGCAAGTGATGTTAATTCAAAGGCTATGAATTCTATTATGTGTGGTCTAGGAGAATTTGAGATGATAAAGGTAATGCATTGCAAGTTAGCAAAATAAGCATGGGAGAAACTTCAAGTTTTATATGAAGGAGACTCCAAGGTAATAATTTCTAAGCTTCAGACTTTTAGAAATTAGTTTGAGAGTCTTAAGATGAATGATGATGAGTCTATTACTACATACCTACTTAGAGTTCACAATTTTTTCAAGGGTTAGGAGAATATGTGAAGGAAGAAGTTGTTGTTCAAAAGGTTTTGAGATATCTAACTCCTAGGTTTGATTCCAAAGTATCTGCCATTGAAGAAGCCAAGGATTTGAATCAGTTGAATATGGATGAGTTATATGGGACTTTGACTACCTATGAGATGAGGATTTTTGACTCCAAACCAGCTAAGAAAGATGTTGCTTTCAGATCTAAAATGAATACCAAGGAAAGAAAATAAAATAAGTTGACAATGTTGTTGATTTTGAAGATGAAGAACTATTTGCAATGCTTGCTAGAAGATTGAAGGTTGGCTCTAGAAAATACAAAGGTAAGATTCCTTATAAATGTTTCAAATGTGGTAAAATAAGACATTTTTCTATCAATTGTCCTCAAAAGCTCAATAAGGATGATCATGATGTTGATCATGATAAGAATTATCATAAGTATGATAAAGGAAAGAAGAGTTTTAGAAATTTTGATGACAAGAAAAAGAATTTTATACAAAGGAAGAGGATTACTTGTCTGATGTTAGTAGTGGTGTTTCAGATTTTGAGTCTAAATCTGATTATGAAGATGTTGGAAATGAGGTATTGTTTATGAGTAAAGATTACATGAGGTCTACTACTGATGGTTCTTCATTGTTAGGCAATTCATATCATGTTATTGTAGCTACTGCGAGGAAGATGAAGAGGATGTTGAAGATGGCCTAATTTTAAATTTTACACTTGTTTATCTTTCAAATACGTATTAAATTAAGCGTATTTGTCTTTGGGATGGTAACTTAATTTACATCCAACGTGCCTACATATATATATATATATATATATATATATATATATATTCACATTTCTACATGGCATATAGTCCATTCCATACATGTATTAGGTTTAAAACTCTATAAATATTCTATCACATACTAGTTGGCACTAAGTAATTTACACATAAACAAAAAGTGGATAGAGAGTAGAAGTTTCTACAATACATACAATATTTTCATCAACATGTTTAGCATATTCTCTCATGTTCATAAAAAAAGTACAAAGAGTGTCATGGCATGCATCACATACCTCACACATTCCAAGTTGGTTATAACATATTCTACTATATTTGGGTCTTCATGTAGTATAAAATGTGGAGCTCTTTAATTCTTACCTCCACTTGAGAAACATTTTTTCAACATCCATAAATTTGGGTCCTTTATAATTTCACTATCTAAGACTATAGATTGCTTTTATCGAGTGGTTTGGTTGTGAATTTCACTTTCTTTTATATTAGAAGGTGTAATGTTATCAAATAACATCTTGTTATACCATAATGGTACAAAATGTCTATAAAATTTATCTTGGAGTAGAATTGTCTATACATTTACCCATATTATCATAATTAAATAAACTTTATATTATAATTTTAGAGGGTTGATTATAAATTTGTTTCCAATGAGATTGCTATCAAACTTGAAAATTATAAAGAAATAAAGTTTGTAAATTGAGCCATGAATTTTTATTTTAGGTATCATGGATTTTAGGTTTGAATTTCTTATTTTTGGTATCATGATTTAATATGCTTGGATGAATTTTAATATAGTGCAATGTAGAATGTAATGTGTTATCCAATGATTTATATATGATTGGGTCAAGTGTAATTTATATATTAGTTTTTATATGATCATAAATAAAAGAGTGATCAAATTAAAATGTGTAGTGGATAAATGATGAAATCACATCACTTTTATATCTATTATGAAACTATAAAATAAATATATGTAAAAATATAAAATATTGTTTATTGACTTATTAGCAACAAATTAAATATTTTGAAACAACATAACCAATCCCATAGTTGAAAATAATATAATATAGCCAATTATCTAATATAATATAATATAACCAATCCCATTGATAATGCTAATTATCAATTTGCTCCTTCAAAAAACACTTGTCATTTCCATTATTTTCATACAACATATACAATAGATGTTATATAACTAAAAATAAAATAAATTAGGCTACTAATTATAAATTTATAGGTATTTTTAATGTTTCCATATCTAATATTTATTTTAATATAACACTTATTTAAATATGTTTCCACAATTAATAAATCCTACTCCTATGGCCATGTTGTCCTCAAGTTTTATGTCTATTCTTGTTGGTTATCCCATCCATCGGTGTTATCTTTCATGAGTTGCTTGTGATCTTACTGAGAATTTCTATATGTCTCATTATTGTTGGTTATCCCATTCATCAAGTGTTAGCTTTCATGAGTCCCTTGTGATATCGGGAATTTCTATAAATAAAATATAAGACAAAAGATTGTATATGAGTGAGGTCGAATGTGTAAGAACAAAATTTATTATTTCCAAGATAACATCCTTCTTTAAAAGAAAAATCATGCATTTAAATGGTATTATAGCATTTATTAGTTTTTATTCGGTATTTAAAAATAAGGATTGAGATACGCATATATGTGGTCCAACATTTACTAGTTATTTTGTACGCATAAAAAGATAAGCACAAAGAAACTTGCATACTGATGAACTCATTGTTAAATGTGTGATTTTCAGAACACGAGGGCACTCATAATAATAGAGGGGTAACATATGCTCTCATTGACTTCCTCCATTTAGTTTTACATTTATGTATATTCTAGATAGCTCCTTATGTCTGATAAAACTATTGTATTTTAATTTAATTTCATTATCACATAAATATGATTTTTATGCGTCTTTGTAAAACCACTTTCTATATCCATGAATAAGATATTATATGAACACCATTATGTGTAACTTAATAATGGAATGAACAAAATAATTTTCCCATTAAATTTCTTCATTTAGATTTATATTTTCCGTATTCTAGATAGTACATTATGTTTAATAAAACTATTTTATTTTAATTTAATTTCATTATCACATAAATATGATTTAATTTTACTTTATATATAATTTAATAATGGAATGAACAACATGGAAAGTTTTAGTGGTGAATTTTCGTAAACTTGTGAATATTAGGGATTTTGGAAATTGGAAATGGCAAATTTTTAACAGTCAGTTGCCGCCTAGTTCACCTAAAATTTCCACCAAAAAGTCATTTGTATGGGTCAGTTTACCTACTATTTATATGTAAAAATTAACTTATGTATGTATTTCACCAACGTTTCTAATCAAAATGTGTAAATATTCGCCAAGGTATAATACATAGCCTAGGGGGTTGCGTAAGGGGGGATTTAATATAGACGTCCAACAAAGAGCGGTTGTTCGCCCAACTTGGGTGGGACGGTCGTCCATTTCCTTCCATCCGCACTGGGTTGTATGATAGCCAATGGACGGCTTTCTAACACCCTTATAACTTTGTGAAATCTAAGAAAGTTACACCTTGCCAAATTACCTTTGTCACAAAACATTTTTTTCAAAAATTTGACATCGATTCAAAAGTTGATTTTGGAGATTTGCCACCCATTATAAACTAATTTTTGGGAGGGGGCCTTAAAATGAACCACGATGAATAAAATAATTTTCAAAATAAAATTCAATCAACTAAACAAAACATGTTAATAAATAAAGACAAGCATATACTTGAATGTTGAATACAAAAAAAAATCTTCCATAACAATTATACCACAAACAAAATAAAGACAATTACCCATATGAATACAAAAAAATCCTCCATAAAAATTCTACCAAAAAAACAAAAATTGAGTCGAGTCACTTAAAAAAATTAATCAATCAGATTACACCAATTTTTTAATGTCAATACGCATTTATTTATAGTCGAGGCGAGCTAATACGGTGCACATCAACAATTGGTTGAGCATTCTTAGGCATGCAAGACCATGAAATCATTTCCACCCATTGGTCCTCTATTCCTTTATTCACGTGGGTCCAACATCTATAGCAATGCATGCATTTGAGTAAATCGGGGGTAAAATGACAAATATTTTTCTAACTAGGCAATAGGTTAAGGGTTAGGGTGTTCGAAGAGCCTCCAAATCAAGTTAGAGGATGCAAATGTAGATTCATGCTAACAAATATGGTGACTTTACTAAGAAATAAATATGTAACCTTTACATCTTATTAACTTAAATGGGGAATATTGGAATAGTTAATCTAATCTATCTTGACATGTAAATACAATTATTAAATGCGAGTAAATGACTATGTAAAACAACCCAAGCAACTATGAATATGAAAATACAAAACCTAAAGTGCAAGGAGAGTTAGAAGGAACTCAACTAATAAGAGGAGCTTGTTGGATTTGTGTGTTGCAGAGTGAATGAATAATCTACAAGTAGGAATGATTATGCATAGGTCCCAAACATGATGGGTTCGAGCTATCTAGATGGACTAGTGCACCTAGAGAAGGATTGGGGTGCCTACGGGTGCTCTATTCTACATAATGGGTGCCCTAGTCTATGTAAAATATTTGGACATGCGTTTCACAAGGCCGCTGGTGGTCCAAAACCCTCAATGTGTGTCACATCAGATTCACTTCCCTATGCCAAGTTTATTTGATAATCCAAGATGAATAGAAGACCTGCAAAATACCATAAGAAGTATCAAAACCCTAAAAAAAAAAAAGAATGAAAAGGAATGGGTCGATCGACCTCACCGCCACAACAGTGGACTTACTAGCGAGCGTTACACTAAATTTTGGACCCAAATGTAGTTTTGGTGAGTGTTTAAATCATACACCATAGGTGCTCTTGTTCCGATCGCATTTTATGATGTAGCGTGCAATAAATAAATATATAAAATATAATATAATATGTGCATGGAATATAATAGAATCCTTTCTCCTATGCTTGTCTGGTGCAAATGAACTAGTCTTGTCCTTGTGATGGAGCTAATGGATGAAACTCTAGGTAGTGATAAGCTCGACTAGTGCTTGGTCCCTCATATTGGTCTCATAACTTTATACTTATAGGGATTTCTTAATCAAATTTTGTAATTAACCCCAAAATGGATTATCACCAAAAATACAAGAAGCTAAAATGACCAAAAGTTCCCAAAAAGTGGTGGGAAGGTTAAAAAGGATTAGGGCACCCCTGGTAGGACTAGGGCACCCATGGGTACCGCACATCTTGGATTGGGCACCCCGAGTTGAGGTTGTATTAAAGAAAAACTTGGAAAACTATGTAAATCAAACCAACAATTTGGTAGCCTAAAGTTTGCACCAAATTACTCAATAACCATCATGATAAGAGATAAGAAAATGAACTTAAAAAGCATGCATTATAAATGAAACAAGAAACATGCTAAGTTTATTCTACTCTTTAGAAATCTTAATGAAAGTGAACCTAGTTAGATTCTAAGCAATCAAATTGTGTGTTGTTTACTCCCAAAAATAGTGAAGAGATCTCTCCAAGTTGGCTACATGGCCAAGCTTTAGATCTTCCTTACTAACTATATTTGGAGTGGATGGATGCAAGATGGAGGAGCTCTTAACAATGGAGTATGGCCAAGATCCAAATGTTCTATAGCTTAAAGCTATCACAAATGATATCTAATGCCTTTCCAAAGTGCTTGAGAGATTTTGTTATGTAAAAAAGGTGTAAAATTGAAAGGGAGGGGTGACCCTTCTATTTATAGTTTTTGGTTTGGGAGAGATTGGAATTTGGGTGCATGTGGGACTAAAGGAGAGTCAAAAATCACTTTATGATTAGGAGTTGATAAACATGCTTTAGGCTAGTTAAACTTTATTAGCAAGTGATTAGAGACTCATTGAGAGTTGGGAGGGGTCTGGTTAATCATTTGTGACTTATAGATAGCCTAGGAAGCTTCCATAAGTGGTTCAGAGAGAACTAGGGAGGTTCTGAATGGTCAAAAGGAGGAATTTATAGCTAATAAGAGATATATTAGCCCCATTAGCTGATTATAAGAAGAGTACGACTAATAAGGTGTCGTAAATGGGCATCTGGGAATGGAGCAAAGAGTAGCTAATTGACAAAGTGTCGTCAATTGGTGGAATTGGTGGAAATGCTAAGTGCAAGCATATTCTAGGTGTCTACATTTTCCCCTCTTTGGGGTGGTGTAAGTGACATCACTTCAAAGATAGTAGACAATCATAAACAAGTAAAAACTTTCGAAGGGATAGAAGAAAAATTAGTAGAATGAAGGATGCCCCCTCGATTGTCGAAGGGGTGATGTAAGAACTCGATCGACGATCGAAAAGATGATAGAAAGAGAATAGAAGAAAGAATAGTGTGAAGAAGTAGAAAAGAAAGGGGATATAGAATAAAATGAGTCGATGAAAGGGGAATGAGCTAACACCCATCCAAAGTGCCTTTTAAACAACTTTATTTTTATCATATTGCTAGTGATCTTCATCATCGACCTTATTAAAAATAATGAACAAAAGTGTAATATGACATGAAAATCCATATACAAATAAATATCCATTGTTAAAAACACCAACTTCATGCAACATACAAAATGCAATGCAATACAAGAAAGTAAAAGATGCCTAACTCTATGCAACATACATAATGCAATAGAATAAGAGAAAGTAAAAGATGCCTAACTCTATGCACCATACATAATGCAATGCAATACAAGAAAGTAAAATACACCTAACTCCATACAACATACATAATGCAATGCAATACAATAAAGTAAACAATCTAAACTAACAAAGAAACATAATTTAATGTTTTTTTATCAAGCTTCAGCTCAACCTATTCGAATTAACAAAAGGGTTAATCACGGTGCCCCAATTAAGGATACATGTGAGGGGAAAAACAAAGGACACTTGGGTCCTATGAAAAGAATTGTGTGCTACTGAAACAAGATGCCGGGGAACTCGTTGTGCCCAGAGTGAGACAAAGCATGTACATTATCTTTGTTAATGAGGGTAAATATAGATGATCTGTGAGTATTTTATGATGAGAACAAGCAAGAACCAAAGAGTGACGTTTTGTAAGATGATTTATATTGTTTTTGATGTTTCTTGAAACATATTTGAATGTTTTTATTTTTCTAACATATTTGAATGTTTTTTTAACATATTTCAATGTTTTTTTTGTGATGTTTTTTGAATTTTGAAAGTTTTCTCGAAACTATGTACATGAAGATGAGGAAATGTGGATACCCTTAGTGATAGATGGGATGTACAAGGGAAAAATTCCACGTGCATGCGCAAGAAATTGAAGATGTGAAAATGCCCCAATATTAGGTGGGAGTATTCAAAGGCAAACTCTTCACGTGTTGATGATGAATGGGGGATCAAGGCCAAAATAGATATGTTGACAGACGATGAACACAAACCAATGTAGTCTTGAGAAGAAGAAAGGATGCCCCGATGTGAGTGGCCAAGAAACACATGATATAAAGGAAGTGGAAGATTATTTTTGTGAAAGGGGACAAAGGTGTCCACAAACATGGAAAAAAGGCAATACCATACACATGGATGTTCTGAATGAAGTAGAAGATCAAGGAATGTTATGAATGTATTTTATAATCCTCGCAAATAAAAAGTGATTAGCTTAAGGTACAAATCATGAGATAAGACATGGACTAAATCAAGATTTTGAACAAGGTCCAAAAAAGAAACTTGGTAACATATTAATTTTGTTCACTCATAGATATCAATGTGTGCACATGGAATTTATTACCTCTTTCGAGAGAAGATTTAATAGGAAATAAATGACGAAAAACTAGCCAATGTGTAGGAATGATTTATTTTGATAGGTGGGAGGTAATTTGTGAATGGAGGGTGGAAGGATAGCCATATATTGCTCCGTTGCCTACCAAGAATCCATAGCCACTGACGGAGATGTATTTTATTTGAATCGCAAAATTTCTCTACTTCAATCGAGGCATCCATAGCCCGATAGAGATTATTGGAAATACCCCAAGAGATATTTATATATCAACTTGATTTTTTTGTAGATTTTTAGCTTTTTATTGATTTTGATTCTTTTTGCGTTCGAAAAATTATTTCAGCTCTCTTATATGACAAAGGGTTAAGAACCACATATGGCTTGATGTAAGGATATGGAAGTGATTATGATGATGACAATGACTAGTGTCAACAAATATGTCCAAAAGTTCTTCGCAACAAGATTATTAGATGTAAATTGTGATAGGATCTCCATAAGGTCAGTCGTTCTTTAATTTACCAAGGTGATAAAATACTAGGATCAAATAGATACCATAAATATAAATGTTGTAAAATGTGTTCATATAGACTAACCAACTTATCTTTGAAGGGATGAAAATGGTAGAATCCTTCCAAAGGAATGATAAGAAAAGGAAGAAAGAACATCCATGTGTACACAATACCTGATTGCAATGTGTGATCTTTGTACCTTTGATTTTTTTATGTTTTCTCATTTTTTTGTACTTTGAATTATTTTTTATTTTTAGAGTTTTGATAGTTTTGGAAATGTGGAACTGAAAAATTCACTCTATGTATTATATCCAACAACAATGTTTGTGAATTCCTTGATAAGGGATACTAGATGTGTTTTTTTATCAAAATTAATGTAATTTCCGATCTCAATGATCGTGGTGAGTTCATAATCAATAAATTCCTGCAATTTATCTTGAAACGTTGATTTCGTATGTGGGAGCTTGAGTTACTGTTATCCAAAATGTGCCCCCTGCTCATTTTTGTGGCTAACTCCTTTGTTCCCCCTCTCTTGTGCCTCAGTCTCCATTTTTTGATTTTCAGGCACTCAAATCTTTTTGTAAATGGCACCATTTGATAGAGCTATCTCTCAGCTTTCCAGAAAGGTAAAGTTTTCCTCCTAACTCCTCATATTTTTCAAGTTATGGCTCGGCGGAGTTTTTGTGGGAAATTTTCCCTTAGGAGGCCCAAGCCAATCTAGAGCCTGACATGTGTCACCCAAATGGCGGAGCATGGGGATTTTTTGGAAAATTTTCCAAAATGCAAAAAAGAGGTAAAATTCGAAATTTTTCCCCCGATCCGTTTTGGGCCTGTTTTTGCCCTAAATCTTCAAATGGCCATAACTTTCGATCCAGAGCTCAAATTTTCATGTTCTTTATATCAACGGAAATTTGGTGAAATTATCTACAAGATTATGTGGTAAATTTTGAATTTTGGTTCAGTTTCAAGGGAGAAAATCAAAAAACACTTCTGGTATGCGCCCATAGATAGAACTAACGTTTCAACAACCAATTTTAATGCGAAATGGGTCGCATTCTTCTCCAGTATGGTCACAAATGTCAGGGAATGGGTTTGTAAGGACCTCCATGCTATTTTTAATGCATTTTGGTCAATGAGGAATGGCTCCCACATTTTTTCACATTTTCTCTCTCCTGGGCTCGACCCATGCACTGTAAAAGCCAGATTTGGCTCATTTTTTGAGGGTTGAACACTTTTTTGCATAGCAAGCTTCTGTTTTCACCTTAAGCAAGTGATTTTTTGCAAGGATCAAGCCTTTTTAGGGATTGTAATAGTTTTCTACCTCTTTGGTGTTGGAATGCAAGGATTTTGATGTTGAAAATCACAATACAGGCTCTGTGAATGCTTTGAGTCCTTTGTTTGTGTTGTTTGTTTCATTTCAAACCTTTGATTACAGCTTATCAACCTGTGCATGATGTTTTATGCTGCAATTTCTGATTTTTTCTATTTGCATGAGCAAAAATGTTCACCACTCCTTTGGTGCATCACCATCATTAGTTTAGTTTCAATTTTTGCATTTCTTATCCCTGTCTCCTTGCAATCTAGGATAAAATTAGGATCTGAACCTCTGCAGTTGTGCAAATAATAGATCTAATCAGAGGAGTTTGAGGAACCAACCTCTAATCTAGAGATTCCTCTCTCATCTTGCAAGTCCCACACTTGGAGAGAGGTTTCAATGTTGTGCAATCACACTGGATGCCCTAAACATCAACTTAGAACCTTGATTTGCATCCAGGGGTGCTGCTGATTTGCAACAACAGTTTTGGCACGCCTGGTGGGACCTTAGAGGTCTCATTTTCATTGCAGCAAAGTTGATGTGCATCTGCTGCAATTTTCTTGCTTAAAAGAGCTATAAATTGCACATCTGGTGACTCCAAGGGGAAGAATCAGCTGGTTTTAGCAAGAGGCACACGAAAACTCATGAGAAGAATCAACACAAGGTCAAGATGGAGAGGAAGAGGTGATGTTCGAATATCTATAGTTATCTCCAAGAATAAGGCAAAGTGGGAGGAGAATCCAAAGGTCCCCATCTCCACCAAATAGAAATCTCTCAACTCCTCCACTGGTAGGCCTTTCACTCAGTCAACAAGGGTTCTAAGACCAATTAGAATGGCACAAAACAACCCCTATGTCAATTTCACAGTGACCCACTTGCCTTCAATGCACAAAATCCAATTCCAATGGTAGCCTTGAATAACATTCCATATTTCACTAGGGAGAATCAGACCACTCTTGGTGATCATGTTAAAGACATTGCCAACCTTTGTGCAATTCATGAAATCAATGAGATGCAAGTGGCTGTCAAATTGCTAGCATCTTCATTCAAGGGGAAAGCATTGCAATGGTTTAGAAGTCTTACCTCAGGTTCTATTCAGAATTGAAACCAACTATGTATAGCACTTCATGAGCAATTTGGAGAGAAGGAGACAACTTGTCTCTTTTGGAGCAGCTGACAACCATCAAGAGAGCTCCCAATGAGCAGCTGACTGATTTCAACTTCATATTTCAAAAGACTTGGGAGAGAATTCCAGTGGCAGTCAGGCCAGCAAGAGAAGGTGCTTTTCTCTACTATCTCAAAGCTCTAAATTCTGATATTTCTATGTTGATTTAGTCCATGGGAGGCATAACTATCCCTATGGCTTATAGCATTGCCATTAGGGCTGAAAATTGTTTGATCAAGTGGCAAACTAGCCCCTAGACCTTCCCATGCCATTGTTTCCAAGTTTAGAGAGCCCAAACACTAATCAAGCACCTAATTTGGCTCCTTCTCCCATTCCTAGAAATCGAGTTCAAATGAAGCTTCTACTTCATCTCCAAGTGCCCCTAAATGAGCTTCAAGAAGTCATGAAGCAATTGCAAAACCTAGGCAATGAGCTGGTTACTCTCAAGAGGCAACAAGCCCAAGGTTTTAGACCTTCTTATCAGCCCCAAGCTTAGCCTAACGAGGCATCCATACCAATCACAAAGACCTCTAATCCAGCTGCAAATATAAATCAAACAAGGCCTCCACCGCCAATAGACCATTTCAGCCCTATAATCCTAATGCCATATCGCCTCTAAGGCATTGGTGCCAACACAAAACAACATTGCTCGGGAGTATGATTGGTGTTTTCCATGCAATGAACCTCACAACCAATCCATGTGCTTTAATGGTGCTTTGAATCAAGCATTAATGGTGACAACTCTGGTGTGGAAGGTGAAGGCGATCAAGGAAACAACCAACAACAAGAAACATTCCAACAGCAATCAGCCCCAAATGACACCACATTGGTAAACTGGCAAGCAGAATATTTCTGCGGCATGAATCAAGCAGTTTCTCAAGGTGTTGCAGCCAACACAAGGTCAAAAAGAAGAAACTTAGGGGAAGAACATCCATTAGCTCCAACCAATCCACAACCTTCCATGGCTCCACAAATGGTTGGCAAGCAAAATCCAATTGTAAATGCACAAGGGCAGCCAAGAATAGCTCCTAGGCCAACTCAAATACCAATTGTTGTTGCCCACGTGCAAGGAGTGAATATGCAAACCAAGGGACAGAAAAGAGATCCTTCATCACCATTCAGTATTATTGATCAGATGAAGAAGACAAATGTAAACATATCAATGTGGGAATCCCTATCTATCCCAGGCCAAAGAGACTTGTTACAAGCTGCCATGAAGGACTGGCCAACTTCGAATCAGCAAGTTCAGATGCAAGAGAAAGTGCTCACAAATGTTTCCCAGCCTGAGGGAAATCATGGAGGACAACAAGGTAAAATGTTGAAGCCCCCTCCTTTCTATGTTTCATTAATCATTGGAAATCAGTTAGTGCACAATTGCATGATAGATTCGGGGCAAGTAGCTCAGTGATGCCTAAACAAATAGCTGATCAACTAGGGCTCCAGTATGAAACCATATCCAAAGGGGTAGTGTAGCTGGATGGGACAGCAGTAACAATAGTTGGAGTGATTAGAAACTTGAGTCTTACCTTGCATGCATGTCCAAATGTTGTTGTTTTACAAGATGTATCAGTCATAGACCTTCCACCACTCTTTGCCCTATGCTTGTCAAGGGACTTCACAACCAAGATTGGAGGATATTTGTCTGCTGATTGGTCACACATGCTATTTAGAACAAGGTATGGAACCAAAGCTACAATCAGGTCTGAACCTATTGCAAACTTCCACATAGAGCCCTACACTCTAAGTCAGATCAATGCCAATTGTTCAGCATTTGATCAAGAAGATCACCCAAGCACTAATGAAGCTGACACCAAGGTTGGAAGCATCCGGATCTAACTCTTGATGAATGGGCAAACAAGGTACATGCTTTTGATCCTTATCAAGAAGTAGAAGAATTTGAGCTAGGGGTCTATTGCATACATGAAGAAGATCAGCCCATTCCTAGCATCACCAAGCCAAACCATAAGGATGACAATGAGGTATGGCAGCTGTTTTTTGATGGATCAAGGAGTAGACAAGGTGCAAGAGGTGGAGCCATGCTTGTTTCACCTCAAGGAGTAAAGTACTATTCAGATTTTAGATTTCAGTTTGCATGCTCCAATAACACTGCTGAATATGAAGCCTTGGTGCAAGGGATGCATTGGGCAATAAAGAGAGGAATAAAGAACTTGCAAGTCTTTGGTGACAGTGAATTGATTGTAAATCAGGTCAAGGGACAACATGCTGCCAAGAATGATCTACTTAAGTGCTACAAGAACAGGGTATGGGACCTCATGGAAGATTTTGAGGGTTTTGGCATCAAATCCATTCCTAGGAAAGAGAACCAAGCTGCTGACAGGCTTGCAGCAGTAGGGGCAGCCTTTGACATTGTGGAAAGCATTCAACAAGACAAGGTACAGCCAAACATCCACATGATTGTGAGGCCTTCAGTGCCAGATAACAATGTCAGTTGGCAAGTGTTTGAAAATGACCAGCAAATCATCCATTTCTTGTAAGAAGAAGTTGAGTTCTCAGCTAAGAATCAAGAAAAATTGGAACAGCAGTATGGTGACCAAGTGGTACAGCTGAGAACTAACAAGCTGCCCAAGGGACTTATCACTTTAGAGTCCATTTTTAATCCCAATGATTAGTTTAGGAAGGAGAAAGCAAACATTCAGGTCAAGAGAGAGGATTCAGTATCCATCTTGGTGGAAGAGAACAAACCATTGCAAATTGGAAAGATGACAACTGAACAAGAAAGGTATGAATTCATGCAGTTGTGTCAAGAATTCCCAGATGTGTTTGCTTGGAGCTATAAAGACTTGAAAGGTTTCAATCCCAACTTAGCTCAGCATACCATTGAATTGGATCCAAATACTAAGCTGTCGTGGAGAAACAAAGACCAGTCAATCCACACATGGAGCCTCTCATGAGGAAAGAATTGAACAAGCTGATTGAGTCAAGGATCATATTCCCAATCAAGCATTCTAGTTGGGTTTCCAACTTGGTTCCAGTCAGAAAGAAGAGTGGAGAGATCAGATTGTGTGTTGACTTTAGAGACTTGAATAGAGCATCTCTCAAGGACCATTACCCACTCCCTTCCATGGAGAAAATCTTGCAAGTTGTGGCTGGCTCTGAGAGGTTTTCACTACTTGATGGCTACTCAGGCTACAATTAGATTATGGTGAAGGAAGAAGACCAGTTCAAGACAGCCTTCACAACCAAATGGGGAACTTATGCATACAGGAAAATGCCATTTGGGTTGTCCAACGCTAGTGCTACCTTCCAAAGAGCAATGGACATGGCGTTCAAAGGTTTGATTAACAACATGGTGCTGATATACCTTGATGATATCATTGTTTTTTCCAAAAATGCAGCAGACCACCTCTCTCATTTGAGACAAGTCTTCATGAGGTGCAGGAGATTTGGAGTGTCTTTGAATCCTAAGAAGTGTATCTTTCTTGCACATGAAGGAAAGCTCCTTGGCCATATTGTCTCCAAAGAAGGATTAGCAATTGATCCAGAGAGGGTTGAAGCCATAAGAGCACTACCATTGCCAAGCCACAAGAAAGCCCTTCAGAGTTTCTTGGGGAGGATAAACTTTGTTCGAAGGTTTGTCCCAGATTTTGCAGCCCTTGTCAAACCTATCACCAAAATGTTAAAGAAAAGCATGGCTTTCAAGTGGACAGAAGGCAAGGAGAGTTTTGAAGCAATCAAAGAAGCCATCTCTCAAGCACCAACTCTCATCAACCCGGACTTCTCCAAGGATTTCATCCTCTATGCATTTAAAGGTAATGATACTATTTCTGCCATTTTGGTACAGCAGAACAAGGACAATGATGAGCAGCCAATTGCTTTCTTCAGCTAGAGCCTAGATGACTATGAGGTGAGGTATTCTTTTATTGAGAAGCATGTACTTGTAGTAATCAGAAGCTTGAAGAAATTCAAGCATTTAGTCTCAAACAACAAGGTCCAGTTGCTGGTCTCTCATGCTGGGGTTAAAGACTTCCTCCTCAACAAGGATTTGAATGAGAAAAGGGTAGGTTGGATCACTCGTGTCATGGAGTATGATATTGAGATCAAGATCACCAAGTGGTAAGAGGAAAAGGATTGTGTGAGCAGCTGATTTTGGGAAGCAAAAGAAGTATGCAATGAAGAAGAGGATTTTTTTATAGTCCAAGATAGCCATGAGCCAAGTGGCACTCGAGAAGAAAATAATTCTATCCCCACTCCTTGCTGGACCCAAGGTATAATACACTTCCTAAGCACAGGCCTATGCCCTCCGGAGATGAACTAGACCCAAAGAAGACACTTCAGATTGCGAGGCTGTCCCATATGCCATTGTTGATGGAGTTTTGTTCAAGAAAGATGTGAATGGAGTCTTCTTGAGATGCATTAGCACAAATCAGATTCATAGGGTGTTGGAAGAGTTCCATGGTGGACTAGCTGGTGGTCATTTTGCACCGAGAGTGACAGCTCTAAAAATTATGAAGGCTGGTTATTATTGGCCCAAGATTTTCAGTGATTGCTTTGCATGGATCAAGAGGTGTAAGAATTGTGCATTCTTCACAGGAAAAGAGAGACTTGTTGCCCTTCCATTGCATCCAATCTCAGTTGACCAGCCATTCATGCAATGGGGTTTGGACTTCATTGGAGTCATTAATCCCAATTCAAGCCAAGGGCACAAATGGATTTTGACAGCCACAGACTACTTCACCAAGTGGACTGAAGCAGTAGCGCTCAAAGAGGCAAATGAGTCTAGCATCTTAGACTTCTATGAGGGCATAGTAACCAGATTTGGCATACCTGCTACAATAATCTCAGATAATGCATTGGCATTCATTGGATCCAAGGTGACTGAGTGGGCTATCAAGAACAGGATCTACCTAAGTACTTCATCAAACTACTACCCTCGGGGGGTAATGGTAGGTGAATCTACAAACAAGAACTTGTTGAGGATCATTAGGAGGACTCTTGATGAGAATCAGAGGTCTTGGCATACCAAATTGAAATCAGCCTTATGGGCTGATAGGATAACTCCCAAGAGATCCACGGGTAACTCTCCATTCAGGCTTGTTTATGGAAGAGAGGCAATCTTGCCCATGTCACTTGAGTTGCCAACATTGGAACTCATGAAGCGATTATATTTGCTAGAGTTTGGGCCCATGGAGGTGAGATATGCGAGTTGATGGAGCTCCAAGAGATCAGATATCAGGCATCCCAAGCAATGGAGAAGGATCAAGCTTTGATCAAGAAGACCTTTGATAGGAAGGCCAAGAATAGATCTTTCCAAGTTGGAGATCTAGTGTTAAAATGGGATGCGAGATAGAGAAAAGCGGGAAGGCATTCAAAATTTGATGCCATTTGGAGTGGCCCATACATGGTCACAAAGTGTAAGGACAACAATGCCTTCTAATTGTCTTCATTGGATGGTGAAGAACTACAGATTCTAGTCAATGGAATCTATATAAAGCATTTCTACTAAAGGGAAATTCTCTACCTTAAAAATATTAGCTTATGTTTTCATTCCTCCAAGTGCTTGTGCACATTGTTTTGTTGTAGGTTAGTTTTGTTTTCCCTAAGTGCTTTGGAACAAGTTTGTTGTTCCTGGAGATGTTTTACAGTCCTTGCTTCCATCAGGTGATATTCCATCTTCCTCCTTACAACATTCTAAGTCAGTTGGGGTTCCAAATAGAAAATTTGATGACTCCATGCCCAATGGGTGCTTCAGGAAACTGGTATCTTCATCTAGCAGGCAGATGACCCCTCTGAGTCGCCAAAATTGTTATCCAAAATGTGCCCCCTGCTCATTTTTTGTGGCTAACTCCTTTGTTCCCCCTCTCTTGTGCCTCAGTCTCCATTTTTTGATTTTTAGGCACTCAAATCTTTCTAGAAATGGCACCATTGGATAGAGCTCTCTCTCAGCTTTCCAGAAAGGTAAAGTTTTCCTCCTAACTCCTCATATTTTTCAAGTTATGGCTCGGCGGAGTTTTTGTGGGAAATTTTCCCTTAGGAGGCCCAAGCCAATCAGAGCCTGACACGTGTCACCCAAATGGCGGAGTCCCGGGATTTTGGAAAATTTTCCAAAATGCAAAAAGAGGTAAAATTCGAAATTTTTTCCCGCCGATCCGTTTTGGGCCTGTTTTTGCCCTAAATCTTCAAATGGCCATAACTTTCGATCCGAGCTCAAATTTTCCGTTCTTTATATCAACGGAAAGCTAGTGAAATTATCTACAAGATTCTGTGGTCAATTTTGAATTTTGGTTCAGTTTTAAGGAGAAAATCAAAAACACTTCTGGTATGTGGCCATGGATAGAACTAACGTTTCAACAACCAATTTTAATGTGAAATGGGTGTATGGTCAAAAATGTTAGGGAATGGGTTTGGGTAAAGACCTCCATGTTATTTTTAATGCATTTTGGTCAATGAGGAATGGCTCCCACATTTTTCATGTTTTCTCTCTCACAGGCTCGACCCATGCACCTTTGTAAAAGCTAGATTTGGCTCATTTTTTGAGGTTGAACACTTTTTTGCACATCAAGCTTCTGTTTTCACCTTAAGAAAGTGATTTTTTGCAAGGATCAGGCATTTTCATGGATTGTAATAGTTTTCTACCTCTTTGGTGTTGGAATGCAAGGATTTTGATGTTGAAAATCACAATACAGGCTCTGTGAATGTTTTCAGTCCTTTGTTTGTGTTGTTTGTTTCATTTCAAACCTTTGATTACAACTTATCAACCTGTGCATGATGTTTTATGCTGCAATTTCTGATTTGTGTCTATTTGCATGAGCAAAAATGTTCACCACTCCTTTGGTGCATCACCATCATTAGTTTAGTTTCAATTTTTGCATTTCTTATCCTGTCTCCTTGCAATCTAGGATAAAATTAGGATCTGAACCTCTGCAGTTGTGCAAATAATAGATCTAATCAAAGGAGTTTGAGGAACCAACCTCTAATCTGGAGATTCCTCTCTCATCTTGCAAGTCCCACACTTGGAGAGAGGTTTCAATGTTGTGCAATCACATTGGATGCCCTAAACATCAACTTAGAACCTTGATTTACATCCGAAGTCTTTGTTGATTTACAACAATGATTACCTATCTATATGTTTCTACACTTTGTGTCATACTTGATGGTTACGTTGATGTGCATTCTTAAATCTCATTTGATTTTTAACCTTACGATCGATGGAATTTTTGGGAACTTGTGAGTTCATTAGATGTGTAACCTGGGCTTGATTAAGAAGTCGTTTGGGTTTCTTATGAAGCGACTATGTGACATGTCTAGTCCCGAGAAGTGGGAGATGAAAGAAAATGTTTATGATTGATGATAGGAATGAGAGAAATGATGGTGGGATTACCCCAGTCATTAGTAGAAGGATGAAAAGGATACGGTCCAATAATTGAAGAGGGTGGGCTACCATGAGGTGAGCAACTAATAGAAGATGATGAAGGGATGCTAGAATATGGCCCTAAGATGGAAGAAATTGGGCTATGAGGACATGGCCCAAGAATAGAAGATGATGGTGTCCCATAGATGGAAGAGGATGAAGGGCTACTAGGATGTGGCCCAAGAATAGAAGGTAATGAGCTACCCCAAGGTGACTCATAAATAGAAAATAATTGAGGGCTACTAGGATGTGGTCCTAGAACAAAAGAAGATGGTGAGGGACTACTAGGGTGTGACCCAAGTATAGACGAGGAGGGACTACTCGGAGGTGTCCCATAGATAGAAGAGGATGAAGGGATACTAGGACGTGGCCCAAGAATAGAAGGTAATGGGATACTAGGAGGTGACCCACAAGTAGAAAATAGAGGGATACCCGGGGGTGGCTCCAGGATAGAAGAAGATGATGGGCTACTCAGTGGTGGACCAAGGTGAGATTTTGATTGAGTAATGATAATAGATAAGGAATGATTTGGTAACGAGAATATATGCCATGGATCAATGATAGACCTCAATATCTCATCATGCTCGAGAAAAAGGAAAAGATGGAATGCCAAAAGAAGAATCAAGTTCCATGACCTTAGGATATTCCTCTATGTTCTAACAAAAGGGATCAACATCTCCACCCAATACGCGAGTGTATCAAGTTATAGAAATAACACTTTTTGTAATCCTCTAGAGGGATATCTCCGTGTACTCTAATTGTTCCTTAATTATGAGAGAAATTAATCGAAGAGGTTGTTTTTATTTGACCGAGAGGAGGTTGAGTACAAGATATGATAAGTGGGGAAGATTGATTGACAGAAGAAGATGAAGATGTTTGATGATGTAGACAAGGCGAAGGATTGACCTTATCACTCCCATGAAGATATTTGATAGTGCTTCAAAAATATATCTTAGCACATGACTTCTTTTTAATGGTTCGACGTGGTCGTAGACGTTGATCTTTAGAAGATTGATGAAGAGATGATAAGGTATAGTCGAAAGGGATCAAAGGCCGAGGGGATATTGGAGTCGGTTTGATAGCAGAAGATGACCCAAGAGAGGAAGTAGGCTTGGAGGCAAGTGTATCATGAATGGACGATTTGGATCTAGACCTAGGTCATTTTTCTAGAAGATGACACAATGTAGGAAGAAAAATAGGATCGCATAGCCATCCATTAAGTTGTGACATAGGATTCGAATTAGATGATTGACTAGAGGGAATCGAGTCATGGAAATCTTCGACGGAGGAAGGGGTCATTAATGCGACGATAAAGGTGGTCCTGTGAAGGAAGGGAGGACCATGACTCAAGAACTGAATTATATGTTTGATCGATGGAACTTGGAGTCACATGAGTCTTCAAAGGAGGAAGACGTCATTGAGGTGATTGGGAACGAAGGTCCTTGAAGAAAGGGAGGATTGTGATTTAGGATTTGATCTAGGGGTATCTGAATTATAGTTGGGATCTAAATCTTCAGAAGAAGAGTGGGAATCCAAACAATAGTTTGGATCTGAATTAGAAGAAGAGTAGGGGAACTGAATAATAATTTGGATTAGAAGTTTCTAAACCATACCACCGACTATGACATGAAGGTGGGTAATAGGGTACCCAAATGGGGCCTCTAGTGTAAAGAATCAAATAATTTTTAGTCGTAATGGAATATCTTGATTTAAATTCCTAAACCTAGGTTCTATATTTTTGTAAGTGTGAGGAACCACATGATAGTCAGTCATTGTTGGCATCATTTAGGTATAAATGCCTAGACCTAGATAGTGTGATCAAACTTCTTCAAAGTGAAGAAGGCTCTATGTCAATTCGGGTAGCATAACGAAAACCAACTAGACATTTCGTAAGTATGGAGATGCATGCATGATTTTCGAAGAAGGTCTAAGGAAAATAGACATTGTGATGACGTAATATCGATGATATCAAAAGGATTGTCCTAGAAAACAAATTTTCTAGATGAATGATCACAAGGAACAATCATGCAAGTGTGAAACACAAATCCAATCAATAAGGAAATACTCCCTATGTAAAATGTGTGTGTAAAATGATAGTTCAATGCAAAGATGATCAATACAATGTCAATACTTACATCAAGCTCAAAATGAAAAAGGCGTAAATATTAACAAAGGGTAGACGTGACTCCCAATCAAAGGATACCACAACAATTTTAGCAACCAACAAGGCCTAAATGTAAAAGGGTGAGGATTACAAATGTAAGCCATGTAACCACACCAATTGGACACGTTAATCAAGCTTCATGAAGAAGTGAGATATTAGTGCCAAAGTGGTATCAAAACAAAAAAACAAAGTGAACCTCTTCAATATTTTGGAAAATGTTTGAATTAAAACTAAATCAAATTATACTAAGGATGTGATAAAATGTGGGAAACATAACGACACAATGAGGACACTTAGATCACATTTACGAGAAACATGACGTAAGTATTTTAATTGTGTCGAGACAATGCGAACAAGGCAACACAACAGAGGGAGATCAATTGATGAATCAATCCTAACTATGATGATGATCTTGAAATAAATTTCAAGTGGCCACCAAATATATAAGGAAGTATCCACACACTTTAGACATTTAACAACTCAGTAGTAGACATGGATGATCGTAAATGGACAAAAATGTGGCGACCACTATCTATGACAACACTCCCAAAAGATGCCTTATCTTGTCCCAAATGGGAAACAAAAACGCAAAGGTATAGATCAAAAGATGGAAATAAACTAAGTGTTACTTGGGTAGAGTTTCGCCTCATCCAAAGCGAGAAAGAAACTAAGATAAGTGATACATCGTTTAATTTCGTGATGAGTGACACTTAGATCAAACTTAAGTGGATTCATTACCATGTTCAAAAACAAGGCTTTGAATCCAAAAAATTTATCACTTTATGATGGCTAAAACACAATAATGGACTAGCAAAGTAGGCTCCTCGATGAAATGGCTTTCCTAAGTAGATCACTCAACTAGGTGTCAACAGTTTGTCTAATGCAAGCTTGATTTACCAAGGTTTCCCAAGGAGTATCTCATATTTACTTTACTCCCTTCAAATACGATGCGTAATGAATACATTCACGTGTATTATAACTAGGGTCGTGATACGACAACTTTGACTCTAACTCATAATGTAAAAACTAGTCAAGTGGGTAAGTGAAGTGCTTCCTATTTCATCGACGAGGTTACTAAACGGTGGATTACTTTAGGGTTCCTATAACCACCCCCATTTTTGTAGCTTAAAGCGTTATGCCAAAGGGGTTATGTTGTAGTTGAGTGGATAGGGACGTACCATTTTTCTGGAAACCGCAATACAGTGTGATGTATGTGGTGTGTTTTTTATCTTGCTTAATTTAATGTGGTTTTAAGTAACACATCGTTTGGCAACCTGTATGAAAACATGTATTAGTGTGTTTTGTGTTTATCAACTCCTTTCTTTGACAACTGATTTTGGTCCTATATGTACATGGTTAGTAATTTTACATGGAGTATCATTATATTAAAAAGAGAGTTTGCGTGTTGCTTTTCATTCCCAATATCATCAAAAAGGAGCAAGGGAAGAGCATACACAACATGAAAACTCAACTAAATAAGCAATGGAAAAATACTTTAAGTAGCTTACGAAAAGATGTTCATTTTAACCAACTTTTAAAGATTAATCCCTTAGCAAATAAGTACAATGTGATGTTTTTGAAAGAATAGACAAGGTTTAGAATCATTTTGATTCCCAAGATCACCTAAAAGGTGTGAGGGAAGAGCATACATGATCCTAGCCTCCTAAATGATAATGCAACATTCATTAACTTTAATCAAGAAAAATTAGCACAAAATATGTTCAAATATACCTGGAAAAATAGAAATTAGTCTCAAATAAACCCTGTAAGGTGTTAGAACATCAAAAGACCAAACTTTCCAAAGCATTTAGACATGTTAGAAATGACTAGTTTTATAAAAATGAAAACCCTAAATCTTCTAGAAGTCAAAATCCTAATTTTATGTTTCCATTATGTAGTTCACTTCAATACCTTTCCAACGCAAAACAATCAGATTCGTTTCGAGTTTGGGAGCAAACATTTTGGCATTTGGAAGATTGGTAATGAACACAGTTCAATGTATACGCACCCAGAATGATATGTACGTGCTTGTTTTGATGGATATGTGCCCATTTCGATGGATATGTGCCCATATGCAAAAATATAGCAACAATGATGGATACGTGCATGTTTCAACGGATACGTGCCTATTAGATAGAAAGAAAATTGTTTCGACAAATATGCGCCCTGTGTAAAAAAATTGTAACAATGACAGAATACGAACATGTTTGACAGATGCATGCGTTCTTTTTTCAACAAAAACTCACTTGTTTCAACATAAATGCACTGTTTCGATGAAAATGTGTATGTTTCAACACATACGCATTGATCTAATACATGTACGCGCACCCCCTGTAAAACCTGTAAAATACACAAAAATGAAAAATTTCAACAATCAAACAGGTTAGTTGTTAGCCACCTAATCCAATTTCTAGCTTCAACCCATGAAATGCCTTATCAAAAGGAAGATTAAGCCCCTCTAAAATATGAAATCTGTTAAAAACAAACATTTAAAACCTAGAAAGCATAAAAATGGTTAGAAATGGACATGTAAATCTTAAAAATACCTCAATTAATGGAGGATGGACTAAGACTCCCATCGGGCATGCCAAATGTATTAAAAAAAAACTATGTAAACTAGACCAACACCTAGTAGCCTAAATTTTGCACCAAATTACTCAATAATCATCATTATAAGAGATAAGAAAATGAACTTCAAAAGCATGCATTATAAATGAAATAAGCAACATGTTAAGTTTATTCTACTCTTTAGAAAGCTTAATGAAAGTGAACCTAGTTAGATTCTAAGCAATCAAATTGTGTGTTGTTTACTCCCAAACATAGTGAAGAGATCTCTCCAAGTTGGCTACATGGCCAAGCTTTAGATCTTCCCTTACTAAATATATTTGGAGTGGATGGATGCAAGATGGAGGAGCTCTTAACAATGGAGTATGGCCAAGATCCAAATGTTCTATAGCTTAAAGCTATCACAAATGATTTCTAATGCCTTTCCAAAGTGCTTGAGAGATTTTGTTATGTAAACAAGGTGTAAAATTGAAAGGGAGGGTGACCCTTCTATTTATAGTTTTTGGTTTGGGAGAGATTGGAATTTGGGTGCATGTGGGACTAAAGGAGTAAAAAATCACTTTATGATTAGGAGTTGATAAACATGCTTTAGGCTAGTTAAGCTAGGATTAGGCTAGTTAAACTCGATTAGCAAGTGATTAGAGACTCATTGAGAGTTGGGAGGGTGGTTAATCATTTGTGACTGATAGATAGCCTAGGAAGCTTGCAGAAGTGGTTCAAAGAGAACTAGGGAGGTTCTGAATGGTCGAAAGGAGGAATTTCTAGCTAATAAGAGATATATTAGCCCAATTAGCTGATTATAAGAAGAATACAACCAATAAGGTGTCGTAAATGGGCATTCGAGAATGGAGTGAAGAGTAGCTAATTGACAAAGTGTTTTCAATCAGTTGAATTAGAGGAAATGCTAAGTGTAAACATATTTTAGGTGTCTACAGAGGCTAAAATAATGTGAAGTGATGAAATATGATTTGGGCATGTGGGTGTAAGAGGTCGGGAATGATTAATGAAAATAAATCAAGATGGTAAAAAGATGGGGTTAATTATAACTTTATTCACTCAAAACCTTCTAAATAGTAGTATGAGACCGAAAATAAATAATGACTAAAGTGCATGATTATGTGACTACATTTGTCCCCATATTATGTTGGTGAGTGGAAATCTTAGTAACATAAAGTAGAGAGAGATGTGTACCTAATGTACATGAAGATTGTAGTAGAAAATGTGTCGAAGGAATAGATAAAGTATGGAATGAAAAAAAGATGATGGAGCATGGAAACTAAAGATTAAAAAGCACAAAAAAATGATGAGAGTGAACATAGGGAGGAAACACATATGTATTTGTTGATGTATATGATGTACCGCATGGTTAGTATGGTGTTTGCTTACAGTAAAATATTTTTATTGACGTTGTTATTGTTGTTGTTGCCCATATTTGACTATTTATTTCTCATACGGACGGACCTATAAGGAGAAAATGATCAAGTAGTCAAATATGTATGTATGTAAAAATACAATGTAAAAGACACATGTAAAAGTATGTAAATGTAAAGTACACAAATGAAAAAGTGTAAATGGAACATGTGCACCTGATCCATGTCGAGAAATAAAGTGTAGAAGGATATCTTGTACTATCGGGGTTTTTTGGGTGATTCGATGCCATAGGACAAAGAAGTATAGGGAGGAATTTCATTGTATCCTCTAACCTTTAATTGTTTCCCTGAATGTGTGTGAAGAGATCTTTGTACATCCTAGTTTTTTTGGGCAATTTGATGCCTCTGGACAAAGTAGTGTAGGTAGGCATACCCATTGTAACCTACGAGCCTATAGCGCTTCCCGAGAATGCTAAGGACACCATGTCCAGTAAAATACACTATGTATGGGGTTCATAGACTGGTCTAAACCCACTTACTATATGTAACCCACAATGAAAAGGGCGGAAAGTGCACTATACTAAACCGATGTAAATGTGTTTTGTTAGTATGTAAAACCCCAAATGATGTTCCCCCTCTTTGGGGGCACATGTGACATTGCTAACGAGGATAATGTAGCCCAAAAGAGGACCAATCGCATGAAGCTGTACCCTAGAACATTCTTGGTAGAAACAAAGGCATGCACAAATAATAAGGCTATCGAAAGACAAGTGCTAGTACGAACAAACATGCATATATAAAATAGTGTATAAGTTACACAAACAATGTATAAGCTATAAAGCAACATAATAATTTAAACACACAAGAATACAAGTAAGTCGCATAAAGAAGGCTGCAAAAATGGGACATCACTCACAATGTCGCAAGATACGCAAGGCCATCATGGCTGCAAACAACAAACAAGTGTCCACATCAAACATAAGGCAAGGCTTGTCAACAAGAGCAAACAAAAGCAATATAGCAAAGAAGTATGGAAGAAATTATCCCTACATAAAAAAATGTTGCACATGAAGCACACGTTAGTATGTTAGAAAGAGAACCAATATGTCAAAAGCATGTATAACCAAGTAATTTAAAGTGCTAAGTACACAATGAAATAATAACACCTGTGAGATGTGAGTTTGGATGCCCCTAGTGACCACCGTAGGAAGGGTAAAAGGAGATCATTTGTGTTGTATGTAAGAGACCTGTATATATGATCACAACTAGAAAAAGACATGAACGCGTATGTGTGGATGATATAGATAAATGACATACAAGCAATCTAACTAGCATGTGTAATAAAGTGACCATGAACAAAAAAATAAGCAAGAGTAAAAGAAACCATAATATGCAGTATGTTGTGGATGGATGGAATGGAATGTAAGATGGAGTGATAGAATCTACATGCCCCCGAGTGAATGGAAATATATGTAGTGAGGTTCATTTGGTTTTCCCCCTCAACAGTCAAGAATGAACCGTAAATGAGAGTGTGTCATCGGGAAATGGTCGAATAGTGTGTGTTGTATCTAGCGCATTGTGATGAGTATGTATATGTAGTGATGATGATATGCGACATATAGAAGAGATGTGTGTGAACCTTATAGCCTAAGTGTATATCACAAAAAAATGAATGTATGAGTGATGATTTAGCCCTAAGCGTATATCACTACATGATGAATATTAGGGAGTGGTGATGTATCCTAAAGCGTATACTACTATAAGATGATAAAGTAAGTGATAATTTAGCCTATAGCGTGTGTCACTATCCTAGAAATTTCACATGATGAAAAGTGGAATGAGAAACACGTGATGAATATAAGGTCAATTTAATTTTTAAACCCTCTACAATCGAGTATGGATTGAGGAACTAAAGTGCCTCATAGGTTTGTGAGTGCAAGTGTGTAGAAGAGTATGTAATATGCATGATGATAGAAGACCATATGATGAGTAGAATGTGTAAATGCGTGATGTGTTGAATGTGATGCAAGATGTAATGTATAGAGTGGCATGTAATGTATATAGATATACTAGTAATGTAGTATGAAGAATGATGTAATGCTATACTCATATGGGATGAAGACTAGTATAGTATGTAAAATATGACCTGATATGGAGATGCGCAATGTAGACTAAATGTAAAATGTAGGATGTAAGATGTGAGATGTGTGAATAAACGTAGTGTGTAGTAACTATTGTGGAGTGTGTGAGGTTCATGTGTAGTAATCCCTCAACAATCAAATGTGAACCAAAGCACAAGAGTGTGTTATCAAGTAATGATGATGCTATGACATATGCATGACTATGTAAGATGAGAGGATGCTAAGATAAGGTATTGTAAATGTTAAGAGTGTGATCTAGTAATGTTTAAGGATGCTAGAATGGGGGTGTTGGATGTTATGCTCCCCACGTATGTAAACGATGGGAGTCTAGTCGGGGAAGACGCTAAGTGGATCAATGTAAGGAGTTTTTCCTTAACAACGGGACACAGAGGAACTAGAGGAGTGTGACCATCCAATGGTTCATCATCATAGTAAGCTTCATTCGGGTCCCAATCATCAACATATATAGGGTTTTGTTATCTGAAATTTACCCCTAGGGTGATTTCGATAACTTACATATTTTCTTTAGAATTTGAGAGGAAGAAATGGAGAAAATAAGAAATTTGGATTTTGGGGCACCGATTTGATTTTCTATAACTCCCATTTTTAAGAAAAATTTGAGGCATTCGCAAAAATTTGGAAAAAATGAAAGAAAAACCTATTTCAATGTATTGTGAATGGGGGTTACGGGTGGAACTAGGGTTCCTTATCCTTGACTTGGGTCTAAAATAATAAGGAAATAATGATTTGCATGTAAATAGGGTCCCAAAGGCCCAAGCAAAGACAAGTTCCATCAGGCCATAAGTTCCTCGAAATCCTGATTTTCCCGATTTGTAAAGGATTTGAAGCGGGTTCAATGTATTGTGGGAAAAGTGGAAGTTCGGGGCCCGAGCGGTCCAAGTACTGCATTGACGTGAGCTCCTCAACGAGCCTAAATTTCCACATAACAAGAGGGAAAAAATTTGGTGTTGTGTGGGTGATAAATAAGTTGCAGGCCTAAGGGACCCGAGTGGAATTGGTGTTGTGGGTATGCAAGTTCCCCACGGAGGCGAGATTGATGCATATCAAAAGAGGAAGAGTGCATCACGAGATAAAGCACGGTTTGAAGATCCAAGAATCCCTTATAACCTAGTGCCACAAGTTCCCAAAAAACCCGTAATACCTGCGATGCAAAGGTAAAGTGGTTTAATGTGGATTATGAGATCCCACATGGAACCCCCGACTGGATCTTAAAATAGGTATAACTTTTTATCCTGGAGCTCCGAGTTTGAAAAAATTGGAATTTTCGGAAAGGGCTCGACATATTCTATGCTAGAAAAATTGGATTTCTTATTTTTAATGAGGGTAGGTAGCTAAAAAGAAAATAAACATCTCCAGCTCAAAAAAATTAGATGATCGTCCTGTGAAATGCAATAAATCCTGCAAACTCAAAATAGTTGTTCGCACTCGAAGGCCATAACATTTGCATTTCTAAACGAAATCACACAACTTATTCTTGTTGGAATTGTAGCTCGATACCAACACAAAAAATATAGTAATTTAGGATTTGATGGAGAATTTTAAAGAAAATGAAAAATTTCAGAATAATGATTTTATTGATAGTTAGGAGTGCAATTAAGAGGCATGGTCATCATTTTCTCCAACTGCAGGTTATGGGATAGCATGGGGATCCTTTTGCAAGAAACATACCATCATTTCACTTCATTTATTACCTCTTGCAAGTGGTTGAAAGGTATATTTTGGGATTTCAATTCTCTCTCTCTTCCAAATTCTATAAATTGAAGTGTGGGCTCATTGTAAAGGAGGGATAGTTTTAAGTAGCAAAACTCTGTCATTTTGATTTTGTGAAGCCAATGTGTTGCAGGCCTTTGTAGTGGACTCCTTGTATGGTGATCCAGGCCTTTATTTTGTAATAGATTGAACTATGCATATCAATGAAGCAATAGATGCAAGTTTGTGGATGTATCCTCCTCTTTGTGTTTGTTTGCTTTCTTCCTTCCTCTTCAATCTCATTGCAAATATATTGTGTCTATTTTATGGTCTTGCAAGGATTTTTTGTTATTTTTTTAATGGAAAGGTGTTGTGAATTTTTTTATTAGATTGTGGAGAACCCTCATCACCCTCTCTAATATGCATCTTGCTTCCATTTCCACACATTGGAGACTATTCTCATACTCTCCTTTTTTGGTATATCACCACTTTTAGTGTAGGCTTTACTTTCATGCACTCTCTCTCCCTGGTCCCTTAGAAAGTTATATTAAGATTAGATAGTTTTTGCTACATTAGGAGTAGATTGTGGCAGGCGGTTTAGGGCAAGAACCAGCTTTCTCTGGAGGTCTATCTTAAGTAGCTAGTCCCACACTTGGAGATTTTACCCATGTTATCCAGTCACACTATGAGCTTAAGCACACACACTTGTGAAAATCGAAGGGTGATGCAATTCAGTGATAACATGTTTATAACGGATGTTGGAATTACAAGTTTAAATTTAGGTAGTGATTATTGCATATGAGTTGGTGATATGGAACATACTTTTAATGGAGGAGTAGTGAGAGCATCCTTAATAGGAGGTTGCTTATCTTGACTTAGTAATAAACCGACAACTTAGTAAGAGGACGTGATTTAGAGAAAACCATGAGAAGTGATGGCTTGTTTTGATTTGGTAATGTTGTAAAGGACGGAGTAGGAGGAGGTGGTGAACTAATTTGGAGAGGTTGTTGCTTATGTTGACTTGGTGATGTCGTAGGTGGTTACTTAGGCGACTCTTGACTAACCAAAGAATGTGCATGAGAAGTGGTATGGTGATTCTCATTAGATGTAGAAGGAGTAGAATTAGGAGCCCATTAAGATATAACATGATGTTGGGAATTGAATGAGATAAATCCTTAACACTCAATATGGCATAGCAATCGTTTTCATTATGTCCATTAATTTGATGATAATTGCAATATGAATGAACCTTATACTTTGTTAGCTGATAAGGAGGATAGTAATGAGTAGGGGAAAAATGATCAATTAACGACTAAGCAACACAATAAGAATTTCATGTCGCTTAGTATTATGCTCAATATGAGAGGTTCGAGGGTAATGGCATGACTCGAGGTTTAACTATATTCCATGTAGTGGACATAGATTGAAGAGGAGAAGTAGAGGGGGAATAAACATGAGCTTGAGAAGTGTCCCCAAGTGTTGGATTTCATATTTGAGGGATGTGATTGTGGATTCCATAGCTGTAATTTTGTTTTGAAATAAAGCATGTAGAGCTTGAATTGAATCCAATAGGGGTTTATTAGATTGAGAATCACTAGGGTCGTTAAATAGAAAAAAGAGCATAGGACTTAGTTCATGTGGTAGTGTATTATCATCATAATACTTGGTGTATAGGGATTTTTGCAAAATAGCCTATCAATTGGGATATCTATTAAGTAAATCAAATAAAGAAACTTGAGAAACCTTACGACCCATGATAAAATAAAGATGAGGATCCAAAGCGTGAAATACATCGGGTTCACCAAAATTATTAACTAAAATGGGGAATATTGGAATATTTAATCTAATCTAAAATGACATGTAAATATAGTAATTAAATTCGGTAAATGACTATGTAAAATAACCCAAGCAAATATGAAGATGAAAATATAAAACCCTAAAGTGCAAGAAGAGTTAGAAGGAATTCAACCGATAATAGGAGCTCTATAGACTATGTCGTAGGGTTAACAGGATAATCTAAAAGAAGGAATGATTGTGAAGAGGTCCCGAAAAGGATGGATACGAGCTATTTGGATGGACTAGAGTGCCTAGAGAAGGATTGGGGTGCCTACGTGTGCTCAGTGCAGAATGGACACCTTAGTCGGCCTAAAAGTTCCGAACTGAATTTCACATGTCTAACAAGTGGTTCAAAACCCTTGTTGTGTGTCACACCAGATTCACTTCCCTACGCAAGAGTGTCGTGATAATCCAAGATGAATATAAGAGCTGCAAAAGACCAAAAATATCAAAACTATAAAAAATAAGAATGTAAATGAATGGGTCGATGACCTTAGTTGCCTTAACGGTGGGCTTACTAATTGAGTATTACAAGACATTTCATACCCAAATGTAGCTCGGTGAGTTTTTATCATGTGCCCTAGGTGCTCTTATTCCATTCGTACTTTGTGATATAGCGAGAAATAACTAAATGTAGAAAATGTAATGTGCATGGAATAGAATAGAATCCATCCCCTATGCTTGTGTAATGCGGATGAACTAGCATTTCCCTTGTGATGGAATTAATGGATGCAAATGATATCCAAATGGATGCAACTCTAGGTGGATGATAGTAGTAACTAGTGTTTGGTCCCTCATTATGGTCTCATAACTTTATATTTATAGCATTCTCTTGATCTAATTTTGTAATTAACCCTGAAATGGCTGACTACCAAAAAGATAAGAAGTTAAAATAGATAGAAAGTGCCAAAAAAGTGGTGGGAAAGTTCAAAATGGATTGAGGTGCCCCTGGTTAGACCAGAGTGCCCATAGCGCCCAAGATCTTGGCCCGGGTGCTCCATTCGAGGCTAAAATAACGGGAAGTGATGAAAGTTGATTGGGCATGTGGGTGCAAGAGGTCAGGAATGATGAAAGAAAATAAAGCAAGATGGCTAAAAGATGGGTTTAATTAGTACTTTCTTCACTCAAAATCCTTCTAAACAGTAGTATGAGACTTAAACTAAATAATGACTAGAGTTCTTGATTTTGTGAATACAATATCACATATATGGAGCTTGGAACATTTGATAACATATTAGGCCATGGTGAACTGGACATGGTTTTTGAAGGGTATATGGTCTCGATCCTATGAAAAATACATCCCGGGTGGCAAGAAGTATTTTGTGCTTCTCGGGAACGTTGGGTAAAACCACCACAATGAGGGGATACACGCTTTGACCTTGCACATGACCTTAACATAATCACCATCTCCTGTTAGAAATTCCACATACGCCCGCTATTGTTGAAGGCTCTCACCCTTGCTTCCCATCACACTTGGATGGAAGCTTGAGAGTCATGGTTCACTTAAAATTTGAGAACAAAAGACACAATCTAGTCATTTTTATGCCCTTAGAATAACCTTCTAATCTCATGTGCATCATCCTATCACCCAAAGTGAGCGTTGGCCGCTCACCCGAGGCACACATGGGCACCGAGATCCTCCTTTATGTGAGCATTGTGAGAATGTTTTATTGTTAATGACTAAAGGCGTAAAGGTAAATAAGCATACATGCATTCAAAAGCATAGGATGAGTTTTTATACCAACATACTTGTCCAAATAAAATAAGAAACATCATACGAGATAGCAGATCTGATTTAGAACATACAAAAATGTACTAGGGTTTACACCCATGAACAATATAGTCAAAATAGAACCATATATTCATATTCATTATAACCCAACAACCACATTACATTCACAAGGGTCATAACAGACCAATGCATCAATAAGGATATTTAACTCATGTATCATAAATCTAACTATTCTTCCTTATTACAAAAATTTGATAGACCCATCCCTCTAGATAATGCCAATATTCCTACAGCCCTCTAATGAGAACCCCAACCCCTAGAATATTCTGCTATATCTGCAGAGCTTTACCTCCTCTGTCATGGTTCATCGCACCATGGCCCTCTCCAAAATGGTTCTCTTTATCGAATCCCATTCTATCCTCGTCTCATGTTGTGAATGGTCACCCTCTCTATCTCGAATCTCTTTTCCTCTACCCAAGCATCTCTATAAATAGGCTTAACACCCACCGCCATGCCTTCCTAAAGTAGTAGATTGGTTACCAAGTGTCAATTTTGTCCTCCAATGGAGCATGTTTACCATGATCCGAGCTCTCCACTTTCTGTAATGATGTCTTTCTGTATCCTTCCATCACATGGAATATTCCTTCCTTGATCAATAAGTTTCTAGGATGGCACCTTATCCAATCTGCATGCTCAGTGGGGTCATGCTTTCCTCATGTGTTTCTTAGAATTCGAATATTCCTAAGTTTTGAGACCCTTTAATCTGTCTTCGGTGTGCGCCTTGGTTTCTACTAAACCCTGCTAAAACCTTTGTCCTGCGTTCTTTTCCCCGCACTCCCATCCTTTTCACTAGTCTCATGCACACACCGCCCTTTGGGAATTAGTCAATATTCTGAGGCCCAACATCACCCCACACTACTCCTGTTCTCCATCCTCGAAAACAACCTTCCTTCAAAGAATAAAGAATGGCGGGACTTTGAATAGTTGGAATAAAGAATGAAATAATTAGACATGGAAGAATATGAAGAATGGAGGAATAGAGAAGAATTTGATTATTTTTGGAGTGAGAAATCCTTCCTTATATCGCCTCAAACTTCTCCCCTGCATCTACCTCACCATTCACCTGTTGACAGAGGTCGCCTACTAGGGCACTTACCTCTTCAAAACCAAGTTCATCACCCTTAGCATTCAGCATATCAACAATGTTTTTCAAAATGCTTGTTAAGGTCGTTGAGCACTTCCAACCTATGGGTGTGTTGTCCACTCAAAATTCCCTACTTTTATGAAAGTAAAAAAATTTCAAAATTTTGAGTTTAAGTGTCTTCTCTAATGTACCGAAGTCGTGAAATTGAGAAAATCCACGTTTTTGGGTCATTTTGTGTGATTTTCGGGCCTGTCGGAACTTTTTGTCCCAACTATCCCAAGTTCAAAAGTGCGCTCTGTTCTCCGATCGGCCGAAATCCCCGAAGTTGTTCCATTTTCGGGCCTGTCGGACAATTTTGTCCCAACTGTCCCAATTTCAAAAGTGCGCTCTGTTCCATTTTCGGCCGAAACACCCGAACCGCGTACTTTGCACTTTCGTGTTCCAAATGTCCCAAATCAAATTGTGCAAGCTGTTCCATTTTCAGCCGAAACTCCCGAGTTGCGTACTTCAGAACTTTTTGTCCCAAGTCAAAAAGTGCAAGTTGTTCCATTTTCGGCCGAAATCCCCGAACCGCGTACTTCGGAACTTTTTGTCCCAAATGTCCCAAATCAAATTATGCGAGTTGTTCCAATTTCGGCCGAAACACCAAACCCCGTGACTTGAAACTTTTTGTCCCAAATGTCCCAAGTTCAAACGGGCCTTTTGTTCCATTTTCGGCCGAAACACCCGAACCGCGTACTTCGCGCGTTTTCGTCCCAAATGTCCCAAAATGCATTTGTGTGTCTTCTCCCTGTTTCACCCGAATCGGCCGAGCCGCGTGTTTCGCGCATTCGTGTCTCACATGTCCCAAGCGAACCAAATGCCATTCATACTTAGTTTTTCCCACTCTACCCGAATATGTTGTTTTTCAAACTAATAGATATGAATTTAATGCGCATTGATCACCTTCTCTCTCCTCAACGGCTATGTAACGAGCAAGCCCCCTTTTTGCATTTCTCACACCGCTTCCTTGCTATCTTTTACTCGAACATCTTGCTGGCGAATAAGGTTTTCGATGACGTCAAGGATAATCAATCAAAATCCTAGGAAGATCAGAGTCTTGGAGGAGGCTTGGGAGAACTGAAGAACAGCTAGTAGAAGGATGAAGTTTTCAAGACACTGGTCATCTCTGTTTTCAAAGACATACACTGTCATCTTCAGGATGAGACTTCTGAGGCATAGCTGAGGCGTTAAGGAAATTCAAGCAGCAGATTCTGAAGTCGGTGGGTCCCTCTCAGTGACTGGCCACCTGTCTTCTTCTCCTTGTTCTTTTCTCTTCTTCCCTTTCTTTTTCCATTTTCTTTGTAAGAAGTTAAGGTATTGCGATTGGCGGTCCTTAACTGTTCTTGGTTAAAGAAGCGGTTACGAAGAGTAACTGATTTGTAAGCTATATAATGGCCTTCCTTACGCCATTCTAAAGGGAGGAAGAACTTGGCTTATTTTCTGAAAAGTGTAAATAGATTATAAAGAAATCAATACAGAAGGACTTTCCCATTCTTTGTCTATCTGATCTCTGTTATTCCTAAGCTTTCATTTATTTTCTTTGTGAAGATCATTTGTCTCAAGCTCGTTAGTCTTACCGATTGCATACTCTTCAATTTTGCAAGCACGGTGATCTTGTATAACCAAGAAGGAACTTTGTGTCCTTGATTAATGAATCTGTGTTATGTTAAGAAACTTTGTGTTCTAGCAGATGTTATTTACAGAACTTTGTGTCTTTGAATTCCATCTTATTCCTCCGATACAAATGATCTCGTTTCAAATTACTGTGACTTCGCATACATAAAGAATTACTCTGATATCTATAATTCTGCATGTTGCCTTTCTGCTCTTTCCCGTACTCTCATTTCTTCAGTCCTTTTGTAATTGATGATCTTCATAGAAAACACTTTCGTGATATCCAAGTTTAACCAACAAATCATGTCTTGTACATTTGTAAATAGGTTTGTTTCTGAATAAGGGAACCTCTCCCATTAAAGAGGAGGGACTTCTTGTCCCCTGACTGTTGCTCTTCTTAAAAGTCCTATCTGACGACCAACAGTTTTGGCAGCTAACTCATTTGGGAAAATCACATTCCAGTTCTGCAATTTTGATCATCCTTTGATCCGCGACTCCGCGTTTTACTCGAGGGAGAATGACCCTTGGTATTGAAGATTCTCGGCCCAGATTTTAGAGCAACAGGTTTTCCTTTCCCTTCAACAAGAAATAGAAGGACTCGTTCGACAAGCACTCCACCCGCTCAAGACGAATTCCTACGGGTGGTATTTCTTTGAGCCGAGATAGCCCTAATATTCAAGCTTTGATTCTTGCTAGTGTTGCAGTCCCTCTCCAAGCTGTTTTTCCAAGAATGGCGGTGCCATTACCATGGGGTCATCGTGTTGGGCCCCTGGCCCTTACTCAGCCTTTGCATGAGTTACCCAGAGGTAATCAGAAGAACTTCCCTGAATTCAAAGGCGATGGCAAAGTACATCCTGATGAACACATCGCAGCCTTCGTTGTTGCATGTGGAGTTCTGGGAGTCGAATATGAAGACATCTCCGTAAGGCTGTTCATTGAGACGTTACAAGATAATGCTGCTGATTGGTTCTACCACCTTTCGGCTGGTGCTATCACCGACTGGGACACAATGAGAACTCAGTTTGAAAACCATTTCAAGCCGGCAGAAGATGTACATGCCTTGCTAGCCCAAATCTCTCAGATAAAGAAAGATTCACAAGAGCCCATGAGAGAATTTGTGGCCCGGTTCAACAAATTGATCAATAAAATTCTGCAGCCTACCCGACCTGTTGATCAAATTCAAAAATGTTTCTTCCTAAATGCTCAATTGCCCAAAGTTAGTTATGCACTAAGAAGGGCTAATCTCGCAACATTGGTCGATGATCAAACTCTCGCTGTTAGTATTGAGGTTGACTTGATCATGTCAGGGAAGTTGAGAAGAGACCCTCCCAAATCTAAGTCTGCTGCTTCTTCCTCTTCCACCCCTGGACCTAATACTGATCCATTAGTTCAGAAGCTTGCGAATGATCTTATTGCTATAAAGAAACAATTGGCTCAGCATGCCCCTTATGCAGATGTTCCAAGAAGGAATTTTCAGCCCAGAAATCGTTTACCTCCTTCTCAAACAAGACTAGCACTTGAAGGACCTCCTGTTAAGGTTCCTGTGAATGCAACTGTGAGGTTGAAGAGCCAGATGATGATGAGGATAATGAAGCTTGCGAGGAGTTTGTGGAGGAATTTGATGATGAGGTAGAAGAACTTGAGGGATCTCGGGTTAATTTCTTTACCACTGAGGGCATTGATGATGGAGATGACTATGATGAAGTAGTAGCAGACATGAATAGCGAATCATTTGCTGTCATGACTCGAGAGCAGACAAGTTAGAAGGAGAAAGTGACACAGCCTATCAAGAAATCTAAGGAGCAGTCGACAACTATTCCCGTGATTGCAAAAAGAGGATCTCCTATCCCTACTTCGTCTACACCAAAGGTGAGTCCTATCAATCCTGCTACCAAAGTTGCTTCTTCTTTTTCTCCTAAAGTTGATAAGCCTAGAGTACCGAATGATGATGGCCCGTCCACTTCTGGATCCTTTGATATTGTTGATCACCTGAAAAAGACCAAGGTCCAAATCTCAGAAGCTGAGTACTATCAAACCCATCCCAAAGCTTTTGCCAAGATGATTCAATTTGTTAATTCCCATTCCAAGACCACCTCTAAAGGTCTTTTACCTACTCCTCCTTCTGCACCACAGCCTAGTCTGGTAGCTGCTGTCACCTCGCCTGGTGACAAAATTAAACCATTTTATGTAACACTTCTTTTAGCTACTTATAGGCTCAGTAATTGTGTCATTGACTCAGGAGCCTCGGATAACGTAATGCCCTGCTAAAGTAGCTCATGCTTTAGGCCCGACCCTCACACGCACTTATGGATCTTGTGACTTCATGGAGAGTAAAGAAGTGTGCCTGGTCGAAGAATTAAAGATGCACAAGTGGCTTTTTTGCCTTGCACGAAAAGAAAGTGTTGGCTACCATCTTAGTAGCAAATATCCCTCCTTCATACGGGATGTTGATAAGTAGGAACTTATGCAAAGATGTGGGTGGGGAAATCCAAATGGACCTGGGTCGTCGCATGCACTCATACCTATTAATGGACGAATGAAGAAGTTGATGCCTGAGAAGCAATCTGAGTATATTGTGCAAAAAACGGATGATCCTAAAGCACAAATACTCTATGAGGATATGGGTCATGGCAATTACATGATTATGTCCCCTGATGAAATCCAACTTCCCAGAATGTCACCTAAAGATCCTAATGGTATTTGGATTTTAGAGTTTGATGGAAGTTGTTCCTCAGCTGGTTCTGGAGCCGGTGTCCTGCTGGTGTCCCCGAAGGATGCCTACATCCTTTTTCATTTAAGTTGCAGTTTGAAAACACTAATAATACAGCAGAGTATGAGGCTCTCATTCTTGGACTGCAAGTGGCCAAAGAACAAGGTGTGAAGAATCTTCTGGCACGTGGTGATGCAGAACTGATTGTAAAGCAAGTGAGAAGCCTTTTCCAAGTAAAAAATGGGAGGCTGAAGCATTACCGGAATTAGGTTTGGGATTCCATTGAATTTCTTGATGCTTTCTCCATTGAGGCAATACCTAGGGAAAAGAACAGCAGGGCTGATTCACTAGCTGTCTCAGGGTCACTACTGATTCCCCATCCTGACTTCTCTCAGGATAAGTTCACTATTGAAATGGTCCATCGGCCTAGTGTACCTGACAATACCAATAACTGGCAAGTTTTCAATGATGATCAACATTTTCTTTCCTTCCTGGAACTCAAGGGTAATTTCGAACAACTGTATTTTGAGGGAAGTGACAACCTGCCTCGTGAAAGTGTGTCCTTTGACCAAGCAGTCACCCAAGGGGAAGAAACAGATCAAGATGGATGCATCAATCTCAAAGGAAACAAGATTCCTAAAGGTTTGGTGAGTTTGGAGGAATTATTTGATAAACATGACAGGTATGTGAAGTCTAGGGCTTCTTCTAGGCCTCAACAATCAGCTGAGTATGATAAGATTGATATTGGGAGTTCTACTGACCCTAAGCTCGTGAACATTGGAAAATGTTGCACAGCAGATGAGAGGAAGAAAGCAATTGATCTTTTAAAAAGGTATAAGGATGTTCTTGCTTACTCTTATGAGGATCTAAAAGCCTTCAAGCCAAAAGATATGCAGCACTCTATTCCTCTTAAGCCTGGAATTAAGCCTTTCAAAGTGTAAAGAGGCAATACAACCCCAAAATAGCTGACACCATCTTTCAGGAAATTCAGAAGTTGTTGAAGGCTAAAATCATTTTTCCCATTCACCATTCAACATGGATTGCAAATATTGTGCCTGTTAGGAAGAAAAATGGTGAGATCCGCATCTGTGTTGATTTCAGAATCTGAATCAGGCTTTATCGAAAGATAATTATCCTTTGCCTATGATGGATCAAGTATTGCAAGCAGTAACAGGATCTGAAATGTTATCTATGCTTGATGGATTCTCGGGATATAATCAGGTAGAGGTTGATACTGTAGATCAACACAAAACAGCTTTCACTACTCCTTGGGGTACCTTTGCCTACAAGAGAATGCCTTTTGGGCTTATTAATGCTGGTGCCACTTTCCAAAGAGCTATAGATCTGGATTTTGGAAGTTTGAAAGGGAAGTCTATTGTCATATATCTTGATGACCTGACAGTATTTTCCAAGACAAGAGCGGATCATTTTGATCACCTAGAGACAGTTCTGCTAAGATGCAGAGAGCATGGAATTTCTTTGAATCCTAAAAAATCTGTCTTTTGTGTCACAAAGGGAAAGTTATTAGGGCACATTGTCTCCAAGGATGGTATTAAGATTGATCCTGAATGGGTACAAGCTATCCAACAAATTCCTCTCCCAACCAGTAAAAAGGGTGTACACTCCTTCTTCAGTAAGATCAATTTTTTGAGAAGATTCATCCCTGATTTTGCAGAGTTAACTTTGAATATTTCTCAGATGATGAAAGGGAAGAAAACATTTGGTTGGTCTTCTGAAGGAAAGGAATCCTTTGAAGGTATCAAGAGAGCTATCGCTAAAACTCCAGTTTTGGCCTGTCCCGATTTCAAAGAAAGATTTTATTATCTATTGCTATGCTATGAGATAATACCTTGGTGTTGTCTTAACTCAAGAAGACTCTAATGAGCATGAACTTCCAATTTCGTTCATGAGCTATATTCTGAAGGATCATGAGTTAAAATACACCATGATGGAGAAACATGCTTTTGCAGTGGTTAAAGCTATCAAGCAATTTCGGTTTTACATCCTCAACTCTCATTCCATGGTATTAGTCCCAGATACAACTGTCAAGTCGATTCTCACACAGCAAGAATTTGGATCCAAGAGAAGAAACTGGGTTGCTAAGGTCCAAGAGTATGACATTGATATCAAACCGACCAAGCTGGTTTGTGGAAAAGGCCTTTGTGAGCTCATTGCTGAAGGAGCCAAACATGAGTTGCTGGAGGAGAAAGTTGACCTTCCTACCGTTCTGTTCCTTAGTTCAGTTGACGAATGGTATGCTGACATCGCCCATTTTCTCACCTATGGGGAATGCCCCTCTCATTTAACTGCCAAAGAAAAGAGGACTGTTAAATTGAGGTCAGTGCAATATGTATTATGGGAAAATGCTTTGTTCAAGCATGGCTTAGATGGGATATTTTTGAAGTGTGTGCACAAGGAAGCAAGCAGATAAAGTTGCTCTCAGCTTTTCATGATCAGGCATGTGGAGGGTACTATTCATCAACGGTCACTGCTCACAAGATACTCCGTGGAGGATACTACTGGCCTTCCTTGTTCAGAGATGCATCCAAGTGGGTGGATAAATGTGAGGCTTGCCAGACCTTTGTGGGAAGACCTAAATTGGCTTCTTTGCCTCTCAAGCCAGTTGTGATTGAGGAACCATTTCAACAGTGGGGTTTGGACTTCATTGGTACACTTAATCCTGCTTCTAGTGCTGGTCACACTCATGTACTAACTGCCACTGACTACTTCACCAAATGGGTGGAAGCTATTCCAGTCAAGAGTACTACTTCTGAAGTGGTGTGCAGCTTCATTAAAGAGAACATCTTGGTAAGGTATGGTGTACCTAATAAGATTGTAACAGATAATGCTTGAATTTCTCTTCAACTGAGATAATGGATTTTTGCTACGGGTATGGCATCTCCCTGGCTCATTCTTCAGATTATTACCCCCAGGGAAATGGGCAAGCAGAATCCACTAACAAAAATCTGGTGACTATCATAAGGAAGTTGGTCAATGAGTCTCAACGAAACTGGCACAAGAAGCTCTATGATGCTCTTTGGGCAGACATGATTACACCAAAGAGAGCTATTGGAATGTCTCCTTTTCAAGTGGTATATGGAGTAGAAGCTCAATTGCCAGTGACAGTGGAACTGCCAGCCTTGCACCTAATGAAGGCCATTGAAGATACTAGTTTCAGAGATGCTTTGGACAAGAGAATTATGTACCTGCACAAACTGAATGAGGACAGATTGATGGTTGCTGATAGGATATCTGTTCACCAGCAGAAGGTAAAGGTCCTGTTTGACAAGAAATCCAGGTTCAAATATTTCCAAGTTGGAGACATTGTATTGCTATGGGATAAAAGGCGTGAACCTCGTGGCAGCCATGGAAAGTTTGATTCCCTGTGGCTCGGACCTTTCAAGATCAGACACTTTGCTGGTGAGAATTCCTTTTATCTTGATTACATGGATGGTTCTTCTCTCCCACTTCCTTATAGTGGGTAGTATCTCAAGTTGTTCAAGTCCTAGGTGATTAGGGAGTCCTTGTATATTCTGTACAGTGCTTTTGCTTCTGCGTTTTGGCGTGTTTTCCTTTCTCCTTTTGTTTTGGTGTGTTGCCCTCTGTATTGGTCTGCATTTTTGACTCGTTGCCCAATGGATAAGGTACTTTGTCGCTTCCCGAGTTTGTCTAAGTTCTTGCCTTGTCTCATTCCTTGAATTTATGCCAAGTCATCCCCAGAAGGAGCCAGCTGTTGTCCACTCAAAATTCCCCGCTCTGATGAAAGTAAAAAATTTCAAAATTTTGAGTTTAAGTGTCTTCTCTAATGTACCGAAGTCGTGAAATTGAGAAAATCCTCGTTTTGGGTCATTTTGTGTGATTTTCGGACTGTCGGAACTTTTTTGTTTGTCCCAAGTTCAAAAGTGCGCTCTGTTCTCCGATCGGCCGAAATCCCGAAGTTGTTCCATTTTCGGGCCTGTCGGACAATTTTGTCCCAACTATCCCAATTTCAAAAGTGTGCTCTGTTCCATTTTCACCAAACACCCGAACCGTGTACTTCGCACTTTCGTGTTCCAAATGTCCCAAATCAAATTGTGCAAGCTGTTCCATTTTCGGCCGAAACTCCCGAGTCGTGTACTTCAAAACTTTTTGTCCCAAGTCAAAAGTGCAAGTTGTTCCATTTTCACCAAAATCCTCGACCGCGTGATTGAACTTTTTGTCCCAAATGTCCCAAATCAAATTGTGAGTTGTTCCAATTTGGTGAAAAACACCCGAACCGCGTACTTTGGAACTTTTGTCCCAAATGCCCCAAGTTCAAACAGGCCTTTTGTTCCATTTTCGGCGAAGCTCCCGAACCGCGTACTTGCAAGGCGTTTTGCTCCAAATGTCCCAAAATGCATTTGTGCGTCTTCTCCTGTTTTTGCCCGAATTGGCCGAGCCGCGTGTTTCACACATTCGTGTCTCACATGTCCTAAGCGAACCAAATGCCATTCATACTTAGTTTTTCCCGCTCTACCCGAATATGTTGTTTTTCAAACTAATAGATATGAATTTAATGCGCATTGATCACCTTCTCTCTCCTCAACGGCTATGTAATGAGCAAGCCCCCTTTTTGCATTTCTCACACTGCTTCCTTGCTATCTTTTGCTCAAACATCTTGCTGGTGAATAAGGTTTTCGATGACGTCAAGGATAATCTATCAAAATCCTGGGAAGATCAGAGTCTTGGAGGAGGCTTGGGAGAACTGAAGAACAGCTGGCAGAAGGACGAAGTTTTCAAGACACTGGTCATCTCTGCTTTCAAAGACATACACTGTCATCTTCAGGATGAGACTTCTGAGACATAGCTGAGGCGTTAAAGAAATTCAAGCAGCGGATTCTGAAGTCGGTGGGTCCCTCTCAGTGACTGGCCACCTGTCTTCTTCTCCTTGTTCTTTTCTCTTCTTCCCTTTCTTTTTCCGTTTTCTTTGTAAGAAGTTAAGGTATTGCGATTGGCGGTCCTTAACTATTCTTGGTTAAAGAAGCGGTTACGAAGAGTAACTGATTTGTAAGCTATATAATGGCCTTCCTTACGCCATTCTAAAGGGAGGAAGAACTTGGCTTATTTTTCGAAAAGTGTAAATAGATTATAAAGAAATCAATACAAAAGGACTTTCCCATTCTTTGTCTATCTGATCTCTGTTATTCCTAAGCTTTCATTTATTTTCTTTGTGAAGATCATTTGTCTCAAGCTCGTTAGTCTTACCGATTGCATACTCTTCAATTTTGCAAGCACGGTGATCTTGTACAACCAAGAAGGAACTTTGTGTCCTTAATTAATGAATCTGTGTTAGGTTAAGAAACTTTGTGTTCTAGCGAGATATTATTTATAGAACTTTGTGTCTTTGAATTCCATCTTATTCCTCCGATACAAATGATCTCGTTTCAAATTATCGTGACTTAGCATACATAAAGAATTACTCCGATATCTATAATTCCGCATGTTGCCTTTTCGCTTCTTTCCCGTACTCTCATTTCTTCAGTCCTTTTGTAATTGATGATCTTCATAGAAAACACTTTCGTGATATCCAAGTTTAACCAACAAATCATGTCTTGTACATTTGTAAATAGGTTCGTTTCTAAATAAGGGAACCTCTCCCATTAAAGAGGAGGGACTTCTTTTCCCCATTGTTGCTCTTCTTAAAAGTCCTATCGACGACCAACGGGGTGATATGGGGATATAACTCCTTCATTCGTATTTTGGTTGAGCCCCTGCAAGCTCTCGATATCTTCTGACTTCTTCTCCACCTCAGCTAGGATTTTATCCCGTTCTACCCTATTCCCCTTATTCTTCTCCTAAAATTATTTGAGGTCTGCCTCATGTGTGTCACTAGAATGCTTTCCACTCTATCTATGTCCACGCAATTATCATAGACGACTTCAACTATATGTGCGGAAGCCTTTACCTTGGCAAGGAGCTTGGTGTACTGCGAGCGATTATCTCCAAAACCTTCATCTTTTCCTCTTTCTCCTAGCATGCCAATGAATCCTCTCGCTTACTCTAAGGAAAGTGGATGCCTCTCCATGGTGAGGATGAAGTTAAGTCTTTTAATCATTGCAAGGTCAACTCATATTTCTACTCAAGTGGTGTTAGGTCAGGATGCTTCAAGATGATAGAATCTGCAATCATTTCAACTTTCTTGTACACCTCGTGCACCCTTGTTTTTTCCTCCATTAATTTGTACCTTAAGCAGTGCAATCGATTACTTCCTCCTACTTCAGGTCCATTCTATTTTCAGTTATCTCCTCCTTTTTCTTCTCCAACTCCCCTTCTAGGAATCTCACCCTGTCATTTCTTCCAAAAATCCTTGCCTCAACTTCAACTGAGACCTTGTTGAGCACATTATAGACTTTCTCATTCAAAAACTATTGAGCATTTACCAGTGGGTTTATCCCTTTTTTCTCTAGAATTTTCATCAGCGCCCTTAGCTAACTTCAAACTCAGGTTCATCGACATGGGACTCAAATGCCCAAGATAACATTTTCCTAGTTCGCAGTACACGCCTTCTTCCTCAAATGAAGACATTGCAAGGAGTTGTTACTGTTGGCATGGTGCCTTGAAATGAGTGCATAACACTTCGCTTGGATCATGGATTTAACCCATTCCCTTTCCTTGTGCTTCTACCACATCCTTTCTTTCTCTGTGTGTGGCCTTTGGAAACCTTATTGCTAAGCTTGGGTCTCCGCCCATGTTGCCATATTCTTTTCCTACGCTTTCCTATCTATTTAATTTATTATTTCATTCATGCTTCACTCTATTTCTTGTTCCACTAAGTACTTAATAATTCTTGACACTTCTCTTTCCATGGCTTCCTCTACACTGCTCCTTGGTGAGGCTTGGGGTCCTTTGATCTCTCATGTTCACCTGCTCGCTCACCCCTTTTCCTTAAGCATCTTCTTCTTCATCCTTCTCTTTATCTCCCTCATCCTTGGAGTCGTGTACATCATAAACAAGATGGTCTTGAGCTTCTTCATGCTCGTCATCATCTCTTTCACCTATATAAGCCTCCAATCTCTTTGTCTCTTTTGAGTCACCTTCCCTTCCCTACCTTTCGCTTCTTCCTAAGTGGTGATTCCTTTATAGGAGACTCTTCCTTCTCTTTTTCTCTTGCAGTGACTCCCCGCCTCAATGATTATTTTTGTGTGGGAGGTTATTCCTTAGCGGGTGTCTTTTCCTTCTCCTTGATGAGAGACTTCTTCATACACGCATATTTTCTTGGTTTAGCACCTACCTCCGATGTGCCCACAAATTATGTTGTCTTCACACTTGGTACTTTCTTCTCCGCACTTCTTCTCTTTCTCTCTTCTTTGGCGCAACCTTCTTCCTCCCAGTGGGGTCTTAGGAATGGAGACATCATTTTCAGTGTAAATCCCTTCTCATACAAGGGTCTCGATGCACAATTATACCCATACAATGGTCCTTCCAATGATTAGAAACGTTAGGGTTTTTTTCATGCGCACCTCATGGGATACATACTTCTCCACATAGGTGTTCTTCTTTGGGCATACCAGCTTCCTCTGAAAATCATGGTGGTCCCGGTCCACCTTGCTAAGGTCAAACCTTAGTCTCTTTGATTCCTTGAAGTGATTTATCCCTACTTGGAAATATTGTCTTTGTGAAGTAGAACGACGATTTACATCATGGGCTCTTGGTCCCATCCATCAATGTGAACCTACCAATGTAAAAATGTCGATAAACAGGGAAATCAACCTCTCCATCTACTAGTGCTGGAAGTTGTTCAGGTATCCTCCACTTAGATCCGAATGCATCGAGTATTTGTTTGTACCATTTTCTGTAGCACTACCCCTTGTGGGTAGTCGTCATGGTATCGCAAGTATACTTCTCAAATCCCTTTGCATGGGGAGAGGTATTCATCTAGATACTCCCATATAAACTTCTCTCGTCCCATCAGAACTCCAATCTCTCGAGAAGACAATGGTGAGGAGAAAATTTCTTAACATTATCTTATCTCCTTTTTGTGTGGCACTAATGATCTCTTTCTATGATGTAGGTGGATAGTTTGTTTATGGCGACTTCAAATTTCTAGAATACATTCAACCATGCCTTGTTTACTTGTGTCCACCTTTCTTGCACATTTAGTTTGGTTACCAAGTGTGTGGCCTTTCTCATTCTTTGGGTCAGGAAATATCGGGGATATCAAAGTATTGAGACCCCTTTTGTAACCATACTTCTTCATAGTTTTCTTGATAACCTCCTTATCCTCCAGGTCGTCATCCAATGAATCTCCTTCGCAGATAAGGCCGGTGAACATGGAGATGAGTTGGGGAGTTATTCACATTTTTGGCCCACAAAGTAGAAGTGGTCCTCATGAAAATGTGACATCAACCATTGGTATAACCATTTGGGCTTGCCAAAGTAGGGCAACTCAAGCGATTGTAGAACCCGACCTTCTCCAATTTCACTTTCACTTCATCATTGTAAATTGGCATCCCCTCTGGTGTCCTCTTCTCCATTGGACAAACCAACTCCAGTGTCATTTCCTTCTTTGTGGTACTTGTGCAATGATTATAGTCGCTCATGGCCATCTTCCTCACGTGGGATACCCATTCTTTCCCAAGTAACACCCCATCTGGGTACTGCATCTCCGCATACCATTCTTCATTGAAACTGGTGGTGGAAGTTTGTTTTCCCTTGCCCTTTCCCTTCTTAGGTGAAACGGTTTTTTTCTTAGGTGTCATCTTACTTTTCAGTATAAAATTGAACTCCTTGCTCCTCTTTCTTACTCTGCTTAATTCTTGTGGCTTAACTCCGTGAAAATTCCTCCTTCTCCCGTGCCCTAGCTATAGAACCCTAACCTAGAAAACTCTTCCACAAGATGGCATTTTTCCAATGAAACCTCCCTACGCCCATGTACTCCTTCCACTTTGGTTCACAGATCACCCTAGTCACGTACTTCAGATTCTCACTCTTCTTCCTTCGCACAAATATTTCTTCGTGGATTCTCTAGTTCACTAGAGCTCTTTAACTTTATAATGGCAAGGTAAAATAATAGCATGTACGACCCTTTACTTATAGATTTTTTTCTCTCCAAAAGTAAATGTTATGCCACCTACTAACGCAATACTTAGCATTAAATGTGAATTTTTCCACTAATCTGACCTTAAGCACCCTTACCTACGTGAAAAACCTTCTATAACCTTTTGGCACGTAAAAATACTTACCGATCAAAGACTCTTACACATGCGTCTGCGGCGCCAAGGCACTTCTTTTGTCAACTTGATTTTTCCCTCACCTACCTCATGTTGTTCCTGCACTCTTCATCCTTTATATGTGGTCTTTGTTACATCCTTCTTGCAACTAAAATTTTTCATCCATTGTTTCCCCATGCACTCTCCTACCTTACGCGCTTTTGATCTTTCAATCTGGTCCATCACAACATTTACTTCCATCTTCTATCTTTCTTCAATCTACTCCACCCCACACTGAAAAAGATGCACATTCCTCTCGCACATACAAAACCTTAGAAAGTAATGTGGTTACTAGTACACAAGGTGCAAAACAACACAAACGGAAAGGAAAAAGCAACAAGAAAGGAAAACACAAGAAAATAAATGCATTAAGGGAAACCCTAAGCTAGATGGAAAAACTTCCTTATTTACAAACACCAAGAAGACTTATTTATAGTAGGGCTTCAACCTACTCCCATTGAAATGACCTGGTAATCTTGTCACATCCAAAGACTTGTAACTGGCAAGCACCTGAATCAAGGATGTACGAGATGATGTATGGTCCTAACAAATGGACTTTCAACTTCCCATGATGGCGCAGAAACTTGGAATCATATAACAAAACCATCTGCTCAAACTCAAATTGTTTGTTCTTGATATGAAAATCATGCCACACCTTTTTTCTTGCATTCTCTATCTTTTGACTCCATCTAGCAAGTGATTGTCTTTCATATAGTTGCATTATATTGGCAATCATCTCTTCTAGTGCTTGTTCATCGAGTTAATCCTCTTCAGTATGCGCTATACGCAGTGATGTTTTTGCAAGAAAATTTGTCTTGTGAAAAAATTGATGGGTTTCAAGCCAACGCTATGGGAATCTAAGTCCCTCTACTTGAGCAAGGCAACTTCCATAGGTACATGCATAAAAGGTAGATTTCAATGGTGGCATTTCGACCATAGATCCAACAAAGGCACTCCATCGACCTCGTGGAAAAGCTAGCAATGTCTCACTAGAGAAGAAACTTTGTCTTGGAAAGGGGAAGGGAGTGGAAATGTGAGTAGAATATCGGATGCCCACACACATTAATTAGAAAATTTTTACATGCATTTATAGTTAGAAGAAAAATAAATCCGTAGGAGAAGCTACAAGACCGAATGAAATTCATTGGTCGCAAAGTACCAATCAATCCCTCAATCAAAGAGGCAAAAATTCCTTCTTTTATTATTGAAGCTAAAGCAGAATTTGTATAGAGCTTTGAGAATAGAGGAAAATCTAAGGAGAAGGGAAAATAGAAGAAGTATGGCATTTTCTATCTTTTCCAGGTACAGAGCACTCCGTTCTTTTTGAAATCAATCGCCCCCTTGGAATGGCTCTGAGGATCCATTATATCCTTTTCCAAAATGGTTACAATCTTTACAAATCATTTACGCCTCTTCAAATTCCTCCGTTGTGAAGGAAACGCTCATGGCAAGTTAAAAACTAGATCTTGCAACGCGAATGTTACATTTGATTTGCAAGTTTGAATATAGACCATTTGATTTTCTCTTATAACTTTGAAATCAAGTCTTCCACATGGTTGGAAGAGATTGGAGTGGGTACGGGGGAAAGCCCTTTGTGTTTTGTGATTTTTAGAGATTTCGTAATTGGAACAAATTGGCCCAAACCTTCGCTTCAAATTTTTAATTTAGGCACGTGGCACCCTCTAATTGGAAATGGGGTCGACCCTTTTCTTTCTCAACATTTTAACATTTTTTGGAAAAAATGTTCAAAACTCAAATTCCTCTACTAGCCCGTTGCTCCGATTGAACTCTTAACACGTGGCATCCTCTAATTGGAAATGGGATCGTGGCCCTTTTCTCATCATTTTAACCTTTTTGGAAAAAGGCTCAAAACTCAAATTCCTTCACTGGCCCACTACTCCAATTAAACTCTTGACACGTGGCACCGTTTGATTGGAAATGGGGTCGCATGCCCTTTCTTAGCATTTTAACCTTTTTTGGAAAAAGGCTCAAAAACTCAAATTCCTCCGCCGGCCCACCCTTCCGCTCTGACTTTTCAATGGCGGGCCCAAGACCTTGGCGGAGCCACAGAGCATTCTAGAACTTTTACTTCACTTTTGGGAATTTGGTTAAATTTCCAAAAGTGCCCCGATAGCTCGCTCTCCTGCTTTGACTTTTCAACGGGGGCTTCACCTTTGATTTTTTCCCTGCTGGCTTCAACTTTGACTTTTACCTTGCGGGTTTCAAAATTTGACTTTTACCTTTATAGCCTGATCGGGGTTGCTGGTCACTTTTGAAGTTTTCACCTTTTTTACAAAGAGGCTCAAAAACACAAATTTCTCCACTGACCCGCTTCCAATTAGATATTCCACATACCCATGGATGATGGGGCCAAAATTTGATGGGGAAGAAAATTCCCATCGTTCCCGATCATGGAAAAATACACAGAGGAAGAGAACTTCATCATTTTGAGTCCAATTTTTGAATTTCCTTCACAAACCGAAGGCATGGAGGCAAAACAATGATTTGACGACTGGGGCATAGAACAGGTGAACAATTTTGATCAAAAAAATAGATTGTAAAGAGGATATTATGTGCACAGAGATCAAGAGATGGATAAATTATCAACATGAGAAAAACAGAGATTTAAACAACACTAGGGGCAGAATTTTCTATTTCTTCAAACTTTCACCTTGTCTTAAATAATTTAGGAGGGAGAGAGCTCGAAATTTGAATTAAACTTGGAAAAGGAAAAGTAGTTTTCGGGAGACAACAGTTGGCTCTAGATTGGGGACATGGCATGGGTGAGCATGACGAAGACATGGTATGAGGATCCAGAATCTCAATTTTTGAACTGTATAACGTTGACCAGTTCCTTATCCATTGGGTTTTATAGAGTCATGTAAAATTCTGAGAAAGAATGGAAGAAGGAGGAAACACATAACCAAACAAAACTAAACCAAAACCACACAACTGAAAAGGGAAAAACACACCTACGAAATCACCTATAGTACAAGGCGGGGGACAACCCGCTTTCACTGATGATACAGTTTTAAGTATTTCCCACTTCAAGGTAATTCCAATGGCATTCCATCCAAGTATGAGAGGAGAAAAAACATTCTCACCACAAGCTCCATGAATTTGGAATGGGCCCAGCCACAATGAATCAAACTTTCCATGGCTGCCCTTTGGTTCTCTTCTCTTGTCCCATAGCAGGAAAAAATCTCCAACTTTGAAATTCCTTGCTTTGGTCTTCTTGTCAAAAAATTTATTCACTTTCAACTAATGCTCCTTAATTATATCCACCACTTGGCATCTACTTTCTTCCAACTTCTCCAGGAAGAGGATCCTCTTGTCAATGGAGTCTTTATATTGACCATCTTCTATTTCTTGCAGCAACTTGAGAGCTGGCATCTCAATTGTGAGGGGAATCTCTGCCTCAACTCCATACAACATTTGGAAAGGTGACATACCTATTTCCTTCTTAGGAGTGATCCTATCAGCCCACAATGCATCATATAACTTCTTGTGCCAGTTCCTTTGATTCTCATCTACCAGCTTGTGAACAATGGTCACAATGTTCTTATTGCTTGACTTAGCTTGCCCATTTCCCTATGGGTAGTAGTTAGAAGAGTGAGATAGGGAGATTCCAAAGCCATAACAAAAACTCGTGAGCTCCTTGGAAGAGAAATAGGTGGCATTGTCTACAACAATTTTCTGTGGTATTCCAAAACAAATAATGATATTCTCCTTGATGAAGTTACAGACTATTTTAGAGCTGGCTTGCTTGGTTGGGATGGCTTCCACCCATTTAGTGAATTAACTAGTTACACCGAGTACATAAGTATGACCTGCTTTGGAATGAGGATTCGAACACCAATAAAATATATCCCCCATTGCTGAAATGGTTCTTCAATCACCACAAGCCTGAGTGGCAATGCAGCTAGTTGTGGATTTCCAACAAATTGTTGACATGATTTGCATTTGGAAACCCAATCCTGAGTGTCTACAAAGATGGAGGGCCAATAATATATCCCTCTAAGGATCTTATGTGTGGTGACCATTTCTGAGAAATTTCCACCACAAGATTGATCATGATATGCCCTAAGCAACTTTTCTTGTTGCTCCTTATCTACACACCTGAGGAAACAACCATCTAGGCCTCTCTTGTAAAGTGCATGATTCCAGATAAAAAATTGGCTTCTTTTAGCTTGATTTTCCTTCTTTGTTTGTAATCAAGATAAGGAGGGAATTCTCCATAAGTGGGGTAGTAAGCAATGTCGTCATATCACTCATCGATAATGGTGACAAAGAGCGCTTGTGGACTATCTCCGAACAAAGTTGAGCAAACATCATCTTTTTCTCCTTGATGAGCCTAGAGCGCTTCATCTTCAGCAATCAGGTGGCGAAACCATTTCCTCTTACCAAATTAGAGGGTCTAATCTCCAAGTCATACTCTTGGGTCTTTTCAATCTAACTTCCTCTCTTAGCCCCAGGATCTTGTTGAGTCAAAATGAACTTGATTGCACTTCAGGGACCATCACCACTATATGGGAATTGAGAATGTAGAATCTGAAACTTTTAATAGCTATAACCACTGCGTAGGCATGTTTCTCCAATTGGCTATACTTTATCTCATGATTTTTCAAAGGACAACTCATGAAAGCAATGGGTGCTTCCAAACCTTCCTCATTTTTTTGAACAAGGACAACAAAGAGTGTATGTTCTAATGCATAGCAGTACATGATGAACTCCTTGTTGAAATCTAGAGACACAAGAGTTGGATCTTTAGCAATGGATTTCTTGATATCCTCAAATGTTGTTTTTCCTTCCTTATTCCACTTGAAACATGCTTGAGGCTTCATCATGGAAGTTATATGCTTAGTTAGTTTAGAAAAATCAGGCACAAAATGACAAAGGAAGTTTACCTTTCCAAAGAATAAATGAACTCCTTCTTACTGGTTGGTAAGGCTAGTGCTTGATAGCTCGATCCTCTCGGGATCAATGTGTGCTCTATGTTTTTTCACAATTTGTCCCAGAAAATTACCTTCTATGACTCCAAAATGCATTTCTTTGGATTTAGAAATGCCATGTTTCGTACACCTTGCAAGGACTTGCTCTAAATGACAAATATGATCTCCCCTCTTTGAAAAAACCATGAGATCATCAAGGTAAATGACAATGCAATGTTTCAAATCTTTGAAGGCCAAGTCCATTGCTCTCTGGAAAGTGGCTCTAGCATTAATCAAGCCAAAAGGCATTCTTTTGTAGGAAAATGTGCCCCAAGGTGTTATGAAGGTTGTTTTGTTGCAATCCTCTTCTGTCACCTTGATTTGGTTGTACCCTGAGAATCCATCAAGCAAAGAGAGCATCTCAAATCTAGTGACTGCTTGCAAAATATGATCCATGATTGGAAAAGGTTAGTTGTCCTTGAGAGATGCCTGATTCAGATTTTGGAAGTCTACACAAATCCTTATTTCCCCATTCTTATTCCTTATCGGCACAATGTTAGCCACCCATGTTGAATGATGGATGGGGAAGATTATTCTAGCATTAAGCATCTTTGTCACCTCTTCTTTGATAACATTGGCAATATTTGGATTCAGAGGGCCCTTGTTTTTTCTTGAAGGGCTTAGCTCGGCTTCAAAGGAATGGAGTGATGCATTTCCTTTGGCTAAAAATATTTGATTTCATCATAGGAATAGGCCAGGACATCTGAGTTTTTTAGCAGAGAAACAAACTTTCTCTTCTCTTCTGGTGAGCAGCATTTACCAATGTTAACCATCCTTGGATTCTCTGAAGTGCCAATGTTTTCTTGATCAAAATCAGATGGACACCGAGAAGACTATTTTTCTTTCTCTTGGATGAAACTGTCATGCTTGTCAAAGAGGTCTTCCAAAGAAACTAGGCCTTTGGGGATTTTGTTTCCTTTCAGTTTGATTACTCCCTCTTCATCAATTCCCTCAATTCCTTCCTTCTCTTCTTTGGGGACTGATTCACGGTGTGGGTTTTCACTTCCTTCAAAGAAAATTTTATTGAAACTATTCCTTTTTCTAAGAATGTTAGGATCCGATTCTCATCATTGAAGACCCGCAGTGATTTGCATTGTCCTGCAGTACGATGGATCCGAACACCATCTCAATGGTCACTTTATCCTTACCAAAAGAAGGATGAGGTGTCACTAAGGAAGCTGACACTGCTAGAGAATCATACTTTTCATTCTTCTCCCTAGGGATAGCTTCAATGGAGAATGCATCAAAGGATTCAATGTAGTCCCACACTTTGTTTCTATAGTGCCTGAGTCTAGGGTTCTTCACCTGATATTACTAGTGGACCTGCTTTACCATAACCTCTGCATCACCTTTACATCTCAACTTCTTGATTCCCATGTCCTCTGTTGTATTCATGCCTAAGAGTAATGCTTCATACTCTGTTGTATTATTTGTATTGTCAAATTGCAGCTTGTAGGAAAAAGGATATACCTCATTGGAGGGAGAGTATAATACTACACCAGCTCCTGAACCTACTCTGGAATGACTGCCATCAAACTCCATTGTCCAGATTCGGTCTTCTTCTTCCTCCATGAGAAGTGGCAAGTCCTCTTCCTTTTGTGATGTAAGGAGGTAATTTCCAAGCCCACAATCTTGAAAAAGGATATCAACTCTTGGATCATCATACTTCCTTACTGTGAACTTCATTTTTCTGACTGACAGCAGCTTCTTCATTTCTCCTTTCACTGGGATAGTTGCAGATGACCAATCCATTTTTATTTCTCCACCTAGATCTCTACAAAAATTCTACTCAACAAAGATACCAAAATATGTTGGGATGTCTACCACCAAAATGGTCAGGAGTATCTTCTTGTTAGGGTAATCAACTAGTGCAACATGAGCATCCTTAATCCTTCCTACCAATGGAACTTGTTTGGATTCCATTGAGTAGCATGTTCCATTTACCCGGTTCAAAGTGAGGCCAAGATCTTTGCACCTTCTCGTTAGCATCACATTATCTCGAGGCTCCAGAATCTATAATGTAATTGTTCAACTAGAAACCTTTGATGAGAAGTGATAGGTAAAAAGGCTCAACTTTGTTGGTGGTGGAGGCACTGAGGGCTAGCATGTTTTGAGAAGATGGTGTGGATGGTGTGGGAAGTAAGCCTTTAGAATTAGAGATTGAGGATGTAGAGTTACCACCCCGGACGGCCTTGATGAATCTATAAAATTAGGCAGGATGTGTTTGTAGGTATTCAATTTCAGAGAGCTGGACTTTGGTTTTGCTAGCATGCTTTAAAAATTCAAATGAATTTATGGTAGATGAGGACTTAAATGGTAGATGTGTCATTACTTTTGGCGTTGGGTTCTCCTTTTCAAATGTAGAAATTGGATTGGAAGGAGATGGGGGTGTATCCTTTGATTGAAATTTAGATGTTCTTACAGAATCAAAATTTAGAAGAGAATTTCTCTTAACAACTTTTGAGTTGTGAGAAGAATCAAATAACTTACTTGGCACAAAGCAAAGTGTGATCTCTCTGCAATTGGTGAATCTGATTTCTCTCTAGTTGATTCCATGGAAGTCGGTAATAGTGATCCCCGCTAATGATCTTGTTTAGTGAAGGCTTTGGAGAGCTATCTTCTTTGTTCTTCCTATTCTCGAGAATCTTGAGGTTAACACATCATTCTTGGATTGTGCACGAGTGAAAACAGACACATGAAAAAATTGGAGTTTCTTCATAACCTTCCTCCTCATCGGTAATGTATTCAATTGGGCCATTATGCATTCCAACCTCTTCAATTTCAAGATAGTTTTCATAGTCATCCATACTTTCTTCTTCAGTTTCCTCAATGTCTGCTCCTTCTTCTGATTCCCTAGTGTCACAGATGGCATTGGTGGTGATGCTTCAAGATCAAGCCTGCAAGGAGGTGGAGCAATTCTTGGTCTATCGGGAGGATTTAGTCTCTTACAAAGCATTCCTCATTGTGATTTGTGACGCTTTCTTCTTCAAAGCAACTAGGTCATTTGCCATTTTTTGGAACATTGGATCAGTGGTGACTGAATTTGAACTCTGAACTTTTTCTTCCCATTTGATCCTTTCACTTTTCCAGAAAGAATTAGATCATCATTAGTCTCAATTGCAAAGTCTTGAGCTTCCCTCAATGTTCTTGGTTGGGCTCTTCTGAGGAAGAAACCAACTTCTGATGGTAAATCACTAATGAAGAACCTTTTTAAGTTGTTTTTAGAGGGTACCACATCTTCTGGGATCCTTCTTGTCAACCTAACATACCTTGCTACAAAATCTCTCATTGATTTGGAGGTCTCCTTCTTCATCTGAACCAATTGGACCAGTAGATCCTGACAATCTTTTGTGCTCTTGAACCTATGTTTAAATGCACTTCTTATATCTTCCCAACATGTGATAGATATTGGGGGAAACATGTAGAACCATTCTATATCTATTTCTTGGAGTGACTCCACAAAGAGCCTAACTGAAACATCTTCATCTTCAACTCCCAACACTCCACAAGCAGTGATGAATGTTGTTACATGTTCTTCGAGGAGCTGAGAACCATCCCCTTTGAATTTTGGGAAGTTCTTTCTTGAGCCTCTTGGGATCTCATGAAGTGGTTGTGGAACAGCAAGTGGACCAGTATTACATCCCCATGGTACGTTAGGCCTGCGTACCTCATGCTATGATCACCCATTCTATTCCTGTTTCTAGCCTCCGATCTTGCTAAGGCTGCTTCTGTTGCTTCTCTTTCTTCTACTTCAATTTGGAGTCTTTCTATTTCTTCAAGTTGAGCCCTTATCTCCTCTTCATCTCTTGCCTCTCTTTCAAGCTCTTCAAATGTGGGATCAATTTTTCCTCCTTTCCTCGGTTGTCGTGTACACCTTCTATCACCAAACTTGAAAGTTTATGATCCTCTCTAGGGTGTTGTAATTTGTCTTTTCCTTTCCAATTTGATAGCATGTTCTTCTTCCGTGCCCGAGAATCCTTATGGCAATGAAGTATTGATTGACACTTTGTCTTTTATGCCCAATATCTTCTCTTAGATCAGAAGCAATGTCTTCTTGGATGCAAAAGAGTAAATCAGGTCTCTCAACAGGAGGATTTCCCAAAATAGCCATGATTTACATCCATGAAGTTTGTGTGATTATTCAATCTCCAGAAAATTTTCCTCTGGAACCTTTTGTTGTATTTTATGACCCTGAGGTTGTTTTTAGGTGCAGATGCTGCAAAATCTACCCCACAGTGGGCGCCAAAAACTATTCATGAGAAAATTTGTCTTGTGAACAAATTGGTGGGTTTCAAGCCAATGCTATGGGAATCTAAGTCCCTCTACTTGAATGGTGCAGCTTCCATAGGTACATACATAAAATGTGGATTTAAATGGTGGTCTTTCGACTAGAGATCCAACATGGGTACTCCACTAACCCTGTGGCAAAGCTAGCAATGTCTCGCTAGAGAAGAAACTTTGTCTTGGAAAGGGGAAGGGGAGTGGAAATGGAGGTAGGAGAAAACTAATGTTGTGAGTAGAATATCAAATGCCCACACACATTAATTAGAAATTCTATTTACATGCATTTATAGTTAGAAGAAAAAAATATGCAGGAGAAGCTACAAGACCGAATGAAATTCATTGGTCGCAAAGTACCAATCAATCCCTCAATCAAAGAGGCAAAAATTCCTTTTTTATTATTGAAGCTAAAGCAGAATTTGTATAGACCTTTGAGAATAGAGGAAAATCTAAGGAGAATGGAAAAAAGAAGAAGTATGGTATTTTTGTCTTTTCTAGGTACGAGCACTCGGTCTTTTTGAAATCAAACACCCCTGGAATGGATCTCGAGGAGCCATTATATCCTTTGCCAAAACGATTACAATCTTTACAAATCATTTACGCCTCTTCAAATTCCTCCATTGCAAAGAAAACACTCATGGCAGTTAAAAACCAGATCTTGCAATGTGAACGTTACATTTGATTTGCCAGTTTGAATACAGACCATTTGATTTTCTCTTATAACTTTGAAATCAGGTCATCCACGTGGTAGGAAGAGATTGGAGTGGGTACGGGGGAAAGCCCTTTGCATTTTGTGATTTTTTAGAGATTTGGCAATTTGGAACAAATTGGCCCGCACCCCCACTTCAACTTTTTAACTTAGGCACGTGGCACCCTCTGATTGGAAATGGGGTCACGGCCCTTTTCTCAACATTTTAAAATTTTTTGGAAAAAGGCTCAAAAACTCAAATTCCTCCACTGGCCCACTACTCCGATTAAACTCTTGACACATGGCACCCTATGATTTGAAATGGGGTCGCGACCCTTTTCTCAGCATTTTAACCTTTTTTTGAAAAAGGCTCAAAAACTCAAATTCCTCTACGCCCACTGCTCCGATTGAACTCTTGACATGTGGCACCCTCTTATTGGAAATGGGGTCACGGCCCTTTTCTCATAATTTTAACCTTTTTTGGAAAAAGGCTCAAAAACTCAAATTCCTCCACCGGCCCGCTCTTCCGCTTTGACTTTTCAACGGCGAGCTCAAGACCTTGGCAGAGCCGTGAAGCATTCTAGAAATTTTACTTCACTTTTAGGAATTTGGTTAAATTTCCAAAAGTGTCCCGATGGCCCACTCTCCCACTTTGACTTTTCAACGGCAGACCCGAGACCTTGGTGGAGCCGCGGAGCATTCTAGAACTTTTACTTCACTTTTGGGAATTTGGTTAAATTTCCAAAACCCCCGATGGCCCACTCCTGCTTTGAATTTTTAATGGCGGGCTTCACCTTTGAATTTTTCCTTGTGGGCTTCAACTTTGACTTTTACCTTGCGGGCTTCAAAATTTGACTTTTACCTTTCTAGCCTCATTAAGGTCGGGTCACTTTTGACTTTCACCTTTTTACAAAGATGTTCAAAAACACAAATTTCTCCACTAACTGCTTCCAATTAGGTATGCCCACGTACCCATGGATGATGGGGCCAAAATTTGACCGGGAAGAAAAGGCCCATCGTTCCCGACTATGGAAAAATACACAGAGGAAGAGAACTTCATCATTTTGAGTCCATTTTTTTAATTTCCTTCACGATCTGGAGGCACGGAGGAAAAATAATGATTTGATGACCCGGTGCCATAGACAGGCGAACAATTTTGATCAAAAAAAGAGATTGTAAAGAGGATATTATGTGCATAGACCGAGAGATGGAGAAATTCTCAATATCAGCAAAACAAAGATTTAAACAGCACTAGGGCACGGATTTTTCTATTTCTTCAAACTTTCACCTTGGCTTAAACACTTTAGGAGGCGAGAGCTCAAAATTTCAAATTAAACTTGGAAATCAAAAAGTAGTTTTCGGGAGAAAAATGATGGTAACATGAATTCAATAGAGAAAATAGCCTCTGCGCCAAACACCAATTGAAATGATGTGGCCTTGTTCAACCTCTTATAGGTTGTCCTATACGCCCATAGAATGGTTTATACCTTGTCATCCCAATCTTGTCTTCCAACGTCACAAATATTGGTCAACGTGTGACTTAGTATCTTGTTAAATGCCTCGGCAGTCCCATTTTCTTGTGGGTGATAAGGGGTGGTCTTGTGATGGGCCACCATAAATTCTCGCTAATAGAATCTTGACTGTTTCATTCAAAAAATGTGTACCCCTATCACTTATCAAGCTTAAAGAACACCCATACCTACTTATTATGTTTTCCCATAAAAATCTATTTGTTGTCACCGCAGTGAAATCCTTTGTAGGTGTTGCCTTTTCCCATCTTGTCAAATAATTTGTGCAAGTGATGATGTAAGGAAAACCATTCCTTCATGCCACAGGTGAAATAGGTCCTACAAAGTCAATTTCCCATTTTTCAAATGGTTCCACATTTGCTATTGGTCGCAAAGTAATTTCATCCCTCCTTCCAGGTTTTCCAAGGTGTTGGAAATGGTCACAGGCCTTGAAAAACTCAATACAATCCTAGTAGATACTTTCCCACCAAAGCCCTACAGTTATAATATTCTATGCGGTTGCATTTCCTACATAGTGTCCTCCTACAATCCCACAATGCACTTCCCCCATAATTGTAACGCGCTCATGTTCTAACACACAATGGTACAGAGAACCTCATCATGGCCTAACTTGTAAAAATCTCCACTAATCAACATGTAAGGCATGGTGCGTATACCCAACTACTTTCTCTCCAAATCCTTCATTCCTTGCGGCACCACACCCATTTTCAGAAATACCGTAATATCCTCTAATTTTGAGGGCACATGCCTTAACCTAAATAGTTACGCATCTGGAATTGTATATTTAATGCTTTGCATGTCCTCCCCTAATTCAATCCTTGATACGTGATCAGGTCTAAAATTACTTTTTCCTGGTTTTACCACAAGTGAAAACTCAAATTCCTAAAATAGCAGGACCGGTGGTATATGCGGCCTTATAGAATGGGCTTGTTCACTAAGTAATTCAGTGCCATGTGGTCCGTGTAGAATATGAATGGTGTCTCCAGTAGATAATTCCTGAACTTATGCAACGCATAGATCATGGAATTTAGTATTTGTGTAATTTTTTTTGCATTTAGTAGTTGTGTAATTTTTTTCTACTGGTGTTGACTTCCTACACAAAAAACACAAGGGTGATCAACAATCACCTCACCATGTTGTGTTAGTACTTCTCCAACGGTTGTCCCTGATGCATCAACATGCACATGCAAGGGCTTACCCCAAGAGGGAAAGAGTAATATGGGCGTAGTGATAAGCCTATCCTTCAAAGTGTCAAGCACCTTCTATTGCGCTTCTCCCAGTGAATGGCACTCTTGTGCTTAAGTAACTCCTCTAAGGGTGCAGCGATCTTAGCATATCCTTTAATAAATTTCATGTAGTACCATGTATGCCTAAGGAATCTGTGCACAATGCTCTGACTGGTAGGCTCTCTCAATCCCATAATAACTACAACTTTGGCGGAATCCACACTAAGCCTTCCTTACATATAATATGCCCCAACAAGGTTCTAAATGGAGTAGCAAAGACACATTTCTTAATGTTGAGGGATATCCTCAACTACCGACATCTCTCAAACATCAACCTTAGATTTTCACAATGGTCTTTTACTAACCCATACACAGTCCAGTCATCTGGGTAGACTTAAAGAAATTTATTGATGAAGTCCTAAAATGCTTATACCACGATGCGCGAGAACACAACAGGTGCATTCTTCAATCCAAAAGGCATAACCATATAGGAAAAACCTCCCCATTCATTGGCAAAAGTTGTCTTCTCCTGGTCTTCCTTTGCAATTCTAACTTGGCGGTACTTGGATAACCCATCCATGAAAGAATAGACCTCGAGCATGGCTACTCCTTCCAAAAATCATTTAGTGAAGGGGGTTGGAAAAGGGTCAATGACAAAAACTGCATTCAATTCCCTATAATCCACACAGATCCTTATCCTCTTGTCCTTCTTAATGGTTATGACCATTGGACTTACCCATTCTGATTCCTCAACAGCCTCAATAATGTCTTATGCTATCATTTTTTCTATCTCCTCCTTGACCCTTACGCGTAAGTTTGGATTCATCCGATAAGGTCTCTTACAATCGAGCACGCACCTTCCTTCAAATTTATCCTCATTTCCCCAAGGAATGGTGAATGCCTTTGAGCTCATGGTACCCGCGAGGAACAAATCCTAAAACTCACGCAATAGATCAATGATCTTAGAAACTTCTTTCTCCGACCAATAATCCCCAATGATAGCTTCCTTAGGTTCTACCTCTGAACCAATGTTAACCTTCTTTATCCTCAAGGGTTCATGGTAGGCATGTGCTTGCTCATCAGCACTATCTATGACTTTGTGTGTACCTTCAGAATGGTTAACATCTAGACTCTCCATTTCTTCACCATCTATCACATAGACCATTTTTCCTTTTTCCTTTTCCATGCATATGCGCTCAAGTTGTATTTCTTCTTATTCCTCTTCATCAAAATGCATCTCTAAACTAGGTTCACCTAATAACTCCAGTATTCTATCTTCCGCCATAGCACTATCTCCCATTATAAGGTGATTGACCACTTACAATTCCTTATCCACTGATGACTTTGTACTCTGATACTCAAAAGATTGAATGAGAACATCCGCTAGCTCCTACCAATTACAATCTGTCTGATGGCACATCTCTGAGTGAATATACCATGCGCATGTGCAGCCTTGTAAGGTGGAATATAACTTATGCACCCATAATGAAGGTGGTAAAGCTTATGCACCTTCTATCCAGGCCTTCTCACATGCTTAGACATGAAACGAGGTGGTTTTTTTACCATGGTAGTCTTGTATGATAGTGGGTGCATTGTTCCTAGAGAACCTAGTAGAGAATAAGACCCTAACCGCACGCCACTCTAGAAGGCTCTCCTAATGTGTAGCCCACCGGTGCACTACGATCCCTGAGTAGGTTATAGGCTGGGTATCCCTCTTCTTTTGTTCTCATTTTTCCACTGAGCCTCAATTTCTCACAATAAATCAACAAGGTTAGCTCCTCCAGAGTAACTTGGAAATTTCTTTCCTCCTAGGCACTTAACCAAGTGTGCATTTGTTATCCTTGTTACATATCCTCTCAACTATCACCTAATTAATTCATAAGTCCCATGCACCCAATTGTCACATGCCACATTAGTTGTATCACTCATGGACTGAGCATCTTCAAATTGGATAACTCCTTCTATAGGATGAATTATCTCAAGGTCTCTAATAGAGTGCACATAGATTCTATCAAGGAATTATTCTCCCAAGGGATTAGTATAGGGTGTTGATTTCCCATCTATCAAGGGGATGATGACCCGTTCTTCCTTGTTCTCAAAACTTATATACCCCTTGTTAAATCATAGGTCAACATTATTCTTATAACACCAGGGGTGCCCAAGTAATGTTGGAAATTTTTCCTCCTCAACTAGCACCAAGACTTTGAATTCTCCAGTGAACTTGGCCCCTTGAATAGTGATAACTACATCCTTCAAGACTCCAATGGGCATTGCCTTTTTCTTTTTTTCCATATACAACACATTCAAAGATGGATGTAATGTGGGCCTTCCCATCTGATGCCAAGCATCTAGAGTGATAACATTGACCTCTGCACCTATGTCAATCAAAATATTGCTCAGAATCCAACCATCTACAACAACATTTAAAGTAATCTTCTTATCATATTCAAGGCTCACGGGAAGGGAGGTTAGCATGCGAACCCGCCTCTCGCATTTCCCTCCCATGCATGGTACCTTATCCCGTAACCATTCTCCTAGAAAGGGAATAATATTATCTTGCCTCAACGTTTTACATACTTCCCTGACCTCATCTAGATCCTTCTTCAGAGCCTCGACATTCTTCCTTTGTTCTAACTACCTTTATTTCTCCTTCAGACACTGGATCTCTCCTTGTAGACTCCAAATCAAATCCATAGTCTCTTGATACACCTCTTTTTGATGAGCAGGGTTTGGATACTTCCTATGTACCACTTATTCTCTTATAACCAGTGTCCTTTGTCTTGGTATCTCCTTAGTGCATGGGCCTCTGCTCACGTCATCACCAAGTCTGAGTTCTAATCCTAACTAACGTGCCACTCTTGGCATCCACTGTGAGTTGGCCTTCTTTATGCTCACCATCCCAGTGCCCTTGTCTTTCTCGGTGCTATTAGATCATATGCTCAAACAACTCAAGGCACTCCTCATACTTATGTTTCTTTCCACACCATGAGCATTGCAACAGATCAAGACACTCATGCTTGTAATGCTTTGTAGACCCACAGTTATAATAGGTTCCTCGCGAGAACTCACTTCTTCCTCCATGGTTGCTATGACCACGAAATCCTCCGTGGAAACCTCTTCCACATGCTCCTCCATCTAAGCACGCCCTTCATAGCAGTGATCATCATCCTTAGAACTACTTGCAAGGCTGATTTAGCACACACAAACATCAATGGCATCAGCTATTTGGTCAATTAGCATACACTATTTGGTGCCATGGGTCGTAGAGGTACAAATCTTGCAATAACAAGACACATTCTTATGGATCGTGCACTAAAATAGAGGACATCTACTTGCAACATGATCTCTATGGAAAATATCACATTCTACCGCCATGGTGCGTGCGATTTACGAGGGAAATTGTCCTTTGTATGCCCCTCTATCTCACAATCTATGCACCACATACCATTGCGAGTCTCATGCGTTGAGTTCACGAGATAGCTTCTCCAACTGCTTGGCCATTACAAAAAATGAACCTCTAAGAAGGAGCAAACACCGGTATCTAAAATTCCCATAGCCTCATCGCATGCAAGGCAAATTCTAAGGCCTCGTGCAGGTCCATGAGTGTCTTGTGAGAAAGCACTCTTCTAAACAGTGTAATCAATCCTCCAACAAACCATTGAGGATGTTGAGAAGGATGGATATCATAGGATAGTTTTGACAAGAGAGTTTTGAAACATGTGTCATACTCTCGCACACTCTCTGCCATTCCTTGTTGGATCTCTTTCAAAGCGTTAATGCTCTTCTACTCAAATTCAGGGATATGGAATTCTGCTAAGAAGGAATTCTACAATGTGGTGTAATCTACCACTGTTTGATGGGGTTCATACTTCTTATACCAACTATGCACGCGCCCTTACGACGTCATTACAAACTGACTTCCCTTTCACTCCAAGGTAGTGATCTCCTTTGCATGCCATAGTAATACACACTTTTGCACATGCTCTGTAGCATCCTCAACACCCTTTTAATTTGGTATATGTAGAGACATCTCAAAAAATACTTGTGGAGGTGGCTGAGGCCCTTACCCACCTGATCTAGAACCTTGATTCCATCTGGTGTTTCCTCCACCACCAAATCCACTTTGGATCCACTAGATCCTATGCCTCTTGATCTACCAGATCCACCTTTAGATCCACGGAGTCCTCCTCCTATAGCCGGTAATGGGCCTAAAGCAGTCTCACCTAGTGTTCCCAATGTCCCACTAAACCACGCGCTGATGGTTTGTGATATTTCTCTACTACCAGATGTGTATCCCGTACCACTCCCAGATGCAATACCCAAACTCTGTGTAGTTTCAATTTTCCCAAAAATCCCTCCAAACACATGAATTGATTTTTACGCCATAGATGTCCCAAACAAAAAGTCATACCTCCTAGGTGCAGATCTGTCACTTCAACGATACCAACCGGGTTACTAATACTTGTTTTTCGATTTGGTGAACTAAGCACCAAGGTTCGGTCACGGGTGGGTTTAGATGTGTTGGTTTGAAAATGCGGATGGGAAGATCGTGGGGAAGCAGCTAACAAAGCGGTGTGCGAGGGCATAGCCCCTCTTTGAGACAACAAAGCGAAACTATTTTATTGCTATTCTACCAACAGGAACCTGTGCAAGTCTTACAGTACTCTACCTTTAGGGGGTTTGGGATCTCATCCCAGTAGAGGTAGTTCTAAATGATGAATAGAAATGTGAGAGGGAGGAATAGAGGAAGGATAAATCTGAAGGGAGAAAAGAAATGAAATCCAAGATAGAAATTTCAGAAGGTTTATGCTTTGGGATGGTAGTAAACAGATCCAAACTTACTTGCATAAACAAATAAAGCAATACTGATGAATAAATGACAAAGGCAAGAAAGAATCCAATAGAATAGAAACGCAGATCTAACTTAAGAGAGATCTAATGCACATAACACATAAATTCAGCACAAAGTCTCAATGTATGTATTAATATTTTCTTCTGTTACAAGAAAATACACTCTTTCTCTCTTCACTTCTATTTTCATACAAAACTGTGCACCTGGAATACAACAAGTATTCCAGTATTTATAGAAGGAGGAGGAGAAAGAGGAAAAAAGAAGCTAACCACTTATTTACAAAATATCTACAAAATATCTAAAAGTCAAAAGTTGACTTTGGGGCAATTTTTAGGATGGCAACATCTGATGGTGCAACATGGATGATGTCATCACCTGTGCCAACATGCTTTTAAATATTTTACAAAAAATGCAAAATCCATCCCGGAGGAAGCTATTCATCGTCTTCTCTCGGCTCGAACTTAGCTTCTGGCTGAGGCTCAAGGGAGTCGATATGACACTGTGCCCGATACTCTGCAAACTTGCTAGTTATTTTTTGAAGTTGATACTGATCAAGACCTTTGAAATGGTCATGAATTACTTTGTAAGTTTCTTTCTAATTTTTAGCTTGTCGGTCAAATCAGCATACTCTTCATTTGCATCGATCAAGAGCCGATAAAGTCACGGTAGGCTAAAAGGTTACCGATGGACTCTAGATCGAAAGTGACCTCTTGTGCCAGACCTTGAGAGACACTAGCCTTGAAGCGTTTGAATGTGTCATCTACTTCTCTTAATTCATAGGATGCATTGAGTAGTCTAGGAGACATCTTCAAAACTATTTTCTCCATGTTGTGTAGTGCATCCAAGGCTTCTTCCTTGAATTTGTCGATTCTTTCCAGGATGAATTCCATTTGATTAACCCGGTAATCTAAAGTGTGAGAGCTTTATAATGTTCCCATGGGTGATCGATAATGTCGACCTTTAATAGGTCATCAGCCGAATAGTTGACCATTGTCTGGAATGTTCCTTGCTACAACTTAGCGTTATCCAATTCCTCAGAAAGGGAGCCCGCTACTGCTTGTAGCTCTTTATTTCCTCGAGTTATATCTTGGTGCAGCAATGTGAACCTACCAATTATCACTTGACCATCCTGGAGGATCTTCTCAATCCAGGATGACACAGCTGTACCCTGTTCAACAATCTTTATGTATTCATCTATTTTCTCTTGGCTAGGAGCTTGAACAGGTTCTACAGTAGTTGTTGAAGGAGCTTTGCCCATTTTCTGTAAAGCTTGGAGGAGATGTTTGTTCTGTTCTTTGAGCACTCTCTTCTCCTCTTTGGCCTCTTGTAGCTTCTTGCAGAGGGCATCTACAACTAACAAGGCTTCTCCTTGTAGGATTTTGGATGATGTTCCCATTGTGACTTGAGTCACTATGAAGTCTGTAGGAGACAAATCTTCTTTCTTCTTTATGGGATCTGGATAGGCTATCTCCATGACCCTTTCTCCTGAGGCACTTTTTGAGAAGCAAGTTATTGCTTTTTGCTTCTTGTGTCCCTTTGTCGGAATGACGAAGAAGTCCATAGCTGCAATGGGGACCTTCCTCTTATGTTGACTCAGGTGGTTGGAGATCCAACCAGGACTTATGGGATCGGGATCGGAAGAAGAAGAGGAAACGGGGGTGAAAGGGGGAGCAACTATAGCAGACTCGGGGAAGAATGTGCAAACACTTTGTGGTGGCATGGATAGGGAGTCGATGCACTAGTGCTTATAGGGCTCAGAGTCACTACAGGGGAAGAGAAGGACATGGAGATGGAAGGGATCTGTGACAGGATGGAGGAAACGCTGGAGGATAGATCGTGAGAGAGGAGAAGATGGAAGAGGAGGGAGATGGAAGGGAGGAAGATGAAGGAGAAGACAAAACCAAAGGAGCAGTTACCTGAGTGACAGGAGGAGGAGGAGGGGGAGTAGAAGAGGGAATGGCAGTCACCTCCACAGTCGTAGCTGTGACAAAATCCTGAGTGGATGTGTCCGTTGGAACATCTGGTGCTTCTTCTTTTCCTAGGGACGCTAAGTCCACTATTTGATCTGAAGCAAAAGGAGGGCTATCAGGAGATTTCTCCTATTTGCTTAGCTCTCCAACTTTATCTTTTCCTTTGCCCTTTGGCAAGTGATCTGGCTTTGGAGGCGTACTTCCTAAAAGGGGAAGTAGTGAAATCCACTCTGAGGTAGATAAGACCATTTCATTTGCACCAATGCTCGGTGCGTTGCAACGTGGGTGGACCCTTTCTTCTATGGTCTTGGGTGCCTTGGTCCTATTGATACTTACAAATGGCCAATCATCCCCATCCGTGTCAAGGTAAACCTGATCAATTTCTTGGAAATCTTTTGGGATGATGGTAACTCCATAGTGGATGATCTCTGCCAATGCCAGCCGGGAGTGATCCTTTCACCTGATTTCAACTTCATGGTTCACGTCTATCCATATGTCCTTGATCTTTGGGACATGGATGGGATCAATCTTTGCCTTAGGGAGGCAACTCTAGCAATCGAATGGTTGGCCTTGCTGGGAAATCAAACTTTAAGTTGAGAAATTCCAGCTCTACATACATCTCCGGGATATACTCAGCGAGGTGCAAGTGTATCGCTTAACTTGGTGTGAGGGGGAAAGGAGTTCCCCCTTTCTTCCTTTTCATACATTTCTCATGATATGTAATCAGCTGCCTTGACAGCTCCAGAAGGATCAGCTTGGGCCCTGCATACCTTGGAAGCTTTGTTGGCTCACCCAAGAAGTTGGCAGCTCTAAGATATGTGAAGGTGGGGAATTGTGTAAACAAAGCCCCCACTTCTTCATTACAGTGATCACGTGCTGGTCCAACCATGTGTCATGTTTGGCCTCAATAGGTAGATGATGCCGTAGAAGAAGGTGTCATTGATTTTGTTAAACTGGGTGATACTATTCTCGAGCCTTAGCTCTGGGTAGTATTCATATATCTTGACCTGAGGCCATACCCCACTTTGAATCAGTCCTGGGTAATCTCTCTCTGAGGCAGCGGCATATATGACATAGGAGTTCATATAGAACCTCCCAGTCATTAAAACCTATTGGAGTTCTTTGTGAGATAGTATCACTGATAATCTCTCCCAGCCGAAATGTTGCTCAGGCACATTCTTGCTCATGGTCTCTAAGTACCTGAGCATCCATTTGTGAAAGTAGTGGGCATCAGGAAGCTGAATACTCTGCTGAGGAAAGTGATGGTATCACTTAGCTCCTCTGAGAAGTCACTGCGGTGGATGGTCTGCGGCCATCTGCTCACCACCTTTTTGTTCTTCAGGTAAACCTCATTCATCATCTACATGCACTTGTCCTCATTGTCGGTCCAAGTCTTTATGTAGTCTTCCTAGCTTACCGCCACAAGTCTTTATGTAGTCTTCCTAGCTTACCGCCACATACTGCCTATGGTGGGGGATGCCCAACATGATTTCAAAGTGGCGGGTAGTGAGGTTGATGATTACCTTGCCCTCCTTGTCCTCGACACACCTTGTGTCCTTGTTATAGCATCAAGCCACCAACATGATGAACTCGTTATTGATAGCACTTACTAGAAGACCTACGCTGTAAAATGTAGCCCGCGCCTACCAGTTTGTCCATCCATGGGCTACCGGTAACTTATTTGGTTCTGGCCCAAAATCATCCATATCTATGTGCCCAAGCTCTGAGTCTCTGATGTCGAGACTACATTCTACAAGTGAGTCAGGCATCCTGACTCTCTGATATTTGTATTTCATTTCTTGCTCTGTCAACTTAGTTTTACCTTTAGACTTGGTTGGCTTCTTACTCAATGAAGACATAAGTGCACTCGAGGATTGTTGTGGCTCTGCAAGAAGAATCAAAGAGGTCCAACACAGGAGAGCCATGTCAACCATCATGTTATCCATAGTTTAAAGCTTATAAAATGAAAAATGATCAATTTATAAGCCTTTGGGCGCAAGGTGTAGCTTCACTACAGGCTGTAGAGGCTTGAATTAGCAAGGCACACTTTTAAGAAGTGTTGCATGGGAGAAGGCAATGGAAAAATGGTGTGGGGCATGGATTTACAACATACAACATGCAGATGTTGATGTCAAGGAAGTGGCGCCAGCGCCTTAGGAAAATTGGTTTGGTGGGGCGCAAATTTGCTTGGTGTCGCATGTGTTCAGGGCGCGCCAAGGTGTAGATGTGGAAGTTGTTACATGCTCTTTTGGTGTGCTTATGCACATTGGCAAGAGATGTTGCATAGAGGTTAGGCGTGCCAAGGGTTTGGCTTGCGCGGCATGGGTTTGGTGTACACAACATATAATGTTGTTATTCTCTTGCATTAGCGCGGTGCTTTGTGCCTTTGATAATTTGCTATGCGCGTTTCCACTGCGTGGAAAGGGTTCATGCAACATGGGATTGAAGATGCACTATGGCGTGACTGTGTTTAGTGTAGTATGAAGAAACAATGTGCCAAGGAAAACAGGACCTTTTGGCCGATTTCAAGGATTTCTTGATTTTTTCTCTTTTGGCTTGGATTTTGATGGCAAGGAGGGAAATCCTAGCAAGGCGGGAGTAGAGGAAAAATGGGTTGGAGCTCTTTCTAAGGCAAAGCCTTCCAAATTCATAGATCTAGAAGGAGGGTTAAAACAGTTTGCAGTTAGGTTTGGGAATGTGTTATCTTTTTTAGATTTAATCCTTTTTAACACATAACACCTAATCACCTAACACAAAAACCACAAAAACAATAACAAGGATGGAGAAGCCACTTACCAGGGTATATATAATGACGAAGGACAGATGTGGGATCCACAAACACGAAAGGTGACACGCGGGGCTGACAGGAAAGCTGACAGGCACAGAGGAAAGAATTTTCTCAATTTTTAATATGTGAAAATGACAAGTTGAGTGCACCTATATATAGAAAAATTTGCTTTTATTGTGCCACTAACCGCCTTTGGCGCAGGTTGGTGGGATGTCAACACGGAGGAGATTGCACCTTGGCGCGAGTTTGAAGGTGTCGACACCACTTTTACAGTGCCTAGGGCGCACTTAAGGAAGTGTCAACATGTTTACGGATGCGGCTGAGGCGCACTTTTAGGTGGCACAACATTTGGAGTGTTGACATCTCAGAGATTGCGCCAAAGGCAAAAGTGGTGCCATTTTCTCAGTGTTGACACAAAATTTTCTGTCGCTGAGGAGAAGGGTTTTTCTGCCAAGTTTGGAAACAACTTGACTTTCCGGAAGGGGCTTTGAGGCCGATTTCAGATGTTGTCAAACTTCCTAGGGGCTGAAACAAAATTTTGGTATGGTTATCTGTAAAATTGCCCTTGTCAATTTTATAGGATAACAAACTGGCTCTTTCTGGGGACTATCTATTAGGTGAAGCTTAAGGGTAGAGAATCCCATATTCATGTGCCTATCCATTGGGTTACAGAGAGTCAAAAACAAGGGCAACCAAAAGGAAAGAAAGGAAACACACAACAAATAGAAAGCAAACACACGACAAAAGTAATTTGTACAAAGAAGAGAGCAAGCTCTACTTCCTGAAGATCTTTAGGTGTTTCCTGCTATAGGGAAGCGGGAGCTCAGTTCCGTCTAGATACGAGAGATAGAAACTATTCTCCCCATTGAGCTGTTTGATCTGAAATGGCCCTCTCCAAAGAGAGTCAAATTTCCCGTGCATGCCTTTTGGTTCTCTTCATTTATCCCATAGAAGGACAAAATATCCTACCTGGAAATCTCTCTACTTGGCTTTCTTATCGAACAACCTCTTAACTTGATTTTGATGCTCGGTGATCTTGTCGACCACCTTCACTCACTTTTCTTCAAGTTCCGTTAGGTACATAATTCTCTTTTCAAGAGAATTCTGAAAAGTTTCATCTTTGATTGCTCGTGCCAAGCACAGAGCAGGAAGTTCCATGGAGATAGGGATCTCAGCATCAATCCTGTATAATACTTGAAAAGGTGACATACCGAGAGACCTCTTCGGAGTGATATGATCTGCCCACAAAGCATCATATAACGACTTGTGCCAGGATCATTGGTTTTCATCAACCAGCTTCCGTATGATGGTTACCAGGTTCTTGTTGCTAGATTCTACTTGACCATTTCCCTGAGGATAGTAATCAGAGGCATGACCCAAAGTTATTTCGTATCCGTAGCAAAAACCAATAACTTCTCATGAAGAGAAGTTGGAAGCATTCTCAGCAACAATTTTGTGTGGAATGCCAAATCTCACGATGATATTTTCCTTGATGAAGTTACAAACAACTTCAAAAGTAGCATGTTTGATAGGTATGGCATCCACCCATTTGGTGAAGTAATCTATTGTTGTTAGGACATAACTATGTCCGGAACTTGATTGGGGATGGAGTGCTCCAATAAAGTCAATTCCCCATTCCTGAATGGTTCATCAATAATGATGGGTTTGAGGGGAAAAGCAGCCAATTTTGGTTTGCCAATAAAGCATTACATGAGTTCACATTTTGCTATCGGTGGATGCATCCACGAAATAGCGTTTGAAAGTAGTACTGGCCCAAATGATCTTATGTGCTATGATGGAAGAGGAGAAATGACCACCGCATGCTGAGTCATGAAAGCTTTCTAGTAATTTTACCTGCTACGGCTTGTCAACACATCATAGGAAGATGCCATCAATTACATGCTTGTACAACCCGTCATCCCAAATGACATACCTTGCCGCCGAGCTTCACCATCGCTTCTCCTTTGTGGTTAGATGAGTTGGGCACTCTCCATAGGTGAGAAAGAAAGTGATGTCGAAATACCATTCGTCGTTAGTCACAACAAAAAAACCATGGGTAAAGAATCCACTTTCTTCATTTACTTTGTTTTGCATCAACACGAGCGACTTGCTCCTCGGTGCTCTACAGGTCTTTATTTTCAGCCATAAGCTGACATAGGCCCTTACCTCTTACCAACTTGGCTAGTTGGATGTCTAAATCATACTCTTAGACCTTTGCAATCCAATTCCCTCGTAAGCTTCCTAACTCCTGTTGAGTCAGGATAGACTTAACTACTATATCCGGAAACATCACTACTGTATGAGAATTCAGTATGTAGTAACGGAAACTTTTGACTGCTTTTACTACGGCGAAGGCATGCTTTTCTAGCTGAGACATCTTTAGTTCATGAGGTTTGAGAGGAGAGCTCATGAAAGCGATCGGGGATTCAACATCCCTCACTAATTCTTACGCATTAAGATAGCCGATACGGTTTGCACATATGCATAAGCGTACATAATGAAATCTTTGGAGAATTTAGGACATACCAGGGACAGTGCATGAGCAACGAAGGATTTTATATCCTCGAATGATGTCTTTCCTTCTTCACTCCACTTTGAAATGTTTGATCCTTTCATCATATTTGATATATGACGAGTATTTTTAGCGAAGTCGGGAACAAAGCGTCTGAGAAAATTCACCTTTCCAAAGAAAGAGTGAACACCGGTCTTGCTTGTGGGCAAGGTAAGGCTCTGAATAGCCTTGACTCTTTCGACATCTATCTTTGTTCCTTCTTTTTGCGATGATGTGTCCCAGCAATTTTCCTTTGGTGACCAAAACTGACTTCTTAGGGTTTAGAGAAATTTTGTGTTCTCGGCATCTAATCAAGACTTGCTCCAAATGATCACAGTGATCACTTCATTTTTTAGAGAACACGGTTAAGTCATCTAGGTAAACTATGATGACCTTTCCCATCATACCTTTGAACATGAAGTCCATCACACGTTGAAAGGTGGCACCAGCATTGGTTAAACCGAACGACATCCTGTTGTAGGCGAAGGTGCCCCAAGGAGTGGTGAATGTTGTTTTGAATTGGTCTTCAGGTGTGACCTCAATCTGATTATAGCCCAAAAAACCATCAAGCATGGAAAACATCTCTGAACCAGTTACTGCCTACAGAACTTGATCCATTATGGGCAGTGGATAGTTGTTCTTTAAGGATGCCTAGTTCAGGTTGCGAAATTCTATGCATATGCGTATTTCTCTATTCTTCTTCCACACAGGTACAATATTAGCAACCCAAGTACTATGATGAATTGGAAAAATGATTCTTGCATCTAGCATTTTCTGAATTTCAGCCTGGATGGTACCTGAGATTTTGGGGTTGTAGTGCCTCTGCTTTTGACGGAAAGGCTTAACGTCATCTTTGAGTGGGATGTCATGTTGAATGTCCTTAGGCTTAAATGACTTCAGATCAACATAAGACCATGCCAATACATCCATATATATTTTTAGCAATTTGACAAATTTCCGCTTTTCCTCGGGTGTACAACACTTCCCGATGTTCACATAGGATATCTGCGATACCCAAATTGTGATTCGATTTCTAGAGAAGAGCCAGGGTTATCCTATCACCTTTTCTTGACAAAACAGTCATGCTTATCAAATAATCATTCTAGGGAAACTAAACCTTTCAGAATCTTATTTCCCTTGAGTTGACATATGCCCTGACCTTCCACCGATTCCTACGCTTGGCCTGTGAGAGACTCACGACACACAGAAGTTGATCCATCGAAATGGAGCTCTTTGAAATTTTAGCTTTCTCCAGAAAAGTGATAAGCTGATTATCATCATTGAATACCTGTCAGTGTTGTGAATTATTTGGCACACTTGGGCGGAAAACTACCTCAATGGTATATGTGTCCATCTTTAACCCTGGGTGAGGGAGCATGAGAGAGGCCGAGACAGCCAAAGAATCAGCCATGTCGTTCTGAGCTCGCGGAACTACTTTGATTGAGAAAGTGTCAAACTCCTCGATGTTGTCCCACACTGCGTTGCGGTAGTGTCTGAGCCTGTCGTTCTTTACTTGGTATACCCCTTTCACTTGATTGACAATTAGCTCAGCATCACCCTGTACTCTCAAATTCTTGATTCCTTTTTCCTTTGTAGCTTGCATGCCAAGTAGCAAAGATTCATACTCGGCAGTGTTGTTTGTATTGAAAAACTGCAATTTGAAAGAAAGAGGGAAAATCTCCTCTTTAGGAGATATCAAAACGGCCCCAGCACCGCACCCACTTGTTGCACAACTGTCATCAAACTGCAGTATCCATATCTTGTTGAGGTCCTCCTCTTGGACAAGAACCTCCATTTTATCAGAGTTGGTGGACAAGAAGTAATTTCCCATCCCTGATGATTCAAAGAGAATTTGGGCCTTGGGGTCGTCAGAGTTGGTGACCAGATATTTCTTTTGTGATTTAGGCTCCAATGTCTGCATTACTCCTTTGACAGGGATTCTGGCTTTGGACCAGTCCATATGGATTTCTCCACCAACTTCCTGTAAAAACTCCTCCCTAGTAATATTTCGTATGCCACTGGAATATCAGCTACGAGAATAGTCATTTTAACTCTTTTCTCTGGGAATGCTGCGAATGCGAACTGCGCATCCTTGATCTGACCTATTAATGGTACCTACTTGGTTTCCATGGAGTAACACCTGCCGAAAGGTTTAGTGAGTGTGAGGCCCAAAGCATGGGCGACCTTTGCTGGCATGACATTGTCAGATGCTCCAGAATCAATTATGCAGTTGCTTAGCTTGTGACCATTAATTAGGAGAGATAGATAAAAAGGTTCAATTTTACCTGATGCGGACGTTGAGGCAACATTTATGTGGGATGCAGGGGGAGTGGAAAGAATTCCTTTCGAGAGAAACGGGGTGAGAAATGGTAGCTTGACTTTGAATATACTTGGTTAATCTAACAAGTTGCTCGGGGTTAGACTGAAGGTACTCAACTTCAGACATTTGGATCTTGGTCTTTTTGGCATGATCGACTATATCAAATGTGACCAAGGGTTGCGCTGATGAAGGAATGAGTCCTTCATTCCACGATGGTAGAGGAGTGGTACTGGTCTTTATGGGAATGGAGGGAGGTTGATTCGGAGGAGAAACAAGAGGAAAATATTTCTTTACAAAAGGCTTAATAGGAGGTTGAGTAGGAAGGGGATTACCTCTTTTAGCGATGGTTGGAGGCATATTTAATACAGATCTTTTCCTTTTGTATTTTAGCAGCAACTTCTGCTTCTTTTCCTTGTGAGCGGGTGAAAACAGTGTATGACTGTCCATTTGCATACCCTTGGGTACCTTCCTCTTCATCAGATTCCTCATCTTCAAATATCATATACCTGATTGTAGAGTGTTGATCGATTCACCGACATCTTGATCATCTTCGCCTTGCGACGAAGGTTCTTCATAATTTTGCTCATCTTCTTCGATCTCGACCAAGGCATTAACTAGAGGGGCCTCAAGTGCTAACCTTGGAGCAGCGAGTAGGAAAATGCGGCCTTTGGGGGCATTATTGGGAGTGAAGTTCCTCTATGGGATATCCCGGTACGGAGCGCTAGATGAAGCTTGAGCTAATTGCTTCTTCAATGCGAGCAAATCATTTGCCATCTTTTGGAATGTTGGATCTGATGAGGTGGCTTGAGAAGGAGCCGAAGCCTTTGATTTGGATGGCTCTTGTTTTAACTCACCAGATATAAGCAGTTTGTCCTCTATCCGAATGGTCGCGGCTGAGTGAGGACCAAGGTGGCGATTTATTCTTGTAAAAGCAAGAAACTTACCCTTGAACTCATGGTGTTCACAAAGAAACACTTTCAATTTTCTGGTGTTGGCAACATGGCAGGTGGCACACAGTTGATCAGTGAATTTAAATGGGTGATAAAATCATGCATGGTTTCAATTGGCTCCTTTTTCAAGTGAGTGATCTTTGACAGTAATGCAAATGCGTCTTCTAAAGGCTTATACATGTCTTCAAACACAGCTCGTAATGTGGCCCAACTGGTGATGGATCCAAGCTGGTAAATGTTGGAACCACTCTGATGTAGGCCCTTACAAGGTTTTGACAAAGAGACGCACAGATACATCTTCGTGAGTCGCGTTTAGAATACTGCATGACATAATAAATGCAGCAATATGCACATCCGTGCTTTGATTTCCACTCCCATCAAATTTTGGAAATTCTTGCGATTTTTGTGAGGAAGGGCATGAACTGGATGTGGAAGTGTAAGAGGGCCCATGGCATTTCCCCATGGTACTGCCATTTGAAACGTGGGGAAAAGAACACGAGCAGGGAGCATGGTTCCGCTTAACAAAAGAGCACTGCAGATAGATGTCGAAGCACCTTGTGAAACCCGACTCTTTCGTGGAGGCAAGACACTTCTTGTTGATCAATCCACCGAACTTAATGACGCGAATCGTGCTGGTGTGATACTGAAATTGTGCCTTTGAAGTAGATTGAAGATTGGATCAACTTCTCCATGACCTCTTCTACCACGAGTAAATTGTTCACCTGCCAGTGTAGCCATTCAGATCTATAATAATTTAGAGCAGCTCCACAACAATCTTGTTTGTACTTGCTGATTTTTCGATTTTTCCGGAAAGAATCAAGTAGCATGTACTTTTTCTTAATAATTAAAATTTATCCTCTTTAATAACAACCGATTGCAGGTTTTTACAAAGATTAGCAAGGATAAAAGGTGGGTTATTTAGAAAGCTGATTTTCAGATCTTCGAACTGAATTTTGTAAGGTTTTGAAAAATATCAGAAAATGTCAAATTCTCAAATCTACGGAAATATATAAATTTTTGTAAAAACTCAGCGAACTAAAAGCTCCTATATAGTCTAGATATATGGATTTGCCTAAGGAAATTTTAAGTTTCAATCACTTCTGCAAAAAAATTCATTTTTAACAAAGGGTTAAAATTGAAATCTGGTAGTGATTTTCACAGTTTTTAAATTATTTCCTTAGCTCGATCCCCAGTAGAGTCGCCAAAAATGTTGGTTTGAAAATATGACAGATGGGCAGATCATGGGGAAACAGGCCAATAGTGTGCAGGGCATAGCCCCTCTTTGAGATAGCAAAGTGGCGGTTTATTGCTATTCTACCAAAGCGGGAACTGTGTAAGTCTTACAAGATTCTCGCCTTGGGGGTTTGGGATCTCATCCCAATAGAGGTAGTTCCGAATGATGAACAAAAATGTGAGAGGGGAGGAACAAAGGAAGGATAGATCTGAAGGGAGAAAAGAAATGAAATCCAAGATAGAAAGGTCAAAAGGTTTATGCTTTGGGGGCAAGCGATGTGAGCCAAACTTACTTCGCATAAACAAATAAAGCAATCTTGGTGAACAAATGACAAAGGCAAGAAAGAATCCAACAGAATAGAAACACATATCTAACTTAAGAGAGATCTAATGCACATAACACATAAATTCAGCACAAAGTCTCAATGTATGTATTAATATTTTCTTCTGTTATCAAGAAAGTACAAAGTCTTTCTCTCTTCACTTCTATTTTCCACACAAAACCCTCCCCGGAATACAACAAGTATTCTAGTATTTATAGGAGGAGGAGGAGAAAGAGGACAAAAAGAAGCCAACCACTTATTTACAAAATATCTAAAAGTCAAAAGTTGACTTTGGGGCAATTTTTAGGATGGCAACATCTCATGGTGCAACATGGATGATGTCATCACGTGTGCTAACATGCTTTTAAATATTTTACAAAAATGGAAAATCCATCCCAGAGGAAGCTATTCATCGTTGTCTCTCAGCTCGAACTTAGCTTCTGGCTGAGGCTCAGGGGAGTCAATATGACATTGTGCCCAATACTCTGTAAACTTGCTGGTTATTTTTTGAAGTTGATACTGATCAGGACCTTTGAAATGGTCGTGAATTACTTCGCAAGTTTCTTTCTCATTTTTTAGCTTGTCGGGAAAATCAGCATACTCTTCATTTGCATCGATCAAAGAGCCGATAAAGTCACGGTAGGCTAAGAGGTTGTTGATGGACTCTCGATCGAAAGTGACCTCTTACACCAGACCTTGAGAGACAATAGCCTTGAAGCGTTGGAACATGTCATCTGCTTCTCTTAATTCATAGGATGCACTGAGCAGTCTAGGAGACATCTTCAAAACTGCTTTCTCCATGTTGTGTAGTGCATCCAAGGCTTCTTCCTTGAATTTTTCGATTCTTTCCAGGATGAATTCCATTTGATCGACCCGATAATATAAAGTTGTGAGAGCTTTATAATGTGCCCACGGGTGATCGATAACCCGACCTTTAACAGGTCATCAATGAATAGTTGACCATTGTCTAGAATGTTCCTTGCTGCAACTTAGCGTTATCTAATTCCTTAGAAAGGGAGCTGCTACTGCTTGTAGCTCTTTATTTCCTCGAGTTATATCTTGGTGTAACAACGTGAACCTACCAATTATCACCGACCATCCTGGAGGATCTTCTCAATCTAGGATGACACAATGTACCCTATTCAGCAATCTTTATGTATTCATCTATTTTCTCTTGGTTGGGAGCTTGAACAAGTTTTGCAGTAGTTGTTGAAGGAGCTTTACCCATTTTCTGCAAAGCTTGGAGGAGATGTTTGTTCTGTTCTTTGAGCACTCTCTTCTCCTCTTTGGCCTCTTGTAGCTTCTTACAGAGGGCATCTATAGCTGACAAGGCTTCTCCTTGTAGGCTTTCAGATGATTTTCCAATTGTGACTTGAGTCACTGTGAAGTCTATAGGAGACAAATCTTCTTTCTTCTTTATGGGATCCGGATAAGCTATCTTCATGACCCTTTCTCTTGAGGCACTTCTTGAGGGGTGAGTTATTGCTTTTTGCTTCTTGGGTCCCTTTGTCGGAATGACGGAGAAGTCCATAGCTGCAATGGGGACCTTCCTCTTATGTTGACTCGGGTGGTCGAAGATCCAACAAGGACTTATGGGATCGGGATCGGAAGAAGAAGAGGAAATGGGGGTGAAAGGGGGAGCAACTGTAGCGGACTCAGGGAAGAATGTGGAAACACTTGGTGGTGGCATAGATAGGGAGTCGATGCCTTGGTGCTTATAGATCTCGGAGTCACTACATGGGAAGAGAAGGACATGGAGATGGAAGGGATCTGTGACAGGATGGAGGAAACACTGGAGGACAGAGATCGTGAGAGAGGAGAAGATGGAAGAGGAGGGAGATGGAAGGGAGGAAGACGGAGGAGAAGACACAACCAAAGGAGTGGTTACCTGAGTGACAAGAGGAGGAGGGGGAGTAGAAGAGGGAATGGAGGTCACCTCCACATTCGTAGTTGTGATAAAATCCCGAGTGGATGTGTTCTGTTGGAACATCTGCTGCTTCTTCTTTTCCTAGGGACACTAAGTCCACTATTTTCTCTAAAGCAGAAGGAGGGCTATCAGGAGCTTTCTCCTGTTTTCTTGGCTCTCCAACTTTATCTTTTCCTTTGGCCTTTGGCAAGTGATCTAGCTTTGGAGGCACACTTCCTAAAGGGGAAGTAGTGAAATCCACTCGAGGTAGAGGAGACCATTTCATTTGCACCAATGCTCGATGCATTGCAATGTGGGCTGGACCCTTTCTTCTATGGTCTTGGGTGCCTTGGTCCTATCGATACTTGCAAATGGCCAATCATCCCCATCCGTGTCAAGGTAAACTTGATCAATTTCTTGATCAGTTTCTTGGAAATATTTGGGATGATGGTAACTCCATAGAGGACAATCTCTGCCAATGCCAGCCGGGAGTGATCCATTCCCCTGATTTCAACCTTATGGTTCACGTCTATCCATATGTCCTCGATCTCTAGGACATAGATGGGATCAATCCTTGCCTTGGGGAGGTAACTCCGGCAGTCGAAGGTTGGTTGTACCGGGAAATCATGCTTCAAGTTGAGAAATTCCAGCTCTACATACATCTCCTAGGCTTTACTCAGTGAGGTGCAAGTGTATCTACCAACTGTGAGGGGGAAAGGAGTTCCCCCTTTCTTCCTTTTCATACATTTCTCATGATATGTAATTAGCTGCCTTGATAGCTCTAGAAGGATCAGCTTGGGCCCTGCATACCTTGGAAGCTTTGTTGGCTCACCCAAGAAGTTGGCAGCTTTGAGATATGTGAAGGTGGGGAATTGTGTAAACAAAGCCCCCCACTTCTTCGTTGTAGCGATCACGCTCGTGCTGGTCCGACCATGTGTCATGTTTGGCCTCAATAGGCAGATGATGCCATAGAAGAAGGCGTCATTGATTTTGTTAAACTGGGTGATACTGTTTTCGAGCCTTATCTCTGGGTAGTGTTCATATATCTTGACATGAGGCCATACCCCACTTTGAATTAGTCCTGGGTAATCTCTCTCTGAGGCAGCGGCATATACAACATACGAGTTCATATAGAACCTCCCAGTCATTAAAACTGTTGGAGTTGTTGCGAGATAGTATCACTGATAATCTCTCCCCAGCCAAAACATTATTCAGGCACATTCTTTCTCATGGTCTCTAAGTACCTGAGCATCCATTTGTGAAAGTAGTGGGCATCAGGAAGCCTGAATACTCTACTGAGGAAAGTGATGGTATCACTTAGCTCCTCTGAGAAGTCACTGCGGTGGATGGTCTGCAGCCATCTGCTCACCACCTTTTTGTTCTTCAGGTAAACCTCATTCATCATCTGCATGCACTTGTCCTCATTGTCGGTCCAAGTCTTTATGCAGTCTTCCTAGCTTACCGCCACATACTGCCTATGGTGGGGGATGCCCAACATGATTTCAAAGTGGCGGGTAGTGAGGTTGATGATTACCTTGCCTTCCTTGTCCTCGACACACCTTGTGTCCTTGTTATAGCATCGAGCCACCAACATGATGAACTCATTATTGATAGCACTTACTGGAAGACCTATTGCAAAATGTAGCCCACTACCTACCAGTTTGTCCATCCATGGGCTACCAGTAACTTGTTTGGTTCTGGCCCAGAAATCATCCATATCTATGTGTCCAAGCTCTGAGTCTCTGATGTCGAGACTACATTCTGCAAGTGAGTTAGGCATCCTGACCCTCTGATATTTGTATTTCATTTCTTGCTCTGTCAACTTAGTTTTACCTTTAGACTTGGTTGGCTTCTTACTCGATGAAGACATAAGTGTACTCGAGGATTGTTATGGCTCTGTAAGAAGAATTAGAGAGGTCCAACACAAGAGAGCCATGTTTGTTTTTTATTATGGGCAAATAGTTTTTTGAAAGGGACTATACCCTTATACAAGAGTGCTCAACAACAAGATTTCATCTCAAAAAAGCCCAACAACAGAAAAAAATCTGTCAAGGAAGGAACCAAGTGAGAGCAAACCATTTGCTACAAAAGCGACCAAAAATTACAACAAAACATCAAGATGACTTCCTAGCAACTGCGTAGCAGGCCATTTGCCTAAATGTAGCAATAATATCACCCAAAAATACAAGAATCAAACCTTGTCCGATATGGTGGGGGATTTAGATTTGGCATTACCCTTCTTTTTCCGATCCACCACTGTCCATTCCTGATTTCCCACATCCACTACAGTTGGAAAAACTACAATAGGTTTGATGGGGAAGTGATCCATATGGGGGTCAAAATATATTTAATCTTTGAATCAGCAACTGTAAAGAATATTCGGAGGCTTTTACGTATTGGTCTGCGAATCAACCATGATGGGTGAGTTAGCTTGCGGGGGCACTCGATTCCTTAGCCGGATCAAAGTCGATTGTAAGATGTTCAGGTAGAGAATCCTTCCACCAGGTTGTTTTGGTCTTACGTTTGGAGTGTTCACAATCATCTGTAACATGACCAGTTTGGAAGCAATGTCGACATCTGAAGGCAAGTCTCTCATAGTCTATCCTCTGCACCCGCAGCACGGCTCTAATCGTAGATTGATTTCTGCTGGTAAAAGTTTGGAGGTATCGAGATCAACCAGGATTCGAGCATAAGTAGTATGGGTTTGAATGGAGGTCTTATCATCAATCGCCACACAACAAGAGAGCCATGTCAACCATCATGTTATCCATAGTTTAAAGCTTGCAAAATGAAAAATGATCAATTTATAAGCCTTTGGGTGCAAGGCGTAGCTTCACTGTAGGTTGCAGAGGCTTGAATTAGCAAGGCACACTTTTAAGAAGTGTTGCATGGGAGAAGGCAGCGCCAAAAGGGCACAGGGCATGGATTTACAACATACAACATGCAGATGTTGATGTCAAGGAAGTTGCGCCAGCGCCTTAGGAAAAGTGGTTTGGCGGGGTGCAGATTTGCTTGGTGTCACATGTATTCAGGGTGCGCCAAGGCGCAGATGTGGAATTTGTTGCATGCTCTTTTGGTGTGCCTATGCACGTTGGCAGGAGATGTTGCATAGAGGTTAGGCGTGCCAAGGGTTTGGCTTGCACGGCGTGGGTTTGGTTTACACAACATATAATGTTGTTGCATCTTTTTGCATAAGCGCGGCGCTGCACCTTTGAGAATTTGCTACGTGCGTTTCCACTACTCGGAAAGGGTTTATGCAACATGGGCTTGAAGATGCGCTATGGCATGACTGTGTTTAGTGTAGTATGAAGAAACAGTGCGCTAAGGAAAATTGGACCTTTTGGCCGATTTCAAGGATTTCTTGATTTTTCTCTTTTGACTCGGATTTTGATGGCAAGGAGGGAAATCCTAGCAAGGCAGGGAGTAGAGGAAAAAGGGTTGGAGCTCTTTCTGAGGCAGAGCCTTCCAGATTCATAGATCTGGAAGGAGGGTTAAAACAGGTTTGCAATTAGGTTTGGGAATGTGTTATCTTTTTTAGATTTAATCCTTTTAACACATAACACCTAATCACCTAACACAAAAACCACAAAAACAATAACAAGGATGGAGAAGCCACTTACGGGGTATATATAATGACAAAGGACAGATGTGGGATCCACAAACATGAAAGGTGACATGCGGGGCTGATAAGAAAGCTGACAGGTGCATAGGAAAGACTTTTCTTGATTTTTAATATGTGAAAATGATAGGTTGAGTGCACCTATATATAGAAAAATGTGCATTTATTGCACCACCAACCGCCTTTGGCGCGGTTGGTGGGATGTCGACATGGAGGAGATTGCGCCTTGGTGCAAGTTTGAAGGTGTCGACACCACTTTTACAGTGCCTAGGGCACACTTAAGGAAGTGTCAACATGTTTGTGGATGCGCCGAGGCACACTTTTAGGTGGCGCAACATTTGGAGTGTTGACATCTCAGAGATTGCACCAAAGGCAAAAGTGGCGCCATTTTCTCAGTGTTGACACAAAATTTTCTATGCCGAGGGAGAAGGGTTTTTCTGCCAAGTTTGGAAACAACTTGACTTTCCGAAGGGGCTTTGAGGCGATTTCAGACGTTGTCAAACTTCCCTAAGGGCTGAAACAAAATTTTGGTATGGTTATCTGTAAAATTTCCTTGTCAATTTTACGGGATAACAAGATGCACATCGACTTGACTCTCCTTTGTCCATGCAATGAACTCTCATCGAAGTTGTAGGGTTTTTGTCTTGCGCTTGCTAAGATGGGGTAGTATAGACTTCTCAGGTTCCATGTCCTCTGTGTGAACCTCAATTCCTTCCCGCAACGTCTGCCTCCATAGATCCATCACTCCCGTAACCTCGCGTTGTCTAGCCAACTCCCTTCATATGATTCAATGTACCCGAGTCGTCTCTCTTACCTCTCCTTTTCCACCTGCAATGTTTTTCATCTTCCTCCACCCTAACTTCCTCGCCCTTGGTGCTCGAGAAGCTTAGCCGTCCATAGGGAATGCCTCCAAACTTAGTGTAATGATCAAGATCTTCATAGCCAATGGGATAGCTTGCAAAAATGATCCTCTAGGTTCCCTTAGGAACTCAAACTTAGCAACCTCTAGACAGGAATACATAGAAACATCGTATTCCATAGTATAACTAGTTAGCACTCTTTTCCACCAGTGATCAACATCACGTGTCCAAGTCAAATCTGCATCATGGAGCCTTTGCTAATCATCTTGGGTCCACACACGTGATCTATAGTACCGACTTGATCGGATGCATATCCGAGAGCAATTCATACAATTCTATTGGAAGACAACAAAATAAGGTCTCATACTGACTCATGATATAGGTACTCTTCTACCCATCTACTTGCATCAAACTCGGGGCGATGTACTAAATCTTTAAGCAAACCCATCCTCTATTCTCTTAAACCATGCTTCGAAACTTTCCAAGGTCAAGCGCTTTTTCATCACACATCAAAGGAACCAAGATGTATGTCATTTCTCACAAAAACTTCAAAAAGAGGTCTCGACAACGGAAACAAGATTTAGTCATTTTTATGCCCTTAGAATAACCTTCTAATCCCATGTGCATCGTCCTATCACCCATCAAAGTGCTTGGTGCTCACCGAGGTGCACGCAGTGTCGAGACCCTCATTTATGTGAGCATTGTGAGAAGTTTTCATTATTAACATACTAAATGTAGAAAGGTAAATGAGCATACATGCATTCAGAAAGCATAGGATGAGTTTTTATACCAACATACTCATCCAAATAACAGAAGAAACATCATACAGATAGAATATCTGATTTAGAACATAAAGAAAATGTACTAGGGTTTACACCCATGAACAATATAGTTAGAATAGAACCATATATTCATATTCATTATAACCCAACAACCACATTACATTCACAAGGGTCATAATAGACCAATGCATCAATAAAGAGATTTAACTCATGTTTCAAAATCTAATTGTTCTTCCTTATTACAAAAATTTAACGAGACCCATCCCTCTAGATAATGTCAATATTCCTACAAAGGTGCTCTAATGAGAATCCTAACCCCTAGGATATTTTGTTATGTCTACTGAGCTTCTCCTACTCTGTCATGGTTCATCGCACCATGGCCCTCTCCAAAATGGTTCTCTCTATCTCGATCCCATTTTATCCTCATCTCATGTTGTGCATGGTCACCCTCTTTATTCAACTCTCTTTTCCTTTACCCGAGCATCTCTATAAATAGGATTAACACCCACCGCCATGCCTTCTGAAGTAGAAGACCGGTTGTCAAGTGTCAAGGTGGTCCTCCAATGGAGCATGCTTACTCTGATCTGAGCTCTCCACTTTCTGTAATGATGTCTTTCTAGATCCTTCAATCGTGTGGAATATTCCTTCATTGATCATCAAGTCATCAATCTATCACCTTATCCACTCCGCATGCTTAGTTAGGTCACGCTTTCATCGTGTGTCTCTTAGAATGTCGAATATGGCTAAGTCTTGAGACCCTTTGATCTATCTTGCATGTATGCCTTGGTTTCTACTAAACCCTACGAAAACCTCTCATGCCCTAAGCAGTTTTCCTGCGTGCCCATTTTTTTCAATGGCCTTGTGCACGCACACACCCTTTGGGACTTAGTCAATATTCTCGGGCGCAACACACAATTTGTTTGAATAGAGAAGATCTATGAAACTCAAAAGCACCCAAATTGAACAAATCTACGGAGTGATGTAGATTAAATAGAAGTATATGAGATGAAATTCGGTGGAATTATGCTCATCTCGTGTGAAATTTACATGGGAAGAAAGATCCTCAATTTCATTCCACGCGTTTGAGTATCCTCGGCTTTTGGGTTTCGTGATTTCCTCCAAAAATTGGAGTCATGAGTGGAGTGCAAGTCATCAACAGTAAATGAAGACGACTAATAATTTTGTGGCAAGTGTAGGTTACGGATAATGGACATTGTAATACAGTATTTTATTTTTAACATGTTAGATATTAATTTCAAGGTATTATGCTATATTATTTAATTTAATTAATTATTATTATTTGTTTGTTTTATAAATAAGTGGTCAACTTGAAAGGAATTTGTGTGAGATTCCTTTCTTGGAATAGTCTTTACATTAACTATATTTTTATTTTCGTATATTTAAACCTCCATTCGACAATAAAAATAACCAAATGTTCCAAAAACCCCACCTTACCTTGGGCCACCTTTCCTTATATGCATTGAGTGGTAGGATGTCTAGATGGTGGCCTTTTCCATAGATGATAGGTCGCCAAAGTTACTTCCTTCCACATGAGAATTATTGCAAACCTTCGATCCCTAATTAGGATAAATATTGCATTCCTAATTCATCGAATTGAACCTTAACACATTAGAATTTCGATATGTTTGATTTAGTTTCATTGTCCCTTACTTTCTCTACTTTAATAACATAATTAGTGTTATGTGTATTATGCCTTAAGTGTTTAACTTTGTTTAAGTAGTTGTGTGAAATTAAATTAAGGAAGTAAATTACTATCACATCAGACAAAAAGGATCAATCTAAGAATTTAATTGGAAGAAACTCAATGTGGAAAACTCTAGAAGAGTGGGCTTGTGCCGCATTGTCTCCACTATAATTATTTGAGATTTACAAGCTAGTTGTTTCATTGACGCCTCCATCAATAATTTGGAACTTTTGTTGCACTCTGTAGTGCACAAAAATTCTCCTTTCTCTCGAAACCGCACCAAAACAACATGATTCACTACTGCACTCAACTGTAGGAACATCCTAGGGCTCCATAATGTTGAATAGACTCAAAGGGTATAATTATATAGGTATGTGATAAATTGACAGAGAAAAAAATTCTTGATTCATGAATGGAATAATAAAAATTTTTCCTTCTTTGAGACTTCTGGTTTTTATTATTATTGTCATCCCATTGAAGAAAATTTCCTAAATTGAGTACTCCATATCAATATTCACTATTGGGGTTACGGATTCAGAAACCCTATAAAATAGGGTTGCGCATTCACATACTCTAAACAACATAGATCAAACACAAATACATTAATCGAAACAACAACAAAAATTACTCTATTGTTGGTTATTTTAGACTCGAATCAAAATCTCGTAAGGATATCTAAAATTAACAAAATTTTTACCCGATGGCATGAGAAAAATATAGTAAGGAAATCTAAAATTGACAATTTTTTTCGCCGATGTTATGACTATTTCGAGGAAAATTACAAATCGGAATTAATTTGAGGAGAATTCCATTTATATTGGAGATTTTCTTTTGGGTATCAAATGTCATAACTTTAAGGGCGATTATAAATATCACATCTTTATTTTTCATTACATGCATTATGATTACACTTGGAATATCATTACATGCATTCTTTATTTTGATTGTATTGACTACACATCCCTCGTCATCCCTACCTATCGACATTTCCATTGCACACTTATGGTGCAATTGCTAGTTGTTAGAAACTATAGTAAAAGTATTATTTGAATGTAACCATTTCTTTATAATAATTTATATTGAACAAAGAAACCTTCCCGATTGTCAATACTTGTAAGTTTTAAAATTAAAGATACCATTATAAGTACTATGCCAACATTTGGAAAAAGAAAGTTTAAGACAAATACAAACCTTGAACAATTCACTATTCATAATTCATGAAATGGGTGGTCTTTGGCCAACCATTGGATGACAAATGAAAAAAGTTTTTGTTTATACTCATTAAGGGCACATTCTTGGAGGCATGCCACCATGAAAATGTTCTCAGAGGATTTTCCTTGGGAAACTTCCCTTCATGTATCTCAACTCTATAAAGACGGAAAATAGAATATCATATTTATTTAAATCCATATACCCACGCGCTCTATTCCTCATTGTTCCATCTTAAATAAATTACCAGATTTCCTTTGTTTTTATTGGCATTGATACATCTATTACATCCTTTTTAGTGTGTACCTAAATCAATTTCTCTTGAAATTTTATTTACTTGTGAAATAGGAGGTTGGCAATTGGGCTAATAATCTATCGGATCTAATTTGTTTAAGATTACAGTCTACACTTTAAAAACCTCAGTATGGATTTTAAAAAAAATTGTAATCCAAACTATATATAAGTACCAACCAATCATTATCTTTCACAATGCTATATTTGATAGTAGAAAATCATGGACAATCTTCACAACGAGCTTCAAGGCTTCACCATGTTCTTTTTTTTCCATATCTTGGGCATATCTCGAATCCCTCTAGCAAAACTTAATGAGTTATTATCCATAAATAAAATCATGCTTCTAGGTACAAACTAATTGTAATTTCTTATTGACCTGTATTTTTCTCCTCATCTCGGTGATTTGTATAAGCAATGATAGTTTTAATGGAAATGAAAAGGAAACAGAGGAGTTTGGGTAAACATTCAAGATTCAAAACTTTATAGGCAGATCATTTAAATTTTGAATTTTTCTACACCCTAATAAATACATATGGCATTAATAGTTGGGGGTAACATGTTGGTATCAAGAGTGAACACATTGGTAGCAGATAGTTACACTCAACGTGATTGGTGCATTCTGTAGGGACTCAGGGAGAATAGCAGTCATCCAAATAAACTACCGCAAATTCAACATTATAAACTATGAAAATATCTTTTCATAATTATAACAACATTGACCATCAAGGCTAACCTCTTAAAGGTACTTAAGTACTACACGGGATCATTCTCGGCTTTCCTTTGTCAAGATACTAGTGCATATTGAGAATTTATCACTCTACTACAAAGTTTCTCATTAAGTACTTATTGTTTCAAACTTTCTCCCTTTCCATTCACCTATGTTTTCCTTATGAAGAGATTTTCTCTAATTTAACGAAGATGGATTGCTTTTAAAATGGATGAAAAGGGTAAAGACAAGGTTGTTGGCATTCACCTTGATGTAGCCTAGAATTCACCGGTAAAAGCCTGTGCACGCTGGCACATCACTCAACCTAGAGTGAGCACTCACTTGAAGCGTGCAAAGGTACCAAGCCCCTCTTTCGGGTTATTGTTGTAGGATGTTAGCAAGATGAAGACTTAATATGTTTAGATCCATAACTAATATATCATTCTATAGTGCATGTTCAGATCTAGATCTAGAGAATAATGGCCTTAAAATAACCATGATGAAATCAAGCATGCAAGAACCAATTATACTTAGGATTTGATACTTTGATTCAGCCAATACACTCCATTTCATTAAACATGATAAATACATAGAATTTTATTACAATAGATAATACCATAGTTCATGCGCGCATCAGATTTGGCATTATAACCTCACAATAACTCAGTTCTCACATGTCACCTTCTACTACGAGTTCATTACATATTTATAAGGGTGGGGAATTTCCCTTCACCGCTTATCTAATCCCAAAATAGGTCACATGTTATTATTAACCACGCATCGTTATAATAATAGCCACACATGCAAGTGCACTAACAATAGACTTCTTCTAGTTAAATATCAATAGTAAATCTATTCTCATCTTGTACCCATGCAAGGCGCTCCTTAGCCGCTCTTCCAAAAATAGCTTGTGCGTGTCACACAATTCTTCATCATGTTTTGTGCTCCGCACACCATCTTCCCAAAATAGATCATAATCATGAAAACGGCTAAGTCCCAAGTCTCTATCCCTCCACGCTTACGATTCCTTCCCAACCCTTTCGTGCCTTTGAATGTGCTTTTCCCTTCCGTGCGAATCTTCTATATGTCTTTCGCTAAGTGCTATACCTTTGTCTCGCTCAACATTATCCCAAACTAATCGCACACGCCCGGCAATTACTACTCCAAAATGAATCAAAGAATATGAATTAAAGAATAGAAAAAAATTATGAATAAAAGAATGAATTTTCCTGAAGAATCTTTTACTTCAACTTGAAGAATCAATTATGGATATTCCTCTTTTATTTATGCCTCTAAAGTCTACCAATCATTGAGCGTGGTCTCTACCTTTTCTAGGATATCCACTGCAATTGACTCCATCTCATCTTTTGCAATCTCTCCTTTCTCATTTTGTAAGACTAAAACAATGTTAGACATTTCAGTCATTCTTACTTCTAATAAGTCCATATTTTACGCGATGATTTTCCCAAGCTCATCTAACCTTCCCTTATGTGGTTCTTGTGTTGATGTAAGGTCCTTGCGCTTTTTCTTGACAAGCACTAATCGTTCTTCGTGGCCCAAGGTCTCATCTTTCATGGCTTTTAGGACTTCATTGTCTTCTACCATGGTCCTAGTTCTTATAACAGCTTCTGGGGTCGTACAAATATTTAGCGCTTGATCTTCTTTCTTCAGTTCCTCCTGCAAGCTTTAGAGAAATGCCTCATATAATGCAATCTTCCTCATCCCCAAAGCCTTTTCTCACTCTTCTTCCCGCTCATGATTATTTTGTGCTTTGGCATGCATGTAGGTCCATCCTCAAGCACCAAATCTACCAAGGTCTGTACATAATGCATTGCCAAAGGAAACATCTTAGGTACCTTAGGCTCTAAGTGTGCATTTTCTTTCATGATATTGTCCCCAATTTATTCGCCATGCTGATGAAAATAGTGTTCTTCTTCTCGTGCCAAGTATTTTTTTCTTTATGTGCACTATTTATACATCCTTAGTTTTGAGTTCTTCTCTTAGCACCCTAATTGTTGCATCCTTATCAACATTTCATCGTGCCACCTCTGTTGAGACTTTTACCAAAGGATTACTTACTTGTTCATTTAACATAATAGTAGGCTTTATTGTTATGTGTCTATCCGAGGTGTCTTCTTCAACCTCCTTGATACACATGACTCTTCACATACATCAAAGTTTGGTTCATCCATGTGTGTGTGTATCGACCATGACACACTGCTTCCTTGTGCGTATTGTTGTCATATCTTCATCCATCGCTCCCACCCATACAAATCATTTGGTGTCATTGTGCTTTGAAAATGGGTGCATAATTTTACCTATGTCCTTAATGTAGCCCATGACTGGTGTAACATATTCTCCACTTTTTATTTTCTATCTTGGCCCCTTAGAAACCTGAGCATCAAGATTTGGAGCTTGTTCTACTGTGCCCTGAGAAGTCTCTTGTGATGTCTCATCTTCCTCCTTTTCTCCTTCTTCTCCATACTTCATTTCTTCATCCTTTGGCTCTTCCATGTCCTTTGGTGGTGTAGGGGATTTGAGTGCTCTTTCCTCAGACTCTTCTGCCTCCTCATTCAGCTTCAACTTCCTTCTTCTCTTCTCAGTTGGCTCCTTCTGTGGAGAGAGTCATGCAGTGATCTGCGCAATGATTTTGGAGTATCACCTTGGGTCCTTGTTCTCTTGAATACCCTTTTGAAGTGGTGTTCTCCTTGCACTATATCTAGATCCTCATCTTCTCCTTCCTCCCCTGAGGTGGTGTAGTCACACACTCCATTTCTACCTTGTCTAAAGATTTCCTTCATCCTCTATACTCCAAGCCATTACTATCTTCTCGTTAATCTTCCTTATCATCTACTTCTATTTTTCTCTATGGGCTTAGGTGTTGGAACATTTTCCATTATATGCTTACATTTTGGCAGCCCTAGGAGCGTGAACTCATTCTCCACATACTTATTGTTCTCCATCTTGGGCTTGAGTTGAAGATACATAAGCATTACTCCAATGTCTCTAACGGCCAAGCTTACCGGATTCATGTTTAATACATCTGAGATAAGCCTCTCAATGTAGGCAGTCCATCCTGGATATACATATGCCTTTTCTCGCCTATGGTAGTTGCAATCTACCTTGTCTCGCACCGAAGGTTAGGTGGCGTGCATCTCTGAAAAATTGGCAACCGATGCCTGGAAATATCGTATTGTGAAGGCATATGGTAATTTGCACCATGGGCTCCAAGCCCCATCTTTCATGGTGAACCACGTGATGTAAAAGTGCTGGTATACCACAAATTGTATTGCCTTCCCTACTACCAAAGGTAACTCCTTGGGTATGCGTCATTCTTCTTCGAACGTTGTGTGGAGCCTATCATACCACTTCTCCACCCTCTACTTGAATGGTCTGCTCATTGATCCTTCACACAAGTACTTGCCTAATATTTCTGCAGGTAACTTGTTCTCCATAGGGTATTCCCGATTTTCTCCTTTGCCCTATCAGTACCCCGATTTCCACAAACACCGAGAGACAATAGAACAGCCCCGAAATAGATCTTCTCTCCTATGTGCAATTCTTCAATGAAATTTTCCATGATGTAACCGGAGTTGCATTGTAAGTCATTCCCTATAACATCTTCTTTACAATGTGTAGCCACATTTTATTTACCTTTGACCATATTTCTTGGTCATTCAACTTTGTCACTAAGTGTGCAACTACTTGTATGATTGGGTACTTATTTAGTTTATCAATGTCCATGCCGCGCAAACCCTTGGTATACCCCAACTCCTTCCTTGTCTCCAAGATTGTGGCCTTATCATTTAAATCACCATTTAAATCTACCCATGTTCCTTTCAACCTTGTTACTATTGAGATCAACGTGGTTGTGATCCTTACCCTGCGTCCTGCAAAGTAGAAGAAATCTTCATGTAGCTTTGTTCATCATCAACCAATGGTACAAGGGTTCATATTTACTGAAGTAGGGAGCTCATACAACTGGTAAACTCCAATTTGCTTCAACAACTTCTCCCTAGCATCGTCATACACCGACATGTCTTATGTTGTGCACTTATTTGTCTTTGTGTTTAATAACACATCTAGCTCCTTATTTTTAGGTGTATGATGGTTGTAATCATTGATCTTTCTCTTTTGGATGTGGGAATCCCATTCTTGACCCACAATCACACCCTCTGGATATCGCATTTCGAGAAATTACTCTTAGAAGACATTTCAACTTCTACTTTCACTTTCTTCTTCCCCTTAGCTCCTGCGGTAGGTGCTTTCTTTGGTGCCATCTATAACATGTAATATTCTAACTTCAAATCCTCACCTTAAATCTTCTCGCAATGTGCCAACCCAAACCCTATCTCAATTCTTCATGCCTTAGTTGAAATTATGTGCCCTAGCTCTTTTGCAATGCCTTGCTTTGCTCAAACCCTTCGCACATGGGGATGCAAGCTTCCTCTGTGCACAAATTTGCTCGTCATGTCTCGATTCACACTCTTCGCACTGAATACTCTTCTCGCAGCTCGGTCACACTTGGATCTTTCAAATTATCGTGATTACAATGGTAAGAATGAACTCGCATCCCCTCCTTTTATATATTTTCAAAAAGTTAGTGTATTTATTGCTCCTTCACCTACCAACAATCCTCATTAATTGATTTTTTTCCATTTTCTACACGATGCATCTTTGTGCCCAAGTTATAACCTTCTAGCGCACCTTCCTACCTTTTCGATGCATATTTCTCTTCAGCGCACTTCCATGCACCTGAGTACCTCGTCACTTCACCTTCTACTAGTAGTCTTCATGGCCTCCGCTTACCTCACATTATATTGTTCCATTATTTATCTCCATTTATGGTCCTGTTTTAGAAGAAATCTTTTCTAGCAATTCTCCAACTTTGAATACACACTGTAGTCATTTTTTCCTTCCATGTGTACTTATTTTTCCACAAATCCTATACGGATATCAATAAAAACAGCCCACACTAAGGGTATATGCAGTCCTTTATGCATAAAAATGCTTCAAATATTAATTAGCTTTTGGCGCGCAAACGTGCTTTATTACACAAAAACACCAACTAAATTGACAAAGCATAGCGACAAAGAAGGAAATACATTAAGGAAATGTAGAATTGGAAACCTAATCTAAATGGAAACATTGCCTTATTACAAACACCAAGAAGACTTATTTATATTAGGGCTTCATCCTACTCCCGTTGAAGTATCCGGGTAACCATATTCCATCAAATGCCTCTAATTGACAAACGCTTGTTTCAAGTATGTGAGTGACAACATACAGCCCCAACCAATGTACCTTGAGTTTGCTTAGACGGCGTAAAAACTTTGAATCATTAAGGAGCACCATCTACCCAATCTCAAACTTTTTATCCCTGATGTGCCTATCATGTCATGCTTTCTGCCTAGCCTTTTCTTTTTTGACTCCAACGTGTTATGGATCATCGCTCATCCAACTTAATTAACTTTTCAATTCATTCTTCTAATGCTTGTTCATCAGCTAGACCTCCAAAGATGCACAATACGTAAAGAAGGTAGCATGAATTCTATAGGAAGAACTAATTCTACTCCAAACACTAACTGAAATGGTGTGGCTTTGTTCAACCTTTTATATGTTGTTCAATATGCCCAAAGCACTGTAGACACTTTATCATCCCAATCCTTTCTTCCAACATCACGATTTTTGTCAATGTCTAGCTCAAAATTTTGTTGAATGCATCGTAGTTAAATTAGTCGAGGATGATAGGGTGTAGTCTTATGGTGCGCAATCATGAATTCATCCAATAAAATTCTGATTGTCCATTAAGAAAATGTGTGACCCTATCACTGGTCAAACTCAACAGACATACATACCTTGTTATTATATTTTCCCATAGAAACCTAGCTGTTATAGCCATTGTATAATCCTTTGTAGGTATTTCTTCTTCCTACCTTGTCAGATATTCTATGCAAGTGATGATATAGTGTGATCCAGTTTTGCGCGTGGCTTGTGAAATAAGACCCACAAAATCAATAGCCCATTTCTCAAATGGTTCTGCACTAGTAATAGGTCTTAGAGGCATTTCATCTCATTGACCTAATTTCCCTAGATGCTGAAAGTGGTCAAAAGCCTTGCAATATTTACAATATTTATATAGCGTCTCCCACAATAATCCAACGAGTATAATCTTTCAAGCGGTGGTGTCACTGTATATGCCACCTGGCAGATCTCATCATGAGCTTCCCCCATTATATTTGTGCGCTCATGTTCTAGTACACAATGACACCATACTTCATCCTAGCCCGACTTATATAGGTTATTACTAATCAACATATAGGGTGCCATGCATATAGCAATTTGTTTCTACTCCAAGGATTTCATTCCTTCTAGCCTATTCGTAGAAAGACAAAAAAGTCCTCTAATTTTGATAGTGCGTGTTGTAACTTTGTATAACTATGCATCAGACATGGTATCTTCAATGGCATGTGCTTCTTCTCTTGACCGTATTCGGATAAATGGTCCGGTCCGAATTACTTTTCCTTGGTTTTACCACAACTGTGAAATCAAATTCTTTAAATAAGAGTATGCATCTGCATATGCACCCCTATAAAATGGGCTTGTTTACCAAATACTTCAATGCCATGTGATCTGTATAAAATATAAATGGTGTAGCTAGCAGGTATTGTCTAAATTTATGTAGCGCATAAATCATTGACAAAGCTTCGCGCTCTGTAGTGATGCAAGAATAGATTCCATAAGTATTGACGCATTAGTCCGAAAAAATTACGAATACTTATGCGTGAAAATACAGCAGGCACATTTTTCAGACCAAAAGGCATCACAGTATAGGAAAATTTTCCCCATTCATTAGTAAAAGTAGTCTTTTCCTGATCCTCTTGGCCAATTCTAACCTGATGATACCCAACGAACCCATCTATAAACGAATAGATTCCGCACCCTGCAACGCCTTCTAGTATTTCCTCAGTGAATGGCATAGGAAAGGGATCTATCACACATGTAGTATTCAGATCCATGTAGTCCTCAAAAATCCTAATCCGGATATCCTTCTTGATACCGATCACCATTGGACTAACCCACTCGACTCGTCTCAGGGCTTGATGATTCTATACTTTAACATTTTGTCAATCTCTTCCTTGACCTTTTCACACAAGTTGGGGTTCATCATGCGTGGGGCTCTTTCTAACTAGGTGTGCACGCTCTTTAATCCCCTAATGATGCATGCACGCCTCTAAGTTCATGGTACCATCAAGGGAATAAGTCCTAATAATCCTGTAATAACTCTATGATTTTTGCCACTTCAAAGTCGACCAATAGTCTCCAATTATGGCTTCCTTAGGCATAGTATCGATCCAATATTCACTTTCGGTGTCTTCATAGGTTTATGATAGGTGTGTGTGGTCTTATCTGCATTTTCCAACACCTCACGCCTACTCGCTAAATGGTTTATATCTAAATTTTCTACTTCTTCATCATCCACTAAGTAGACCATTTTTCCTTTTTCTTCTTCAAAGGAAGTGCGCTGAAGTAGTGTGGGATCAGCCTTTGTTTCTTCAAAAATGCGCTCCCGAGTCTACTTCATCAAATAACTCTTGAATGAGTTCCTCTATCTTAGCACTATCCCCCATAGTTAAGCGCTTTATCACTTTTAATGCATCTTCTACCAAAGGCTTGGTAGAGAAGAATTCAAATGTCTGGATCATTCCTGTAATTAAATCCTGCTAATTTCCAGTCTCTTTGTGGATTTTTGCATAGACATACCAAACTTGTGCGCAGCCTTGTAACGTGGAATAAAACTTGTGCACCCTTAGAAAAGGCAAGTAAAGCTTCATGCCCCTCTCGTCCAAAGTCTCTCACACTACTAAACGTGGTCTTGGACAAGTTGATTACCATGATAAGTACATATTTGAGTAGGTGCATTACTCCTCAAGAACCTAGTAGTAAGAACAATCCTAATTTCATTCCATCCTACAAGATTATCCTTGTGGACCACCCACCAGCGTGTTGTTGTCCCACGTAGGGTATATGCTAGCATATTCCTTCTCTCCAATAGGTCTACCCATGTGGCGAGAAGGAACACCATAGGGTCTTCTTCTCCGGTGTAACGAGGTACCGAGTTGTTACCTATTCTCTTGATATAACGTGGTCTGCAATCCTTAGAAAATATACACTTTACTTCACACCCCACCAACTCATAAGTGTTATGAGCCCAGTTATCAAAAGCAACACTTGTAGTATCATTGATAGACTGTGCATCCTCCCACTAAATGATTCCTTCTTTAGATGGATCAAGCACCATTGGATCCTAGAAGGCACGTACATAGATCCGATTCAAGTCTTCTTCACTCAAGGGCTCAAGATAGGGCACAGATTTTCCATTTGTTAATGGGATAATAACCCTTTCCTCCTTGTTTTCAAAGCTGATATAACCCTTGTTGAACCAAATATCAACATTATTTACATAGCACCACGGATGCCCCAGTAGAGCTGGGAAGTTATCTACCTCTGCTAGCTCTAAGACCTCAAAATCTCTAGTGAACTTATCTCCTTATATGGTAATAGATGCATCTTTTCAAACTCGATGGGAGTGGCCTTACTTCGATTATCCATGAACAATACATTAGAGGATGGTTGTAATGGGGTCTCCCCGTTTTTACCCATACATCTAAAGTAATAACATTGACTTTCGTGCCTGTATCAATCAATATATTACTCAATAGCCACCCATCCACAACAACATTCAGAGTGATTTCCTTGTCATAATCTAGGCTATGAGGGGAAGATTCACATGCAGGATCTGTTTTCAGTCTCAATACTTGTACGTAGAGTGTTTCCCTTTAACCAATTCCCTAATAGTGGAATGATATTCTCCTGGTGTAACATTTTACACACTTCTCTCAAGTCATCCATATTAGTTTGGACTGTCTCTAATGCTTTATTTTGCTCCATCTTTTGTGATTGCTCCTTTAAATATTGTATTTCACCCTCTGATTTCTGAGTACTTCCATGGTTTCTTGATAAACCTCCTTCTGATGGGTAGGATTTAGGTACCATGCATGTAAAACCTCCTCCTTAGTGATGGTAGGCCTCTATTGTAATGCCTCTTTGGCACGCACCACTTCAACACGGGTAGTGATCCTTACTTGCAATGCCTCGGATTCTGGTTCCAACTTGGGCATCCACTAATTTTCCACAATGCGCGTTGTATCCTAACCATCTCTCGTGCCTTTGTTTTCTTGTTTATGTTTCTTGCTAAGATGTTCATACAAGTCCAGAATTCCTCATAACTATGATTCTTTCCACAGAAAGAACATGTAATATTATGAGGACATTCACGCCTATAGTGGTCAGGAGATCTCGCATGTATAACATGTTCCACAAGGGAACTTGCCTCATCCACCACCACGGCCTCATCCTCCGAATCCACCATGGTATCCTCATCCTCTACCATGACCACCTTCAAAATGCCCTTCATTCCGATCATAGCACACCTGATTGTGATCCCGATCCTGATGCTCGTTCTTGCCTTTAGAGTTATCTAAAACTCATGTCTGTCATACACCAATATCTATAGTGTCATGGATCGACCAATCAACTAGCTAGATCTTCCATGTCATGAGTCGTGAACTTGCAAATTTTATAGTAGCATGAAACATTCCTCCTTATCATGTGTTGTAGTAATGGGAAGCGGCTAGCATCATGGTTTAAATTGCATATCTCATAGTTCAAAAGCAACGAGCAGGTGATCTGGGGGAAAACTATCCTTTGTGTGACCTTCCACTTCACAATTTGTGCACCAAATCCCTGTGCATGTCTCATGTGTTGAATTTTCTAATAGTTTCTCCAACTTCTTTTCCATAGTTGTGATATGTGCTTCTAAAAATGGGCTTACCCTAATGTCTATACTTCTAACTGCCTCAGTGCGTAAAGTTACTTCAAGTGCTTCGCGTGGATCAGTGTATGTCTTATGTGATAATGCCCTCCTAAAAGGGGTAATCAAGCCTCCAACAAACCATTATGCATGTTGGCTTGCATGAATATCATAAGAAAGCTTGGATAATAGCATTTTGAAATGACCATCATACACTCTGACACTCTCAGTAGTGCCTTGCTTAATATCCTTGAGCGCGCTTATACTCTTTTTCAAAATCAAGGATATGAAATTCTTTGAGGAAGGCATCTTTTAAAGCTGCATAGTCTATGCAAGTCGATCAGTGGTCAAACTTTTGTACCATTTGTGTACATGCCCTTGTAACGTAGTAGCAAATTGGCTTGCCCTACGCTCAGAAGTCATGATTCCTTTTACGCACCATGATACTTCACACATGTGTACATGTTTAGAAGCATATTCTATGCCCCTATACTCTGGGAGATGAAGAGACATCTCCATATAAATATTATTGGGTTGGTGTAGACCTTGCCCACCTAATCTAGAACCTCATGTGTTTCCTCTGCCTCTAGAACCACTAAATCCATCGGAGCTAGAGCCACATATGCCTCTTGATCCCAAACCTATAGGCGTGGTTAGACCATATGATGTACTTTCCTTTGTCCCAACAAGTAGTATTGAATCTGCACCCGACGATCTGCAAAGTGTTACTACTCCCATAAGAGAGTCCAAATATCGCACGCTTTGAATTCTATGTGGATGATACACCCAAAAAGGTATTCCCATATAACAATCAATCCATTTGTGTTACCATTGTTTTGCTTCTTATACGACTCACTCCTCCTCTCCCACTACTTGAATTAGCTTTAGAATCGGTTGTACTAAATATTGGAAGACCAAGCGCAAGCGAAAAGTTGCTAGGTGGATTCGATGCATGCCCACGGCCTAGGTCATCTCTAGTTACACACTTCCGCATGAGTAAAAGGAGGGTTCCCTGTCATGCTTTCTCAAATGGGTGAGTTCCTGATGCTCGGGTTCCACATCTTCAGCGTGAACTTTAAATCCTTCCTAAACTATCTCTCTCCACAATGCCATTCACTCTACAACCTCCTACTGCTTCTCTACCTCCCTCTCGTGCACCTCATTATAACTAATCCACCTTTCTCTCTCTACCTCTCTACCGCTAGGTCTGTCATATTTCACCAAGACCTGCTCCTACCCCTATGCGTGGTGGGGTTTAGTTAGCCATCAGTTTACTCTCCAAGTTTAGGGTTACCATCAAAATTTTGATCACTAGTGGAATGCCTTACAAGTAAGTTCCCCTTGGATATCGTAAAAACTGGAATTCAGCTACCTCTGGGCACGAATAAGTGGAAATTGAGTACTCCAAGATATAACTATTCAAAACACCATAGAACCACGTATCCACAAAGCATGAGTCCAAATTAGATCAGCATCATACGAGTTTGAATTTCTTCATGTGTCTAGATAAGTGTGACATACCTCCAATTCTGTTTAGACGCATAAACAACCAACCACTCGTACAATTCTACTAGAAAAATAGCGAATAATCTTTCATACAAACAGTCATATAGATTCAGCTCCACCCACGTGTATGCGTCAAACTCAGATCCGGTGTTGAACCTTTGTGCATATTCTTCTTCTAGGTCATGTATCCACTCCTCAATACTTGCTAGGGTCAACCAGTATGTATTCATGATGAACCATCCCGAAAACAATGAAAAAAAGGTTCCAAAGAATGGAACCAATGATGCAACCTAGAATTCACCAAGTAAAATCCCGGGTGCACGGTACATCACTCACCTAGACCGAGTACTCACCCAAAGTGCATAAAGGTACTAGGCACCTCTTTACGTTTGTTGTTGCAAGATGTTAACATGATGAAGACTTAATGTGTTTAGATCCATAACTAATATATCATTCTACAAAGGTGCATGTTTAGAACTATGTCTAGGGAATAACAGACTTAAAAATAACCATGATGAAATCAAGCATGCAAGAACCAATTATACTCAGGATTTGATACTCGATTTAGCCAATACACTCCATTGCATTAAACACGATAAATACATAGAAGCTTATTACAATAGATAATACCATAGTTCATGCGCGCATCATATTTGGTAGCATAACCTCACAATAACTCGTTCTCACATACCACCCTCTACTACACAGTTCGTTACATATTTATAAGGGTGGGTACTTTCCCTTCACCGCTTATCTAATCCCAAAATAGGTTGCATGCTATTATTAGCCACGTGCCATTACAATAATAGCCACACATGCAAGTGCGCTAATAATAGACTTCTTCTAGTTAACTGTCAGTAGTAAATCTATTCTCAGCTTGTACCCATGCAAAGCACTCCTTAGCCTCTCTTCCAAAAATATCCCGTGTGTGTCGCACAAGTCTTCATCTCATTTTTGTGCTCCGCACGCCATCTTCCAAAAATAGATCATAATCATGAAAATGGCTAAGTCTCGAGTCTCTATCCCTCTGCGCGTGATTCCTTCCTGATCCTTCCGTGCCTTTGAATGCACTCTTCCCTTTCGTGGCAAATTTTTGTATGCCTTCTACTAAGTGTTATACTTTGTCTGCTCAACAAATCTTGGAACAACTTACGGTTGTATGGGTGTGTGGCAACACGATAGGGTTGAGATGATTGTTAATAATCAAGGTAACATAACCACTCCCTCTATGGTGGCTTTCACCTCTGAGGAGATACTCGTAGGAGACGTTGCAAAGTTCCAAGTTTATACTAATCCGACTAACACCTTCTTTGATGTCAAGCAACTTATTGTTAGGTCATACAGCTTATCCTGTGTGCGAGACAGAATCAAAACTATGGCTGTCACTATTGTCCCTCGTCATAACGACAAGCCTATAATCGAAGTTGTTTACAAAGGTGAGAAGGAGAAATTTGCAGTGGAGAAAATCTCTTGTATGGTGCTGATGAAAATCATAATGATAGTGGAACAATATTTAAACTGTGATGTAAAAATTATGTGATCATCGTGCCTGCCTATTTTAACAATTTATAGAAAAGGGAAACGATAGATGTGGGTAAGATTGTAGGCCTTAATGTCATGTGAATCATAAATGAACCCACTTTCGCTACAATTACTTACAACTTTTGTGGATGTAAGAAAGAGAAAAGAAACATCCTAGTTTTTGACATTAGTTGATGCGCCCGAATTAGCAGGAACTTGACAAGGTCATAACTTGAGCTCCGGGTGTCCGTTTGAGTCCGTTTTTTTTTTGAAACCACGTGTTTTGATGAGACGAATGCAGCAGCAACCCGCCCTACCAGTTGGGGCAAGTTTTCAACACGTTTTCGGGCCCTAAATCCGCCATCTTGAGGCCGAAAATTAGGATTTAAGTTATAGTTTGGTTTTTTCCTATTTTTGAGCATTAGTTAATTTTAGTCTATTAATTGCATTTTGAGTTAGAAAGTTGGCAATTCCTCTAATTTAGGGATGTAGAAGATGCGTGGCAATTTCTGTGCCCGTAGGAATAAGCATGCGAACTTACTAAGAATAGCAGGTTCTAGTAAACTGCTAAAAATAGTAATTTCCGCCACCTAGAGTAGATTTAGTCAGAGTTAGCTAGAGTTTACTTGGCAACTCGAGTTGGGAGTTATTTTCCTATTTAGGAAACATTGTAATTCATTATTTGATAACGAAGAAGGAGATCTATTTTCTTTTGGAGTTCATTTTATTGCAGTTTATCTGGTTGTTCTTAATTTGGCTACATTATTAGTGGAGGTACTTTCAATGTTTCTATTATTACAAGTTGAGGGAGATAACATTAAAGCGAAGGTTGTTGGAGGGGATATGCATTTCGGAGGAGAATAGTTTGACAACGTGGTAGTCAATTTTTATGTTCAATATTTTCATAGGAGATACAAAATGGATTTGAGTACAAGTCCCAAAGCTCTTCGATGCTTCATTCAAAATGTGAGAGGGAAAAAGGATTTTGTCTTGGTGCAGAGACTGTCATTAAAATTGACAGTCTTTACCATGGACAAGATCTTTATATGAAGTTGAGAAGAGCTAAGTTTGAAGAAATCGGTGCTAGGTTATTTGACTAGTGTATGGAAGTGTGAAGTAATGTCGTAAGACACCACCATGGAGAACACCTAGATCTCGTCAGGATCAAAACACAAATGAACAATAAAATGGAATTAAAACAGAAATAAAAGAAACATGCAATCACAAAATAAACCCAAGATTTAACGTGGTTCACCCAATTTGGGCTACATCCACCAGAAACAAGCCAAACTTCTCCTTTATTCAGTCCTAAGGAATACAATACAATTCTCTCTCTTTTTCATACTACAAAGAGTAAATCCATGCACATATATATAACTTGTGCACCTCTTTGTAAAAGTTTTCTTCAACCACAAGAAACCTAAATATAGCATGCTTATAAATAAGACATGCATATAAATAAGATAAACATAAAAATAACAACTCCCATCTATTAATAAGAAAATGCTATTTTTATCCATGGCCATGCATTCCTCCCAAAATCAAGGAAAAGCAAACTACCACTTTAACTTGCATTCAAGCTCCACAACTTTAACAATCTCCCACTTGGAGACTGATTGCTGCAACCCACTATTACAGCTCATCCTCGATTATTCTCTAAATTATTTCTCTTCTCCAAAATCAATCTTGAAGACCCACCAAAGTTGAAAAATGTTCCAGCTTCTCTTTTGTCACCGCCTTTGTCAACATATCAGTAGGATTCTGACTTGTATGGATCTTCTCCAACTTTAGTTGTCCATCCTCCAAAACTGATCTAATGAAGTGATACCTGAGTTTTATATGTTTTAATCTCGAATGGAATTTTGAGTTCTTTGCAAGATGAATCACACACTGCTATCACTAGATAACATGTAATCCTCTTGTTTCTTTCCCAATCATCCCATGAACCGTTGCATCCATATCATCTCCTTGTTTTCTTTTGTAGAAAGCAAGTAACATACTTTTCCTCTATAGTGTACAAGGAATCAATCTTCCGGAGTTTATAAATCCAACTAACTTTTGTGCCACCAATAGTTAATGCATAACTGTGGTACTCCTCCTACCATCCAATCTCCAGCTATGTCCGCATCAACATACCCATGTAAGGAAACATTTGACCCTCCATATCACAACCGCCTAATATCGGTCCCTCTCAAGTATCGAGAATCCACCTGGACTTCAATCCAAAGTGCTCCTTTCCTATATTACTCATGTATTTGTTGACGAATCCTACCGCATGGGCAATGTCTAGTCTTGTGCATACCATAACATACATCAAACTTCCAATTGTTGAAGCATATGTAACTCTAGACATATATTCAATCTCTTCATGTGTTTCAGGAAATTATTATTTACTCAACTTGAAGTACCCGCCAATGGTGTACTTACTTGGTTTTGCATCATGCATCCTAAACCCGTCCAAGACCTTGTTCACATACTCTTCTTGAGACAAAGTCAATATTCTACTCTTTTCTGTCTCTATTTATTCTCATGTTAATAATTTATTTGTTGCACCTAAATCCTTCATGGCTAATGTATTGGCTAAGCCTGTCTCTTAAGCTCATTTATATCTTGCATGTTTGACCATGCCACAAGCATTTCATCCAAATACAACAATAAAATAATATAGGTGCCATTATCTAGTCTTTTAAAATAAACATAGTGATCAAAATGACATCTAGAGTAACCTTGTTCTATCATGAACCTGAAAAATCTCAAATACCATTGTCTTGGATCTTGTTTAAGGCCATACAAGATCTTCAATTTACACACCACTTTATCCTTCCCCCCGACTTCATATCCCGTGGCCGCTCCATATAAATTTCTCCCTCCAACTCACCATGAAAAGTAGTTTTTGCATCTAATTGTTCAAGATGCAAATCTTCCACAACTACCAATATTAAAATAGTTCTAATTGAATCCATTTTAACAATAAGAGAGAAATTTTCATCAAATGTTATAACTTTTCCCTATGAAAATACCTTCACAACAAGTCTTTCCTTGCACCTCTTTTTGCCAAATTATTATTCCTTCAATTTGTAAACCCATTTGTTCTGCAATGCTCTATTTCTTGCATGAAATCGAACCAAATCCCAAGTTTGGTTATCTTAAAATTATTCCATCTTCTCATCCATGTCATGCTCCCACTTTTTTGTATTTCTACCCGCATTATTGCTTCTTCAAAACTTTACGGTTCTCCACCATCCATTGATAAAGACTAGTAAATATCATACAAATATAATCTTGCGGGAGGTTTACTTACCCTAGTAGAACGTCTCACAAGAGTTTCGGAGTTTGAGGATTTTGTTATTCTTGTTGATTTTGATCTACAAAATCAACACTTTCGAATATGTTAGGATTGATGCCAACTTATTGATTTTCCAACCATTTGAGCACATCGTATCTTTTATCTCATCAAGTGCTACATACTCAAACTTTTCCAGTTGTTTATCATGTAGTTGTTCCTTGTACATAACCCTTTCATTGGAAATAAAATCCCCACACTCAATAATTTTCTTCTCATCCAAAATCCACAACCAGAATCCAAAATCATCAGTGCCATACCCAATGAAAATACATTTCTTTGACTTAGCTTCTAGCTTGGTCTTATTCTCTTTATCAATGTGTGTAAATGCTTCACAACCAAAAACTTTAAAAAAACAATAGTTTAATTCCTTACCATTCCAATCCTCCTTTGGTACTCCACCTTCCAAAGCACATGAAGGTCCTTTGTTTATCAAGTAAACAAAAATATCTACAGATCCACCCAAAACTAGGAGGGCAATCCAGCCTGCAATCTCATGCTCTTTGCACGCTCCATGATAGTCATGTTCATCCTTTCTGACACACCATTCTGTTGTGGTGTTCTTGGAACCGTCTTCACCCTATGGATTCCATTATGTGAGAAATAGTTATTAAATTCATTATTGTAGTACTCTCCACCATTATCTGATCTAAGACACTTTAATTTTAAACTTGTTTCATTCTCAACCAGAGCTTTCCACTTCTTGAAATTATTAAACACATCATATTTTTTCTTTATACAATAAACCCAAACCTTCGTAGTAGCATCATCAATAAAAGTAACATAATACTGTAAACCACCAAGAGATGATACATGAGTCACCTTCCACACATCTGTATGAACAAGCTTTAACTTGTGCTCCTTCTTGGTTGATCCATCCCTGAGAAATCTCACACGCTTTTGTTTCCCATACACACAATGCTCACAAAATTCTAGGTCTATGTTTTTCAAATCTATCAAATTTCCCTATGAATGTAAAATATTCATCCCCTTCTCACTCATATGGCCAAGTCTTTGATGCCATAGAGTTGTTTCTATATCTGTAGTAGCTAAAATAGAAGAGGGATCAATACTAATAGTGGATAAATACAAAGTACCTACTTTCTTACCTCTTACAACCACAAGAGCATGCTCGGTAACTTTCAAAGAAATTTTTGTAAATATAACCATATAACCCTCATCTCCTCATTGCCTTGCAAAAATTAGATTCCTCCTCAGGCTAGGAACATGTCTGACATTCTTCAACACCCAAGTGTTACCATTCTACAATTTAACTTGAACACTGCCTTTTCCAACAATGTTACATGGCTCATCATCACCAAGATATACATGCCCAAAATTCCCTTGAACATAATCTTGAAAATATTGTCTATGAGGAGTTACATGAAATGAAGCTCCAAAATCTATAATCCAACATTCGATTTACTATCCAAATAAAGAATAAGAGCATCTTGTAACACATCATTTACTACATTTACCTCTTTTCTCCCTTCTTGTTGATCTTTCCTTGATTTTAAAGACCAACAATATTTCTTTGCATGTCTTTATTTTTACAATTCCAACATACCATCTTGTTTCTAGATGTAGATCTACCCTTCTTAGACCTTACACGGTGTCAGGACCTTTTGCTTTTTCCTTCTGTCTTCCCATGTTCTCTACACTCAAAGCATTACTAGATGAATCATCTATGATTTTTCTTCTCATCTCTTCACTAAGAATCACACCAATAACATCATCAAACTTTAAATTATTTGAACCGAAACAAAATTACAAACAGCCATAACCAAAATATTCCAACTTTCGAGTAACAAGTACAAAATCACAAGAGCCCTAAATTCTTCATCAAAACTTACTCCTACATATCTTAATTGATTAGTAACCATGTTGAATTCATTCAAATGATCATTTCTTGAATCACCTTTTGATATTTTCATATTAAACAAACTTTTCATGAGAAATACCTTATTAGAGGCTAAGAGTTTTTCACCCAATCTTTCCATTAGATCTATCGTTGTCTTTTCCTTAGAAATATTGAAATCTATCATTGTTGTTAGGCATAACCGTATGGTTCCCAAAGTGCCTTCCCGATTAAGAACATCCCATTCTTCATCTTTCATATCGACGGCTTTAAATTTTTCCCTTTCAATGGTAGATAAATATCCTTTGAATATAGGTAGTCCTCCACTTGCATCTTCCAGAGATGAAAATTCGACTATTAAACTTCTCAACCCCGAACTTGTTATCTTTTGTCATTGCTCCCACTTAAATAGGAAACCCTCTTGTGAGATTTTTCTTCCAAAACAAAATCCTTCGTGATACTAGTTGTTAGGATTGAAACACATATTAGTAATAAAATAAAAATAAAAGAAACATGAAATCACAAAATAAACCCAATATTTAACGTGGTTCACCCTATTTGGGCTACATCCATTAAAAACAAGCCAAACTTCTCCTTTATTCAGTCTAATACAATTTCTCTCTTTTTCATACTACAAAGAGTAAATCCACACACACACATAACTTGTGCACCTCTTTCTAAAAACTTCTTCAACTACAAGAAACCTAAATATAGCATGCTTATAAATAAGACAAACATATAAATAAGATAAACATAAAAATAACAACTCCCTTGTATTTATAAGACAATGTTATTTTAATCCATGGTCATGCATTCCTCCCAAAATCAAGGAAAAGAAAATTGTCACTTTAACTTACATTTAGGCTCCACAACTTTAACAAGATTGATGATATTGTGTTGGTGGGAGGTTCCTCACCCATACCAAAGGTGTAGGAATTGTTGAGAAAATTATTTGATGAAAAGGATCTTTATAAAATTGTTAATCTAGATGAAGCAATTGTTGATGGTGTGACATTACGGGCAACATTTTTGAACAATGAGAATGTCAAATTAGTGCTCATGGACGTGACACCTCCGAGTCTTGGAATTGAATTTAGCAACGGTGTTATGAAAGTAATAGTTCCTTGAAACACTCCTACTCCTACACGAAAGGAGGGATCTCGTGAACACTATGTATGACAAGTAGCTACGAGTGAGTTTTCAAGTCTTTGACGGTGAGAGATATTTAGTTGCACATAATACTTTACTATGAAATTTTAAATTGACCATTCCAGCTACTCCATGCCGAGTGCCAAATATTATAGTTTTCTTTGAAATAGACACGGAAATTATGAAAGTGTCCGCAGAGACGAGGAACCGGAAGAAGCAATCACATTACCATTACTAATGAAAGCGAGAAGTTGGGTAAGGAGGAGATAGATAGAATAGTGGTCAATGCCTAGATATTTAGAAAGGAGGATGAAGATTTAAAAATAAAGCATCTTTCTATGAGCGCTCTAAAATGTTATATTCACAATAAAAAAGAGTGTATGGGAGGGTGAGAGAAAAGGGAAGATACAAGTGGTAGTTGCAAATGAAATCATGAAGAAGCTTAATGTTGTCGAGGATTGGTTAGAGGAGAATGAGAACACTGGAGTTGATGAGTTACAGAAAAACTGAAATAAATGGATTATTTGAACTGAATATTTAAACAAGTTAAGGTTAGTATTTTATTTATGGTTATTTGAACCCTTTGCATCTTAATTAAATATGTAAGTTTTATGTGAAATTTCATTGTATGAGTAAATTTTTGTATCAAACTACTTATGATGAAGTCAAGTAGCTTTTACGATGACTTTTAAGTAGATTTTTAGTGGTAGACCATACAATTGGTATGTCATATTTACGTTGTTGTTTTGATGGAGCCTTAAATTTAGGTTGGATTTATATATTACCTTCATAAACAAATAAAACAAGATAAACATTTACATAAGCAAAACAAACAAAAACTCATTAAACTTTTCTTGTTCCAATTTCTCATTTTTCACCTATAGTTCAACTCGGCAATTTCCCTTGTTCTACTTTATTTTGTTATCTTTTATATTCTTATTGTTTCTATTGATTACATATTTGTTATTCTCTATATTATTTCAATGCATTCATATAGATATACATATCAGTTCAAACTATCTAGAAGTCTTTTTTAAAAATTAAAATATATATATTAAACCTTTAAACTATATGGTGCCCCCACAATCCTTATTCTTTCTTCCGACACACTCTCATTTGAAGTCGATGGGGAATCTCTACTACACTTGCCCAAGGTTGGGAGGACACGATGTTATGGTTCATTGCCTTCCATGAGATCTTTAAAACCTTTGTGATCCATCACTCCCCTCAACTCCAATGCCGCTACAATCTCCCTAATGTGCAACATGTCCCTCTCTCGCGCTTCATTAAACTTGATTTGTCTTTCCACTCTCTTTATATCTTCTTCATGGGCCGCCACCATGATAGGAAATCGAGAGAGCCAGAGACCAGATTTACATAATGAATTTCACATAAGAATGATATTTCTTTCAATTCATTCCGGTTACTAACACAACATACATATCTCCATATATATAGGCATATACAACCCTCGAATATAGGAAACTACCTCAACTACCCGTCCAACAAATATATCACATTTTCCTATATACGTGAGTTGTCTATTAACAACTTCAAATATAAACCAAGCTAATAACAAACATAACAATAAACCAAACCTATAATGTAAACATTAATTTCTAGCATTCCCCCTTAATGTTTACATGGTAAGAAAAGAACTTTCACACTTCCTTTCAGAGCTCTGTCACCGTGATTGCTCATGATCTTGGTACAAAACTCAAACTGAACTTAGAAGAAGGAACACATCAACTTCTTATCAACCATGCACTATCAGGAACACATCTAACTGACAAGGATGGGAACATGCTCATGAATCATCTACTCAAGTGGGAACATCCGACCGACCTAGCAGTATGGGAATTCAAGTAGGAACACATCTGAGCAGCCTTCAATGGTTTTCCAGAGGCTAACCACAAACCTAGGTATGAATAAGAACACATCTGACTGTTCAACCTCTTCAAGACTCATGATGTTGTGCTTCTTTGTGTTATTTGGTCTTCACTATGTTATTACATTGGGAATTGTGTAGGAATAGTCACATACACAAGTGAACAGGAATGAACCTTTGTTCTTATTTTTCAATCCACACTGACAAGCTGAAAACTACACACTAGAAACTATGAACGTACTGCAAAACATGTACTATGAAATTGAAGCACACAACTGAAAGCAAACTCACACCACAAAATGCCACCACAACTCCATGCGGCCCCATTATTAGTGACTAACGAGAGGTCATTGTCTGACCTCCGGCCTTTGTTGTCTCTCGTCCTCCATTGTCATGCTACTAGCTCAAAGCCAAAATGTGAACATGAAGTAAATTTGTTTCCATGTTGAGATTATTCTTTGCTCCCCCACAATGTGAAACACATTATTTTCGGACATCGGGTAACACGAAAATACATCCGTGAGGCAAAAACAAAAATTATTTTTAAAATGTTTTACATCGACATGACTCGACAAGAATGTTAAAACATAATTTCTAAAATCACCTATAAGACTCAATGACGACACTTTTACATAGAATGACTACAATGATTCAAATAGACAATACCACTATTTGACAATATATGCCACTTTATATAGTGGAAATGACTTTTTTTTTTTAATAAAATCACCCAAAAAATTGACTTGACTATTACCATGAATAATAAATAGTATGCAACTAATACTTTACATAAATGAACAAGACAAAAAAGAAACCGCCTTAACTACCCGTCTAACAAATATATCACATTTTCCTACATTTTCCTATAGGCATATACAACCCTAGAATATAGAAAAGTTCCTCAACTACCGGTCCAACAAATATATCACATTTTCCTATATACATGAGTTTTTTTATTAACAACTTCAAATATGAACCAAGCTAATAACAAACATAACAATAAACCAAACCCGTAATGTAAACATTAATTTCCTAGCATTCCCCCTAATGTTTACATGGTAGCAAAAGAACTTTCACACTTCCTTTGTAGCCTGTCACCCATGCTTGCTCATGATCTTGGTACAAAACTCAAACTGAAGGTAGAAGAAGGAACACATCAACTTCTTATCAACCATGCACTATCGGGAACACATAAGAATGACAAGGATGGTAACATGCTCAGGAATAATCTGCTTATCAACCGGACACTCTAGGGAACACATCTGACCTAACAGTATGGGAACTCAAGTAGGAACACATCTGAGCAGCCTTTAATAGTTTTCCAGAGGCTAACCACAAACCTAGGTATGAATAAGAACACATTTGGTTGTTCAACCTCTTCAAGACTCATGATGTTGTGTTTCTTTGTGTTATTTGTTCTTCACTATGTTATTACATTGGGAATTGTGTAGGAATAGTCGCATACATAAGTGAACAAGAATGAACCTTTGTTCTTATTTTTCAATCCACGCTGACAAGCTGAAAACTACACACTAGAAACTATGAACGTAATACAAAATATGTACTATGAAATTGAAGCACACAACTGAAAGCAAACTCACACCACAAAATGCCACCACAACTCCATGCGGCCCCATTGTTAGTGACTGACGAGAGGTCATTGTCTGACCTCCAACCTGTGTTGTCTCTGTCCTCCATTGTCATGCTACTAGCTCAGCAAAATGTGAACATGAAGTAAATTTATTTCCATGTTGAGATTATTCTTTGCTCCCCCACAATGTGAAACACATTATTTTTCGGACATCGGGTAACACCGAAAATACATCCGTGAGGCAAAAACAAAAATTATTTTTAAAAATGTTTTACACTCGACATCGACTCGACAAGAATGTTAAAACATAATTTCTAAAATCACCTATAAGACTAAATGACGGCACTTTTACATAAAATGACTACAATGATTCAAATAGACAATACCACTATTTGACAATATATGCCACTTTATATAGTGGAAATGACTTTTTGTTTTTGTTTTTTTAAAGTAAAATCACCCAAAAATTGACTTGACTATTACCATGAATAATAAATAGTATGCAACTAATACTTTACAAAAATGAACAAGACAAAAAAGAGACTATTTTAAGTATTGACTTATTCATGGAACTCTAATAACAAGACAAATGACACATAAGAGATGATATTATTTGACTACCTAATGACCACAATATAAAATACCCCACATTAATAACTATACTCTAGACTATATAATCAAAACTCACCTCACTTAATGAGTTGAAGATATTAAGCCTTGGAACATTACACGAGAGAGAATATAGTGGATGGCAAAAAAATGACCAGAATTGCTTTTACTGATTGGTCTTGAGCACATATTCTTTGGAGTCTGAATAATATTCAAAGGCACCAGAAGACATGACAACAAGTATCCTCTCCTTATACTTTTCTTTTTCTTCTCAAAATGATGTAACTCCATCGTTCGAATCTCAATGTATGCACTACACCTTTTTCTTTACAAATCCATGCGGAAATTTACATAGGGAAATGTCAAGTGGAAAATACAAAAGATGTAGATTTAATCATGACAAAAATAGTGTAGCCCCATAATGTCTGATGTTGTGAACCAGTCAAAAACTATGTAATCACCAGCAAAATAAGGCATAATCCAATGCAATGAAATGATCAAATCACAATCAGATCAAGAAGTTGGAAGTCTACATAAGAGAATATTAACACCAATGATGAACTTCAGATGTGTATAACCAGATCTAAAAGATGATTGCTTCTGACATATGCAGGTTGGATCAACAAATGATCAAATCCAAGACAACAGTGTGGAGACAATTCAAATCAAACACCAATCACTATGAGTCTCAAAGGGATCTCTAATGTAGATTCACGCCCTTCTGAATGCAAACATGGAAAATTAGACATTCATATCAACTGCAAACATCTGTAACTACTTTGAATGTGCACATGAAAGAATGCCAATGGAATGTATGATCAGAGATAGCACCTTAGGAATATTATACTAAAATATCTACGTTCCTTTGATGGATCTGCCCAAAGCGCATGTGGAAATCATCTATGACTGGAGTGCAAGGATGGAACTTGGGATCTCAGCGTTATATTGCATGAATACACCAATATTTTCAACAATGCTAATAATATAAGTAAATCTCGATGTAGGCATAGAAATTTTCACTGTGCAACTGCTCATAGACGATGATAGGATGAATAATGTTCCAATTCCACATACCACACAAACCAGAAAAGAAAATTCATGTAGATCTGCAACTGATGAAATTAGCATGAACGCATGAGAATGGAATCCGAAGAACTAAATAATAAAAAAACTGTATACTATAAATAAATACTAAAAAATTAATTCTCTAATCCAACGAGGCGCAAGATCTACCCGTGTGCTAATCTCAACAATCCAAGTAATCTGAGAAACAACCTGCTCTGATACCAGTGATAGGAAATTAGAGAAATCCAAAGACCAAATTTACACAATGAAATTCATAGAAGAATGATATTGCTTTCAATCCATTCTGGTTACTAACACAACATACATATATCCATATATATATATATATATATATATATGCTTATATAACCCTATAATATAGGAAACTAACTCAACTACCCATCCAACAAATATATCACATTTTTCTATATACGTGATTTGTTTATTAATAACTTCACATATAAACCAAGCTAATAACAAACGTAACAATAAACCAAACCTATAATGTAAACATTAATTTCCTAACACACCATCCTCTCCATACTTGCTCCTGCCTTGCTTGACGGTGGGGTTTAGCTAGCCATAGGTAAATTTTCCAAATCTAGCTCTATCATCAAAATCTTTATCGCCAAAGGGATAACGGGTAAATAATATCCTTCGGGCTCACGTAAAAACTAAAATTCAGCTTCCTCTAGGCACATATAAGTAGAAATAACATATTGCAATGTATAATTGTGCAACACACCATCCCACCAATGATCTAAAACTCTAGTCCATTCTTCATCTGCATCAAAGAGTGTCGGTAATCTTCCCGCATCCAAAATCTCGGTCAGGACCCCAACGAGGTTTATATGATGTGTATGTTTCCAACCAATGGTATAATTCTATTCAAAAGAAGCTCAAACATTTCTCATATAGCTCATAATAAATATTATCTTCCACCCAATTTCGTGCATTGAGATCGGGTCCATTACAATACCTTAGTGCAAACTTATCTTGTTCATCTTATACCCAACATCCAATGCTCTCTAGAGACAACAGATGTGCCATTTGCAAGTAACATTCAAAGAGATAATTTGAAAAGAGGTCTCGGAAACATAACCAAAATGTAGTCTTTTATTTCCCATTAGAACTTTATGCACATTATCACTTCATTCAACAAGGGATGAATGTTCACCCGAAGCGCGCAAAGCAACTAGGTCCCTCCTTTATTATGTCTATCATAATATTAGCTTGCATAACCATATTGATAATTGACTAAGTGTTCAACTAAGTAATCATAACCACTACATGCATTCAATTCAAACACGTGTAATAAAGAACATAACAAATCAAATAACAATCAATACCATTTGCACCATGAATCCACTACATCCAAACACGTCAATGATCATAATCCATCCTCCATAATCCATTATATTAAATTATTACATAATAGAAGTTGAATACATGCATATATGCTAGAACATGCATAAGTAACAAACCCTATACCATGATCGCATATAAGACTCTCAAAGCTCGAATGAATAACAAATAACTAGTGATTGGTCCTAAATAAATAGTAAACAATAGATATATATATAGAGGTGGATACTTTCCCTTCACCACCCATATACTCTCTTAATAATAGGTGTGCCCAAATATAGACTACATGCATGTTTTAAAACAACTAATAACAGATTTTCCTATAAATAGAACTTGTTTTAATCCTATTAATAGCCCAACACATGTTTGTTTCTTCATCTTCGATCCGCATGTGCCTTTATCAATCCAATAGACATTCCTTGACTGCAAAATCTCCTTGCTTTCCTATGGTTTTAAATCATTGCTTAGTCAACACTCTAACTTTGTTCTTCTATTTTTAGCCCGAGGTTCACAAAATTAGATAAATCTCGAAAGTTTTGCTGTTGCTCATTGGAACCTTCACGCGCTATCCCATATTCCCTATGTGTGCCCCTTCATGCCTACCTTGCATGTGCCCTAGATCCTCACACATAGCATATACTTGTCTAATTCAATCGTGCAAAATTTACATTTTCCAACAGGCTCTTTTTATAGAGGACAACTTCGGTGAAATATATATTTAAGCCATTTATTTACTCTTTATATTTTGTCTAAATTATGTGAATATGATAAGATGAACAACACCTATGGAACCACATGAAGATAGGATTTGTGGTTTATGCACTATAGGGTTAGTTGAAATGGATAATCATTTCATCCTTAAATTTCCATCAAGTTCAAGTGTGAATAAAATTTAAAATTTGGCTCCATGTTGGAGCTACTCAAGGAAATCATAATAAAAGGTTTGGGGGAGATGGTAACTCAAATCATCAAGAGGAGAAACATTCCAAAAGACACCACTATACCTACAAATCTTTAAGTAATTGAGTTTTCAATAGTTCCATAGAACACTCAAATCCCTATGGACATAATGGACATAATTACAACAATTTCATTCATTCATTCATTATGTATTCTTTTCTTTTCTTTTTTTCATTGATTATCTTAAAAATCTTTATTCTCAACTTTGCATTAAGAAGTTTCCATTTAATACATGTGTATATTTATTTCAATAAATTCATAAAATCATTCACCGAGAAATCTAAAGAAATCACCATGAGATCATTTGCATGCACAACGAATGACCTTTTATTTGGGTTCTCTGTCCATATAATGTTGTCGCAAACATCCATGAAATACTCTAGGAGGGATATCTAGAGAGTAATGAGGAGTTATTAAAAACTCTTCATTTATGTTCAAAATATGTCTTAACATAAAAGGTTTGTGACATAAATTATTAATTATGGTAATTTTTATTATGAAAGGTAAAATTTGTGTATATTATAGAAGACATGGGCATCCTAACAAAGCATTAATATGAGCTTTAGACCAAGCCATGGACAACCATCAAAGTATAATGATAATGGATTTTTGTCAGACATAGTTATAAGTTCCCTAATAGACATACCCCGACCAAAGACGTTTCATTTTTCTTTTATTAGCTTATATCCATGCGGGTTTAATGAATGAGTGTTTTGCTAGCTATCTTGAGGAAACTATAGACTTTATCATCATAATGCTAGTAAGATATGAGGTGCTTAAGTGGATGTGTTTTCTTGGTGCTTGTAGAGCGTATAATAATATGGGGAATTACATTTATTTATAACTCTTATTTTTGAGTTGGACCCTCAAAATGTTATAGCTTATGTTCTTCACAAACATCTATGTAGAAGTACACATGTGGAGTGAGGTTCTAATGGTAAGGAGATTGATGAAGGATAAAGGAATTACAAATATATATATGCGGTGTATGTACTTGAATAAGACATCGTAATACATTGTGCATGATTTTTATGTAGGAGCAAAATCACACTCACGAGACATAATTACATGGACAAAGAGGGGAAAAATAATTCATCCATCACCATAGTGTGAAGTTCACAATTACGTCTAGATGTTTAAAAATGCCCCTAGGAAACTCTTGGTATTGTCAATAACCTTTGTGTATGTGTTAAATGCCACACTATAACCAATTTGATCTCGAATATTATTGCAAAGAAAATTGTTGTGAGAGATGTAAATTGGTACCATCAATTCAAAAAGGACAATGTTCTTGTATAGATCATTGGTAATGTTATGTAAAGCAATCTGTAGACATAATATGTCACTATAACAAAAATCATCGTGTCAAACCTATAGTAATACATAAGGTAGTATGTTTTATTTTCACTATCTTAAAAATCTAAGCATTTAGAGATCTAGACCATGATGTATAGTTTGCAATGTGCATCTTTGCACATATATGCTAATTGATTTTTATTAAAGACATTTATAATAATATCACAGAGGTGTTGTGACATTGTAATGTTTTCGGGAAACTCATGTATATTTGGGATGATAAGTTAAGGAGATGGAGAAAAGGAAAAATAAAAGAGGTGGTGCCATTGTGGGAGATGGAAAGATGCTTTTCCAAAAGGAAATGTGAGAGAAGGGATTACAACAAATCCAATTCTCATAAATGATGGAGAGAGCATCTTTAACCATCACCATTATAACATATAAAAAATCAACCTAAACACATATATTACACAATAACTATCACATTAAAAACATTTCTAAAGTAACTTTACATTTCCATCCCTTTAAGTGTAACTTAGGACTCGTGCAATTACTAATATATGGAAAAAGTGTCATACAACATGTCCACTCTCCACCATGATCCCAATTGTGAAGTCAATCAATTTTACTAATGCCAATTGTAATTTGTATTAGATTTATTTGTACCACGATTCTTGCTATGTTCCTCACATGATTATTTACATACACATTTCTTCATACTCATATTTAAAACTCGAGACAAACCTATTTCTTTGTATTAGTCTGCAAGTATAATTTTTCCTTGATAATCCTTGTTAGGAAATAAAGGATACAATATGCGGAATAATCCTCGAGAATCACAACACTAGAAATTAATATGTAGAAAATATTACAGATCTGAAATAAAAGTTCAAAAAAATAAAAGAACACAAAGAGACAATATTTAACATGGTTCACCCAATTTGGGCTATGTACACCAAGAATCACTTGCTCAAATTTTATTATAATCCACCGCTATCTCAATACAATACCTAAATCTATTTGGAACTATGTTCAAAAACTCTATAGAATTCGAACGCGAATTCACACACATCTGCAACGTTACATCAACCCTACCATATGCACAAAACCACATAAATAGGCAATTGCTTAAGTAGTTTTACAATATTGTTGGTACCAAAACCATGGGCCAAAACCGTCCCATAAACCTATGGCTAAATAATCTTGCCCATATGAGAAGAGAATGTTTCCCGATAAATCGGGCATGTTTTACAAGGCCAAATTTATTTCTCGGGGGTTGCGGCCTGCGCCCGAACCCCGACGAGAATACATGAAGAGTGTATAGTACTATTTGTGTATAGTATTCAACACTTCCACACATAAAAATAGGCTCCACAACATAATAATCTCCCACTTGGAGACTAATTTTGCTCGAGCGAGATTCTTAACCTTTCACTAGTTTATGTGAAGACCAACCAAAGCTAAACACAAATTTAGTTTTTCCTTGTGACCACATTAGTCATCATGTCTACAAGATTATGACTGGTATGAATCTTTTCAGCATTTAACTGTTCCTCCAAATTTGTCTTGATGATTATGACTATCGTGGTCACTAACTTTTAGTGACAAAACCCCTAATGGGGAAAATATATATTTTTTAATTTCTTTAATTTTCAAAACTTGCAGCAATTTTTACCTATGTTGGGTGCACCAATGCAAAAAAATTGCCTTCCAAACACCTGGAAGGAACAGGAGGATGTGAGGAGGCAGGGATGGGGCTGGGAGGTTACAGGAGGCTACACAGGCTCTCTGATGCTGCAAACACTTCTCCAAAACTCCTCTATCTCAGTTGCTCTCTCTTTCCACTCCTTCACAGCTTCACAGGTCCAAAATCTCGCTCTGGTACCAAATGTAAACAGGGACAGAAGCCTGAAGTTTTTATTAATTAGAATCAACTCGATACATAGAAGCGGTGCCTGCAATATATATATGTATTGTACAACTGGGATACAAACAAGGAGAAGTTCCAACAATGCAACAACAAAATTAAAAATGCATTAGCTTCCAAATATTATCCCAGGAAGCATATAAATTGTTATAAAAATTATCCCTGTGAAACTAAAAAGACAAATATGGTTTTAAAAACCATATAACAATACAAAACAAAAATATGGTTTATATTATAACCATTGTTATTTAATTAATAAAATAAATTAAATAATTATACCATGCATAATTAACCTAACATAATCTGTATATGCTTCTTCCTAGAGTGGAAAGCGAGTTCTTAGCTAGGTGTATAGCACTCTGACTATCACTATGCAACTTTTCTTCATCCTTATGCCCCAAATCCTCAAGAAATTGTTGTAACCAAATCATTTCTTTTCTTGCCTCTATGGTAGCAACATACTCAGCCTCTGTGTTTGACAAAGCCACAAACTTTTGTAGTCATGAAATCCAACTCACCGATGTCCCACCTATAGTGTAAATATAGCTTGTCGTGTTCCTCATGCTATCTACATCTCCAGCCATATCTAAATCTACATAACCATGTAAAGTGGTGTATGATCCACTGTAGCATGAAATTGTCCCCGTGGTCCCTCTCAAGTACTAAAGGATCCACTTTACTACCTAACAGTGATATTTACATGGATCACTCATAAATCTACTCACAGCTCCCACTATATAGGAAATATAAGGCCTAGTACACACCATGGTATACATCAAACTCCCAACCACTGATGAGTAAGGTACCTTGGACATCTGGTTCCTCTCCTACTCTATCTTGGGACACTGCTCCTTTGATAACTTGAAATGGTCTACCAAAGGAATCCCAACCGGTTGAGCATCTTGCATATTAATCCTCTCAAAGACATTCTTAATGTACTCTTCCTGAGATAAAGTTAGCTTCCATTCCTTCCTATCTCAAGATATCCTCATACCAAGGATTTTTTTGGCTGCCCCTAAATCCTTCATGGCAAAGGATTTACTTAGCTATTTCTTGAGTAATTTTATTTCCTGTATGTTTTTACCTACAACCAACATGTCATCCACATACGTAGACACAGGATAATATAACTGTCATCCTTAAATTTCATTGTATACACACAATGGTCATAATGACATCTAATATAACCTTACTCCATCATGAAGCTATCAAATTTCTTATACCATTGACGTGGAGCTTTTTTCAAGCCATACAATCTCTTCTTCAATTTGCACACCATCTCCTCTTTACCTTTGACCTCATAGCCCTCTGGTAGCTGATCCTCCTCCAAATCACCATGGATAAATGTAGTATTTACATCAAGTTGCTCCAACTGCAAGTCTTCTGCTACCACTATTCCAAGAACAGTTCTAATAGAATTCATTTTTACTACAGGAGAAAAAATATCATCAAAATCTATACCTTTTTTCCTGTTCAAACCCTTGACCACCAAGCAGACCTTGTATATTTTCTTTCCTCCTTCCTCTATGAATCTATACACCCACTTGTTCTATAATACTCTTTTTCCTTTAGGTAGATTCACCAAATCCATGTCCTGGTTCTCCATGAGAGCCCGATACTCCTCATCCATGGCTTGCTCCCACTTCTTCATGACATCTACCCGCATTGCTTCATCAAAGCTATTTGGCTCTCCACCTGTCGGTGAGTAATAAATAATAAAGAGAAGGATAAAACGTTCGTGTTCTCTTCTTACCCTAGAAGACCTCCTTAATATAGGAGTTTTGGGTTCCTGTTGAGGAGGTTCCTGAACTGATTCATGTGTAACTTTCCTATCCAGAATATCCTCTACCATTACATATTCTTTCTTGGATTCTTCCCTATTTTCCTACAACTATTGCTTATACATGACTTTCTCATTAAAGACAACATCCCTAGATCGAATTATTTTCTTGTCCTTAATACTCCAACATTTAAAACCAAATTCATCACCACCATAACCAATGAAAGTACATTTTTCTTATTTAGCCTCTAGCTTGGTCCTATCATCCTTATCTATATGGAAAAACACTTCACATCCAAAGAATCTAAGAAATGAATAATCAACTTTCTTACCATACCAATCCTCCTAAGATATGCCTCTGTCAAAGGCACTTGAGGGTCCTCTATTTATCAAGTACACAGTTGTGCTCACCACTTCTGCCCAAAAATAAAGAGGTAGTCCTACATGTAACCTCATGCTCCTAGCATGTTCCATTATTGTTTTGTTCATCCTTTCTGACACCCCATTCTACTATGGAGTTCCAATAGACATCTTTTTCCTGTGGATTCCATTCTTAGAACAATAATAATCAAACTCAATGTTGCAATACTCCCCTCCATTATTTGACCTAAGACATTTTAGCTTAGGACATGTTTCATTCTCTACCAAGGCTTTCCATTTAAAAAAAGTGTCAAATACATTAGATTTATTTCTAATACAATATACCCAAACTTTCCTTTTACATCATCAATAAAAGTAACATAGTAATGTGAACCCCCAAGAGATGATACCTAAGCCGGCCCCCATACATTAGAATGTACCATCTCTAACTTACTCTTTTTCTTCATAGGTACAACCTTGAGAAACCTTACTCACTTGTGTTTCCCATATACGTAGTTCTTACAAAAATCCAAACATGTTTAGTATATCCAAGAAAAAAATTCTTTATGATCTCCATTCCCTTATGGCTCATATGACCGAGCTTGAGTGCCACAATGTTGTATCTACATCCTGAAGCCACAACATTACAAGTATTATTATTATCGGTGGTTAAATACAAGGTTCTAACCTTCTTACCTCTCGCAACCACAAGAGCATCCTTGGTAACCTTCCAAGATTCCACCGTAAATATCACAAGACAACCATCACTTCCCAATTGCCCTTCCGATATTAAATTTCATCTTAATGTAGGCACACATCCGACATCCTTCAATAGCCAAGTATTCCCATTCGCACCTTAACCTAAAAAAACTTTTCCAACTATGTTGTAAGGCTTATCATCACCAAGAAAAACATGCCCAAAATATCTTTGAACATAATCAACAAAATAATGTCTATGTGGAGTAGCATGGAAAGAAGCCCCTAAATCTAAAACCCAAGATTTTGCAATATTGTGCAAAGAAAGAATCAAAGTATCCTAACATACATAACTCGTTGCCACATTTGCCTCCTTTTATTATTCCTATTATTTCTTCTTGTCCTGAAGTTCCCACAATCCTTATTTGCATGCCCGGACTTTCCATAGTGTCGCATACTATTTTGCTTTTAGATTTTGACCTTGCCTAGTCTTTCAACTTTCCATAACTTCCTCTATTCTTCTGTCTCCCTCTAGTTTCCATCACAAAGTATTCCCGAAGTAGAAGATTCCCCATATCTTTTCCTTCACATTTCCTCACTTATAATCACCCCTATAACATTCGCAAACTTCAACTTCAAGTTATTTGGCACCAAGTCGCTTACCATCATTACCGTGCTATTCCAACTCTCGGTGTAAAGAGCATATAATTAATAAAGCCTTGAATTCTTCATCAAATTTTATTGTAACCAAAGCTAGCATATTTACAACAGAATTAAAATCATTTAAATGATCTATTATCGAACCATTCTCATACAACTTCTATTAAACAACTTTTTTATTAAAAATATCTTGTTTGAGGCGTAAGGTTTTTCATACAACTACCCTAATGCATCCATGAGTTCTTTTGTAGTCTTCTACTTTGAAACATTAAATAATACCAGAGATGCAAGACACAAATGATTGTACCAATTGCATTCCTATCCAGCAAATCTCATTCCGCATCCATCATGCTCGAGGTTTTGTTTACCTTCTCAAACAACAGAATATAAAGATCCTTTCGAAAAAGTAATCTTCCATCTCGCATCTTCCAAAGACTAAAATTATGACCGTTGAATTTATCAACCCTTGATCTTCCATCATCTGCCATAGCTCCCACTCAAGATAAAACTTTCCCTACGATTCAAAACTTCAGCAAACCAAACCAGATCTAATACCAATTGTTAGGAAATAAAGGATAAAATATGCAAAATAATTCCTCGTAGAATCGCAATAAGTATAAACTAAAATGCATAAAATATTACAGATCTGAAATAAAAGTGCGTAATGATAAAACAACAAAAAGAGACAATATTTAATGTGGTTCACCCAATTTGGGTTACGTCCACCAAGAATCACTTGCTCAAATTTTATTATAAGCCACCGCTCTCTCAATACAATACTCAAATTTGTTTGTAGCTATGCTCAACAAACTCTACAGAATTCACACCGACCCGCACACATCTGCAATATTAAATCAACCCTACCATATGCACAAAACCACATAAATAGGCAACTTCTTAAGCAGTTTTACAATATTGTGGGTACCAAAACCATGGGCCAAAACCGTCCCATAAACCTATGGGTCAAAAATCTCGCCAATATGAGAAGAACACATTTCTGGTAAATTGTGCACATTTTTTGAGGTGGGAATACATGAAGAGTTTACAAGTACTATTTGTGTACAATCTTTAACACTTCCACACATGAAAATAGGATCCACAACATAAGGTCCTCACTTCCGAAAAGTAAAGGGTGGTACGAGAGACTTCAAATTTAACGGTCACCAATTTTTGTTAAACAATTTTTTTAAAATTATGGTTATTTTTGAAGTCTTATAAATTGTACAAAAAAATATTATTGTATATGAATATTAAATATAACAAGAGCAAAGTAGAAGGCAAGTTCCTTCCTCCAAGGGTTGAAAGAAACAAGACATAAAATAGTTAAGAATATAATAATGTATAAGTATTATATGACAATGTTTTGTTATGCTTACATTATTATGGACTCACAACAATTATTTGTGACACATATGTTACTTTGCAAATGTAACAAGAAGTCTATTAAATTGTTAAAAGATGTTATTCAAGAGGAGTTTTAAAATGTTGTTTAAAGATTAATTACAATTAGTTTTAATGTTTGAAGTCTTTAATATATAAATATTTATTGAAGTGAGAAATTGTAATTCACAATATTAATAAAATTATAATATAATTAAGTTATGATAAAAGAATTAGAACAAAATTGAGTGTGACATGCTTGATAAGTAAGAGAATAATATTTAGACCTTCAAAAATAATAAATATAATGACATCATGCATTCTTGAATAGGTGGCATGCATTTATTAATATTTTATTTTGAAAATGAATAGAATACTTATTTGTACACTTATTAAATGTTGATGTTAAAGTTGTCATAATTGTTGTGACACTTGTTAATTGTAGATTTTTTCTTTCAAATATTATTGAAAAAGATGTACTTGAATAAGACCCAAAATTTGTCTTATCATGAAAAAGTAACCAATAAAATATCAAATAAATTATTTTTTAAATTATGAAATTGTTTAATTTATGTTTCAACATTTGAAATATAAACATTGAGGAAAAAATAAATGTATTTGATTAGTGGATATGTTGAAATTAATAGTCTTGGGTGAAAGATATAGTATCCTGCCATAGGTAGGAACTAATAACATACATACACACACACATACATACATACATACATGTATGTATCTATGTATATATATAATGGTCGTATTCCAAATTTAGAAATTAAAAGAGATTGAAATATCAAAAATTTATAAATATATTTAATGGTCAAAAATAAAAATAATAAAAAGTGTAAAAGACTATCGATTTAAAATCTAGTCAACATAATTGAAATTCATGAATTTTTATTAGCATAATTGTTATTGTGTGGAGATGTACATCATTGACTCTAATATTACTTTTTTAATTTTATCTTTTTTTTTGGAAACTAACGATTACATAGATATCGGCATATCTATGAAGCTTACATCCAATTGATTTATACTCGATGAGTAAGCGGATATCGTATCGAAGTCTTCGCTTAGCTAAGAAGCCATGACTAGGAGATATCCAATCCATCAAAGTCACCCATGGAATGATCTGGCCTTGTCCGCTTGATCAACTCCCCGCCTGCATATCTTCGTGTCTTTCACTTAACAAGACTTGATCTATGGTGGGATCATTCCAAGCCATTTAAATTTACCTTTACTTCCATCCTCACAATTAAAATGTTTATAAATACTTTTGACATCATTTACATCATTAAACATTAAAAGAGTGAATGGCTTCAAAGACGTAGTTACACCGAAAGGCATTCCTACGGTTGGGTTGATGCGGAGGGAATTATGACAAAGGAACGTTTATTTCACTAAATCGGGACATATTCCAGTGAATTAGGACTCTAGTATTACAAGTATTGGAAGAAATCCATCTCCATTTTTGTGTATATTGGATTCCATTTTTGCTATACTAGATTCCATTAGTAGCAATATTGGATTCCAATATTGTCATTATTGGACTTATTCGAGTTCCAATTTCTCTATTATTGGATTCCAATTTCGCTATTATTGGATTCCAATTTCCCTATTATTAGACTCCAATTTTGCTATTACTAGATTCCAATAACATTATTATTGGATTCCACTTTCACCACATAAGCCTGATAGTCACCCACTTACATAAGCCTAGTGGTTGTTATCTTACATAACCCAAGTAGTTGCTAACTTACATAAGCCAAGCGGTTGCTAACTTACATAACCCAAGTAGTTGCAAACTTACATAAGCCAAGCATCTCGCTAACTTACATAAGCCAAGCAATCGCTAACTTCAAGATAGTGCGTAAGTGATTGTTGTCATTTATGCCACATATCAATCTTAATATCATCATACATATACAAATATTCATGCATACCTTATTCAAATCAATAAACATTGACATTGAAAATCCCTTCCCTAAACTTCCTTGAATGGTGTTAAATTTGACGGCTATTTAGACATTTTTTGTGATTTTAGACGTAACATACTTTCAAATATTTTATAGAACTGACATGTGTGACTCGCATGTTTAAAAGGTAATCACAATATTTATATACATTTATATAAAAAAATTATTCGTATATATTAAGCATAGTTTAAAAATATGGAATTTTCATTTAGAAATTTTGTAAGTAGTGTATAAGTGCGAGTGATCGCACTTACAAGTACGATTGGTCACATGTATAAGTGCGAGCCTCGAGTTGCACATCTCTTGACTCACACTTTAAGTGTGAGTCTCGACTGACACTGCTAAGTATGAGTATCGACTTGCACTTCTAAGTGCCAGTCTCAACTCACACTTCTAGGTGCGAGTCTTGATTCACACCGCTAAGTGTGAGTCTTGATTCGCACCGCTAAGTGTGAGTCTTGATTCACACAACTAAGTGCGATAACTCATCTCATCAACAATTTTTGGGTAACAATAATTTTTCAACACTGCCCTTCAAAAATACAAAACAATGTTTATTTATACCAATTATTTTGTATAAATTTCATTATTTTTAATATATATTGATGTAAATTTTTATAATTTATATATAAATCTATATTAATAATTGATGATTAAATATTAAATATGCAATTCGTGTGTGACATTTATTACAAATATTTGCAAGTATTTTACGACTACAATCAACAAAAACATCTAAACGGACGTCAAGAGTCGCACGTCGAAGTGCAAGCACAAGAATTAAGGGCTTTATTTTTACCCGAATTATATAAGGGATTTTATTTACAGTACAAAAATTATAATATTAAATTCTTACATTAATTCTTTACAATACCAAATGCAGTATTAATGATAACCATTTTATAAGGAAAAATGATAATTAATGTTACGTTTTCCTCAACATTAATTAGCCATTAATTCGAGCTATGTAAAATTCACCATTTAAAAGTGCATGCACCATTTGAAATATGTGCACCTTTTGGAGCATGTAACTGTTCTCAACCATTAATTAACCATTTAATGAAATGCAATGTAAAATCATACGCATGCCGCGTCTTAAATTCAAGCGCCAACAAAATTTGGTGGTTGGATTTTTAGATTACATATCACTATAAGTAGACAGATTTTGAGTTTATATTTTTAACATTTGCCCTTTTATTTTCTTTGTCAATGCGTAAGCTTATTCATCAATAGAAAAATATCACTAGGGCAAGCGTCGAAAATTATGTGCTCAAGTTTTGGAAATATTTTGATTTCCTCTCCATGCCAAAAATTGGTATGCATTCTCACCTTCAGTCCCTCCAAAATTATGAAATTATGTTAATGTAAAATTTTCCATAGTTGATTAGGGCTTATATCTATGAATAATTTTCCATAATTGATTAGGGCTTATATCCATGTAGGGATTTTGTAGATAATTAAATGGAAGAAATTTTGTTATTTAATATTTTGTAGAAGGTAGTTTTGTTTATCAAATAAATAATTTTGTAATATAGTAAACATTTGTTAGAGCAGTGAAAGAGGATAGAACGGAGAACATCTTGATAGAGAAACGATACAAATTAATACCTAATAACATGAGAGGAATACTTTTATAATTTTAAAAAACCCAACACAACTACCAAGAACTTGATTTGTTGAGTCTTGAAAAAGAAGTCTAGTGGTATGGATTGTGGCTCAATTTACACCTTAAAAAGGTGAATATCAAAATCGATTTATGGTCATGGTGGTGCGTAGGAATAGAAGAGTAGATGTATTTTATAAAATTGATATTATTTTGTTGGCCTTATTGTTGTCCACAAATAGTCCTCCGTTGCACATACTCAACAAAATTCAATGGCTACGACATCATTGACATTGTCAATGACAATATTTTAGAAGATATTCATGTTAATAATGAGTTTCCATTGAATGTGTTCGTGATAGATTACAGTGACCTATTTTGAAAAAAATATGGTAATGCAAGAGTAGGAGAACCAAATAGATTTTGGAGAACAAAAGAACGAATACAAATTTGTGAAAGGAGAATTCGAGGAACAAGGAAACTCTAAGATGTTGCTACTATGGAAGCAAAGCAACTATCCTCAAAACTTTTCACAAAATAAAAATTTTCTCTGTTTGTGTCATGGCTAAGTGGATTTTTGTCTTTTGTTGCCTACAGGATTTCTCTCTTCTATGCTTCAATGTCATATTCTTCCTTAAGGACATTTTTGTAAAAGGATGCGGGTCCTTTCAAAAAACCCATATCAACCCTTACACAAAAATGACATAGTTTTTGTACATCAAAATATGTTGTTGTGGCATAACCTAGAAAATTTATGATGACAATATCTTACTTTATTTTTTTAATTCTTATTGATCGATAATATCCAATTAATATGGTCTCGCATAAGCTAGCAGATGCTAAGCTAAAAATTATATTCTTTGAATTGTTAAATGATATCGATCCATAAGCTCAAAAGTTTATACTATGGAAGTATTAAGTTACCTTGGTGGGTGCTAAGCTCAAAACATCTTACTTAAAATTTCTCCTCAATCCACCAATCAAAATAAAAAAATTCTATAACTTTTCAACTTTCTAATGTGTGTAGTTTATTTAAATAATTTTTTAAAGTATGAAACTTATTTACATTTTTCTTTATAAATGCTAGTTAGTATTGATTTGATTAATATGATGCCTTGTTGCAACATTGATTTATTCTATTTAATAAAAATCATAATTATAAGAAAACAATCACACAACTAGCACATCTAGCACAATCACACAACTAGCACATCTCCCATCCGTGAGGCATGAACTTTGCTATGTCTTGTTTAATTTAAAATGTTGTTAAAAATTTACTATTAACAAGGTTTATTAAATATACGTGAACATAATGATTGGCTACTTTATACAGGGATTAAGGCACCCAAAAACCTTACAATAGAATGCATTGTGAGCATCACCAAGAGTGAACAAAAATAAACATGACAAAAAGGGCTAAAAAACTTATCCCAAACTACAGTCCAATAGATCAATACAAGAAAAAATCACAAAACATGGAGGGGAAAACATCCCAAATGATACAGTCCACAAACAGTCAAACAAAATCTCCAAGAGCCAATGAACTAGTTAGTCTTCAAATGTTTTTACTCCTCCAGTTGACACTTCTCCTTTCCTTTCATATTATCATCCTACTCACTCATGATAGGGATGTCATCTTCAACATGATCTTCCTCATCAAAACTAATGAGGTGGATATTATACCTACAAACTTTGTGTCCCCTGCTCCAGCCTTGACCACACGCCCTGAAACACCAAAACCAAACTTTTTATCTCTACCATATCAACCCTGATAGAGTTTTGGGTGATGCAAATTTTCTTAGATGCGTCAATGCAATGCATGACACTATTTCCCGTATCTGTTCCAACTTTCCCTAAGGCCTCGATATCCATTTCCACCTAACTCACCCAGAGAGAAATTTTATTAAAAGCCACATTTCAACCCAAATCCACTCTCTCTTTCCCTTTATAAAACTCCCCTTTCATATCAATCAAACAAACTACAGCCCCAATACCAAGATTTTTGTAGTTCCCACTTCCCTTTACACCTTTTGATACTAATTTTTATCTTTGTTGATTTCATTATGGAAATTTTTATAGTTGGATTTACTATGATGTTAGATATTTGATCATGGATTATTGTTGATTTTGATTTGGTTATGATGCATGATGATTATTAGAGATACTTCTTATGTGGACGATGATATACTAAATTTTGACATGGATATATTATGAATGTTGTTTGGACATGTGATTTTTTTGATATTGTGAGTAGACTTAGAAAATGGGCATTATATGTTGATGGTATAGTTGTTTATATAAGTTGTAAGTGATATTGTTGATTACCTTGGTGTTATTGTGATTTATATGTATAGATGATTTTGTGATTATATTTATATCATGTTGGATGTTTTGATATGGCCACGAGGTGAAGGAGGTATTTGTGTTTTGCAGTGTATTGTGTGGTTCCTTGTTTTATTGTATGTGTTTTATTAGTGATGTGTCCCTTTCTTTTAATTAATTAAATTGTGGTATATTAATGTGAGAAAACATATGGTTAAAAGTTAAATAAATCAAATTGGGATATGAGAAAGTAATTATAAGAGTTGTTGGCTTTTGTATTAAATATGTAAGTGATGTGTAAGTATGTGTAAGAGTTGTGTAAGTCAGATTTTGGAGTGTGAAACACTCCACCCTCTTGGAAACTCGAATTTGTCCTTGGAGGCTATTTTTGGAGGCTTGTGGGACAAGTAAAACTTGTCCCATGCCTCTTAAGTTTATTTACCAACCATACCTATGGTTGGAGGGCTATTTTTAGACCTTTTTAATGCTTCTCTATTAATCATGTTGCATGTTTTAATTGCACTCTCTTACATTTTATTTAATTCAGTCCTTTGGGGTGTGGACTTTTGGAGTGTGCAAGTAATTTGTCATATTTTCACCCACCTCTTTATTGTGCCTTGGAGAATGAAATTTGTCTTTTGTGTTGGAGTTGAGGATGTGTGATGTGGCATCCTACATGGATCCACATCATCCTCTTCTCTTCCCTCTTCTATAAAATTCAAACTCTTTGCTTTGTTTTGGGTTGTTGAATCATTTTACATGCTTCCTTGGGGGTGAATTTTCTTGTGTTTGGAGCTCTTGCTTTTGGAAGGAGTTTGGAGAAATTTGCATGCTTGTTGGTTGCTGATTTTGGGACTGTGTTTTGGCATTGAAAGCTTGTTGTTTGGAAACAAATTCTACCATGGAGAGGTAGGAGCTCAGCTCTTCATTTATGTTCTATTTCTTTTGTGTTGTGTGAATGGTGAATGCTTTGTGTGTGTTTATTGGCTGGTTGGGTAGACTGCCATAGGAATGGTGTAGGAGAAGGCTATGGGGAATTCATGTGGGGGCATAAAGGAATGTCAATGGCATCGTATTTTGTGGAGGGAGTTTAGGTTTGGGATCCACCATGGAAAAGAAATAACTTGCATTTCTTACTTTGTGGGGAGCATAAGGAAAACTATGGGGGCATAAGGAGGGATTGTGGGGGCATAAGAATATGTGTGATAAATTATTTTGTTGGTTTGTTACGGTGGATGCCCAATTCCCATTGGGAGGCATAAGTATCTTCCCCATAGTCCTTGCTCCTTTGGCTTGCATGATAAAGCCTGAGTTCTGTTTGAATGTTTTCAAATGCAGTTGTAAACTATTGTCTTATGTTGAACTATGTTTTAATTTGAATATCCATGTTAAAAGAATGTTTTGTATTGTGGAAGCTTGTAGTTTTCATGGGTTGAAAAACATTTCCTATTGCATTGTGGTTGGGGCTCGGGGGCCAATGATGAAGGATGGCTTCTCCTTTCATTGGATGTCTTGGTTGGGTGGAGAGTGTTGCCTTTCCCCCACTTTTGTTGTGATCAGATTGAAAGAAAAGGGAACTTTGCATGTTGTTGTTCTGGAGCAAAGGAAAATACAGTTTTGATAGTACCTTGTGAAACAAAATCATTTGTAACCTTTCCCACTTTGAAGTGGATGAAATTGTAATGTATTTTGTGAAGAGAAGATTTTTGTAATTGGTTATGAAAGTTACATATTCGAAATGTGAAAGATATTTATATTCTTTCGTACATTTGAAAGAAAGAAATTGAAATTTGTTAATTACAATTCAAGAAAGTGGAAGATGTAAAGTTGTATTTGAAATCAATAAAGGATTGCAACTCCTCTCTTCCTTTGCATTGTTGTATTGAAATCTGGTTTTTAAATGTAAAGAAATTTCTGTTTTTAAAAAAAGGGAAAAAGGAAGAAACACGTATGGAGGAATTGTATCATTTTGTCTCTTTTGGAAATGTATTAAAATTGGATACCTAGACTTTACAATTTAGTTTTTAAATGGTTTGTTTATATCACTTAAATGTAATAGACTAGACGAGAAATGAACTTCCATACTTGGAAGTAGAAATGGCAATTAGATCCCTCAAGAAATTGATCTATGTTGTAAATTTAAAATTGGCAATAATTTAATTAAAATGCACATTCGAATTCTCTTTGTTTTCCTTCCAAAGACTGACACTGGATTCTTTATCTGCAGACTTAATAATCAACATTGAAATGTTAAACGTTAGTATGCTATCATATCATGCTTTCATTTTGACAAAGAACACTTAAGAAATAATTTAAAACATTGCAAAATTTAAGCCCAAACCTTTTCACAGTATTTTTCTGTCAATTGTTGGAAAAATTAAAATTTGAATCAATCAAGTAAAATCACCTTCCAAATACATCCTAAATCCTTCCTAGAATAGTTCTCCATGTCTTTTGGCATGTTGAGTGAAGGAGAAGATCAAATTGAACAAAATTTATAAGTTAAAATTTACCAATTGGCTTTTAAAAGCCTGCAGAACGTTTTCTTAAAATTGACCCCTTAAAATTTATAAAAATCTAATTTTTATGATTCTTGTGCAAAGAGGGCATCGAGAGATTTCCAGAAAATCCTCGTTTGCCCAAAATTGAGCTTTCTAGCAAAAGTTATGGCCCTTTGAATTTTTCCTTCTTTAGTGGAAAATTTCGGAAAATTTTCTCAGCACTTAGGAGTTTATACAAATTTTCTAAACATTTCGGGCTAGAAAGCCTTCGATGCTGTCCATATTACCTGAAATTTTCCCGTTGAAAAATTGGAAAAAAAAATTAAAATTAAAATTTGGGGAAAAATTTTAAAATTTCCCGCCACCCCGCATGCAATCACAAAGCTTCCACATGGCACCTTGGGGGCGACAACGGTGGGGCGGAACCCTCACAAAACTTATTGTTATTGAAGTTTTTGGTTTTGGAAAATTTTCTTAAATTTTCCGCGGCCCCGTGCTCCCACCATTGCCTCGGTGAGACCCTTCGTGAATGTGCAAACCTGCACATCAAACTTACCCGATTCCCCCTCCTTGGTGAAATTCCTCGAAACTTCCGCCGCCCCGCCCTTCCCTCTCCTTTTCTCCCCCACGTGGTTGTTGGGCTCCACGTGTCCCTGGCGAACCGCGGCGCATGGCGTAATTTGGATATTTTCCCGCACAAGAGAAAATTTATCAAAGTCTCCCCAAGACTGCCGATCCATCCCCTTTGGAAAATTTTCATCCCTGGGTCCCGCAAGCCCGCCCTTGGGGGAAAATTTTCACCCCAAGCCTCCGCCAGCCCATAACTGGAGTTTTACAAGGAGTTAGGAGGACTTATTTATATCATTGGAAAGGTGAGAAAATTTCCTATCTAATGGGAATGATTTAGGGAAATTTTTAATGTGTTAAGTGTGAGAAAAATCAAGTTGAAACTCGAGCCTATTAGAGAGTGGGTATGGGGATAAATTACCCCTGAACCTAACTAAAACTTCTAACCCTAAAATTTGGACCTTGTGACCTCTGATAATTGTTAATAAAAGAAAAGTATGTTCTAATAGATTAAACTTGTTCTGGAACCTGTTAGTGACAACTGTTGTCTTGCAACCTAGTTGTAGACACTTCTAATAAAAAAAAATTATTCCATATTTTCCTAACCAATCCTAGGTTGTTTCTTGGGTCTCAAGTGGGGTTTTTTAATGGGCATCACAATTTCCATTCCATTAAGGTGCATTACTCTTCTTTCTCCTCAATTTTTTCATATGGTTCGCAAGAGTACAATTTTAATCTGAATCCTCAAATTTAGGCTCTAATTCCTTTTCCACCACCGGTTTACCATTCTTAAAAATCAAAAGAATTAGACCATGGTGTATCGGGTATCAATATTTCCCTATTGAAAATCATGCACCGACATGTAGAGAGCGACATAAACAAGAAAAAGGGAAGGCTCATAACAATCTTATGCCTAAACATATTAAGCATAGTAAGATGGTGAGTAAATATCTTTCTATAATTCACTTCAAGAGTAATGTACCTCATAAGGTGGAGGCAGATCATATTCCAAATATCAGGGATGCAGAATCTAGTTATACCATCTACCAGCAAGTAAACCATTTCTTTACTTTGCAAAATAAAGTCTCAATTTTGTGCTTATATCTGGTGTGGTATTTGAATATCTTTAAGCCCTCTATCTCCATTCCAGTCACCTACACTATTGAATCCTATGAAACCTGAATTTCCATGTCACGAGATCACCATGTTGTCATTGTTCCATGCTCGACCAAACTCCAACGCAAGATAAGGATCAGACCCCATGATTTTTGAGATGAAATTCCTAAACCCCCCAATTTTTAGAATGCACCACAAGGAGGGATTATCCTTCAGGATAGTATATCTTATGGGCTTGGTTCTCAAATGACCATATCCCATGGTTTTAGTTGAATGAGATTGAAAATGGAAGAAACAATGGCCAAAATGAATTGTAAGAGAAAAATTAATAAAACACCCACCATATATCATGTACGTGTGAAGGTTCCTGGTAACCATAAGTACAAGGATGACATCCCAACGAGTGAAAACAACCACTGGAACATCAGTACTTAATGTTCTTAATGAGATTAATAACATTGGTGATATCATCTCCCCTCTCACACACTTTAAAATTACTACCTTTAGCCCCAATTTGGCAAGATAATCCACACATTTATTACCCTTTCTAGGGGTATGAATAATTACATTTATCAAACTCTTTCAGAAAATTTTCTTTAGTGTCTTTATGGAAATTTCTTATGGTCCAATTATTAATTGAAGCCTTTATCACATTGCAAAGGGTTAAAATATTGTGCTATATAGCTAACCAAAAACATGTTGACATTGGTGAGTAAATCCTTAATCAAATTTTTCCTCTACAAATCATTTTCAAGACATCATGTGCTCGGAAAATGAATATGTTTGGTCTAGAACTGATATGTCAGGTGTTATACTTGAACATTATAATCATTGATCTCCATAAACGTATGTAGGAAAAGCATTTATGTGAAAAGAAAATTATCTAGAACGTTTAAAAGACATCAAATGATTTTAGAAACATGTTTAATATTTTTCATTCAAACAACAACATATTATAAGTACAAAATAAAAGGTATTTTGTAGTAAGTAACATATCTTTCAAATAAATACAATTTTTGTCTTCTAATCTTTACAATTCAATTCTAGTTAAGGCAGATAGTCTTCATGTTGTTGACCTTGGGGAGTAAATCCTTAGTCCAATTTTTCCTCCGAAAATCCTTTGCAAGACAACATATGTTTTGACAATGAATATGTTTGGTCCAATAACTAATATGTCACATGTTATACTTAAGCATTGTAGTCATTGATCTCCATCAATGCATGTAAGCAAAGTGTTTTTGTGAAAACAATTGATCTAGGACGTTTAAAAGACATCAGACTATTTTAGAAACATGTTCAATATTTTTTCATTCAAATAACAACATATTATAAGTACAACATAAAAGGAATTTTGTAGTAATTAAAAATATTTCAATCCTTCCAATAAGAAGAACTTTTAACATCCATGACGTTAGTCGCACTTCTTTTCGAGTAGTAACAAATTTAAAAAATAGGTTACAAATTTTACTTCAATCCCAAACTACTATACCTTTTTTTTATATCAATTCAATCCTCCAACCAGGTGGAAGTTCATTACGAGATTAACATTGAAGATACTAGAAGAAACTAAAATCAATGTCTTTCTTTAGCTTGTTAAATGATAGTGACTCTTTAGCTCGAAATATTATATTCTTCAAATACATTCAACTGCTAAGCTCAAACTAGGTTGATTTAATTTGTTAAATCCCAGTGACCACTAAAATCAAAATAATATCTCACTTTCTTTTGTCGAAACCTTGAGACCATGAAGATCCAAATATTATGTTGTGTCATAAGCTAGCGGATGCTAAGTTCAAAATATCATTCAGTAACTTGTTAAATGAAAGCGACCACTATGCTCGAAGTAATATAAACAACCAACTGCCGACTATACCTACAACAAAACAATATTGATTCAATTTAATATATATACCCACACGGTCTAAAGTCATGTAAGGGTTTAATATAAGAATAACTTTTAACATCCACAAGCCTAGTTAAAAAATGAAAAATAATATTATTCTTGTCATATACCTGTAATTGTACTTGTAATTATGAATGTAATTGTACTTGTAAGAGAACACAAACCCAATAAGCATATTAGTATTTCCATGTACATGTAATTGTATCTACATTTAAATTTATCTTGGTCTGAACTAAACATGTTGCTCTCTATTGAAAAAATCATACCCAAAGTGATGGAAATGACTTGTGGGGATGCATTTTTTTGAGATAACATTGTCCCCGTCTCATTCTAAGTGAACAAAGTGTTTTGTGAAATCACCTCACCAAATCTCGCAAAACAATTCCCATCACAAGTGCTTCATGTGCTCCCCGTAACATCTTTGTGCTTTCCCACTTCATTTCCATGTTTAGAATGAACACCTTCAAGAGCCTAAATGTATAGTATGAAATCATGTCTAGCAATGTTCGTTATTTCTCCTTGCTTCATTTTTGCGTATTATTCCTTTATAATATAAATTAACTAAATACATCTAATATCGGTAACATTCAAACCTTCAACCTCCACTAAATGCAGTAATTTCATGAACATTAACTAATTAATGTTGCGGTTGGTTGAACATTAACTTGCATTACAATAAAATGTTTTAGGTTATGTTAAGGCATAACCTCTTTTGGCAGATGCAAGAGGATATGACATTTGTGGTTTTTTTAGGCATTTATGGCATTCATAGATTGCGTTCATGTGATGGGCGAGACCAATTAATGACTATTACTAATTACGTCAGATTTCAATTATAAATCTTGGAGACACGTGTTGAAGATTGGAATGAAGGTTCTCAACATCTCTATTTAAGCATCATCTATATCAAGCCTTTGGAAATCATTATCACAATAGCCTTGTTCACTATGGGTGGCACTATCAAATGCATTGAGCCTTCTTCATGTGAAGAGGTCAAGGCCAACCCAGTAGTATGGAATATTTTTCATGAGGGTGGTGTTACATCATTTATGGAAAGACTATCTAGTCACTCTGTCTCGAGTGACCAGCAGTGTGCTAAAAACCTGGAAGAAAGGAAGAGTCAAAGTGGGCAAGATGAATTTTTTATTTCAACAGAGTCCATTGTGGCTATGATGGGGCTCCCCACGGAGGGATACATTTATTTTAAACACTCGCTTCAGGAGGAGATGGATGATTTCTTGTATCCTGGTGAAAATTTAACAATGTATCACTCAAGCTATGAACGAGACTCGCTTCCACAACCTTGGGATAGGGTTGCTAAGAAATTGAGGAGGTACTTCACGCTACAACGACACTATAAAGTGATCTATGGACCTTAGATTTTTCTTCTTGCACATCTTTGACATGATCGAAAGGTAAACTTTGTGGATTTTTCTGTTTCAATCACTTAAGAGGTCCCTTAAACTAGCTAGAGAATATGAAGGTCCTTTCCTACACCAAGGCCTTTTGTATTTGCTCTTTAAAATGGAAGCTTCCTAAAAATAAATATCGTGCTTCCCCTCTAAGACGGGTAAGCAACACCATGCCCCTTCTCATATTCCATAATTAGCTCCATCTTTTTTCATCTTCATCTCCCTTCGACTCTTATTCGAGACATCATGATCATCCTAGAGCGGTCCGTGGTCTCCCCTATTCTTTCATTGTTTAGTCTCCCTCGTCTTCTCTCGGAGGCTTGTAACCTTCGGACACCTTAGATAACTCTCATAAGGTCTTTGAAATAATTTCATACCCAACATCTACTTCCTCTCCACCTCTTTTCAATGCTTCTTTGTCTTCTCCTCTCATCTCAATTGACATTATTATGGCTATAACCAACTCAAATAACCTAATCACGAAGCATGTGGAGCTGCCCTCCCACCTTTTTGCATGGAAGTTATCATGGACTTATAAATTCCAGATGTGTTGTGGAATCTCTCCTCATTTTACCCTGATTCTCTTATGTCAGAGAAAATGGGCTCCCCACTACAGACTTCGGAACACAAGGAGCATTTAGAGAAGATCTCTCCTAATTCGCACGAGGCCATTGAAGATTATGTTACACTCAATATCTGTTATCAAGGAATGGAAAATTCACATGGACATGACCTAGATGAAAATCAATGAAGACTTCCTGGAACACATTAAGTTAGTGGACATGTTGGTTGAAGGAATCCCTACTGCCGATGCTAAGGATGAAGTAACTACTCTCATGAATATCCATAAAATGTAATTTGGCTTTGTCTAGTTTGGGAATTTTTGGTTTTTTGTTTTTTGTTGCATATGGGATTGTTCTCTTCTTGTTTCACTGTAATATCTGGTCGTGAGGTCTTTTTTGTGTAATTATGCGGGTCATTTGGGAAAACCCCTTTTACTCTAATTCTAAATAGTTTTATGTTTTGGCATATCATAGTCGTGGCTAAGCTCATAATATCTTAATGAGTTTTCTTACATCCTTAAGATCAATATGCTCTAAATTGTATGTCTTGGTATAACTTAGCGGCTTCTCAGATCATAGTATCCTACTTTATTTTGATAAAACCTAATGACCACCATGCTCCAAAATTTATGGTTTTGCATAATGTACCGTTGTCTAATATCAAAATGTAATTCTCTTACTAGTTAGGTGTTAGCAAAAAAATAAACTTGGAATATTATATTTTGGTTTTAGCACCATAAAATTTATGAATATTTGCCTTTAATTTTCTAGATGTTGTAAAATATCTTAATTATGAATTATTAAACCCTAGTGTTGAAATCACCAAATAACATGTTGTGGCAAAACCTAGCAGCCGTGAAGATCAAAATAATATATTGTTTAGGTACCTAATGAATGCTAAGATCAAACTATGTTAGTTCAAATTTCCTAAATCCTAGTCAAAGATTAAGATCCAAATATTATGTTTTGGTGTAACCCACTAGCAACCAAGCTAATAATATCTTATTTCTTTTGTTTAAACCTAGTGACCGCTAAGCACCAAATATTGTGTTATGTCATAATCTAACTAACGCTAATCTCAAAATATCATTCAAGAACATGTTAAAAGATAACCACTATGCTCGAAATAATATATTATGGAAGTACCTAGTCTCCGTATAGTTCAAAATATGTTAATTTGATTTATTTAATCCTATCGACTGTACCCTCCATATATTATGTCATTATTTAAACTAAGTTCAAAATATCTTCTGTAATTTTTAAGTATTGTAAAATATCGTAACTATGAATTATTGAACCCTAGTGAATTCAATCTCCAAATAATATGTTGTGGAAAAGGCTACCATATTCTAAGCTCAAAGTATCTAAAACCACCTAGTAGTATCCAAATATTATGTGGTAGCATAACCTAACGGGCACTAAGCTCGAAATATCTTAATTCCAAATCTTAAATGCATACAAAAATTCAACTAATTTATACTGGTCTTGATTGTTATAAATATCTCCAAAGTCAATTTCTTTCTTTTGTTTGTTAAAATATTTATATTCTTAAGTTCTTACTTTCTTTTGTTGAAACCTAGAGACTGCTAAGATCTTAATCTTATGTTGTGGCATAACCTAGTGGCCGCTATGTTGAAAATATCTTAAGTTAATTTATCAAATCATAACCACCGATAGGCTGCAAAGATTATGTGGTGGCATAAACTAGGGTGCTATACTTGAAATATATTAATTTGAAATCTTAAAATCATACAATAAATTCAACTAATTTATACAAATCTTGATTGCTATACATTTCTCCAAAGTTAACGTGGTTGATTAACTTAGAGGTCGATAAGCTCAAAACATCTTACTTTAATTTGTCAAAACATAGTGACTTATAAGATTTTAATAAAAATTGTTAGATTATTCTGAGGGGTAACCTTTTTGGTGGTGACAAGAGGATATGGCATCTACGGCTTTAATGGTCATTTATGACATCGATAGATTACATTCGTGTGATAGACGGAATCGATTAAGGGTTATATACATGTGACATGTAAGATGGCATTGGAAATTTAAGAGTTTTAATGGGAAGCATGATATTTATGATAAGGATATATAATCAATGATCTTCGATATTGTCACACTTACCTCCTTTTGTGTGATGTGCGTTAATGGATTTATATCTTCAGCCGGTTGGACATTTCACTACCCCTTTCCTCTTTTCATTTTTAGTCAGTGTGTTTCATGTCTCTCTATAATGATGAAAGGGGTGTTGGTGGTTTCTTGGGTATCATGGAGTGTGGTCCTAGCAGGAAGAGGTAAAGAGTTATGACAAGAAAGGACGTTGGGGAATTGTTTACTTCTTGGATGGAAGGGAAAATTCATAACGCACCTATGCAGAGTTGGCTCGAGAAGATATGGTCGGACACAAAGAGATTCAAAGAAGAATATGACAGTGATATTTGTTAGAGCATGTGAAAGTTAATGCTTGACCCAAACCAGTCCAAAGGGCGGAGGAACATTTTTGACATGTTGTAAGGGTTGAGCGTAGAAAACATACTTTCCTTCGAGGTAGTTTATCTTGCATAAGGAGAATGAGAATTTGGAAGAGCATCTAGTTAGCCTTCAAGTATCATGTACATGCCTTGACATGGGGGATGCAAGTGATTGCATGTGGTGTGGAGGAAATTGTGGAAAATCAGGGTATAGAACTCCCTGTTTGCGCTAAAGTGAAAATGTTGGAATGTTGTGTCAATTCATCCTCCTCCTCTTATCAAAGTAAAGGGGATGCAGATTTTAAGATCATCAACGAGGTGGAGCTAAGAGGCCGAACGACCTAATATTTCCTGGATGCATTTGTCTTTAGTTTTTTATTAAGGGCCGAATGGTTGTCTATATAGTGAAGTGTATAGATATAGGAAGTATTTGTGGGTGAATTGAAGATGATTATAGATCTTCCCCATATTTTGGCATATATTTAGTACGATAAGTATGTTGTAATCATTATAGGAGTCCACTATGGAAGACTTATCATGGACTGGTTCCTCATGTACATTTTTTTAAGACTTATCATTGAATACCCAAATAAGATATTGTGGCATAATCTAGTGTCGTTAAGCTCTTAATACCTCAATTTAGTTTTTAAATCCTAACTACTAGTAGGTTCCAATGATTATGTGGTAGCATAACCTAGCGGGCACTAAACTCAAAATATCTTAATTTAAAATAACATATCATGTTTGCGACACATAACCTAGCGAATTGAATACCCAAATAATATGTTATGGCATAACCTAGCGGCTGCTAATCTCTTAATACCAGTATTCACTAAGATCGTATTATTATATTTTTGCATAACCTACCCACCGCTATGCTTATAATATCTTACTTTATTTTACTAAAACCTAGAGACTTCTAAGATCCAAATATTATGTTGTGTCATAAGCTAGCGGATGCTAAGCTCAAAATATTATAGTGTGGAAGTACCTAGTGCCCACTTAGCTCAAACTATTTTAATTTAATTTGTTTAATCCAACCCACCGTAAGGTCTTAATGATATACAATGTGATATACTCGATGAATCCTAGCGGCCGCTAAGCTATTATTAAATGTAAACAAAGCGATTGCTTGACCCAAAAAAGTGTGTTGCCTAAAAATAAAAAAGTGTATTTAACATGAGAGAAATAACAAAGTGATCACTTGACCAAAAAAGTGTGTTGCCTATAAAAAAATCCACCTATCCTTGAGTCCGCAAAGGTAAACGAAGACTTCATCCAAATAAGAATTATAGCCTAGAATACTAGAGTAGGCAACATTTTTCATTTAGATCGTATTCAAAAAGGAGTTTATATAAATGGTAAAAAAATAAATCTGGAATTTATATAATAGTATACATATAGACTTGGACTCATTGTACCCTAGCGGCCGCTAAGCTATACTTAAAGGAAAATATATCATGTTCATAATGAAGTTGTGTACATTTAGAATCATTTTTCATGTGTTACACAAGCCTATACATCTAGAAGTCTATATTTCTTATGAGACTTTGGAAAAATAGTTTTACATTTAGGACAAGAAAAGAGACCTAGTCTAGCGACCAACAAGCTATACTACAAGTTTTTATATACAACGTGATCTACTCATTACACCCTAGTGGCCACTAAGTTATTCCTAAAGGGAAATATATCATGTTCATAATGAAGTTATGTTATAAATCTAAATTCTTAATCTTTTCTAGAAATCATATTGAAAAGTTATAAAAGATAACAAATAAATTTGGTGTTTATATAATGGATACATGAATATACGTGTAAAATCATATCTTTAATATGTTATACGATAAACATATAGTTTTATCTACTTCTTACAAGATTTTGGTAGAAATATTTTACATTTATGAAAAAATATGCAAACTCGTAATTATGTGTCGAATCTATAAAACAAGTTTTTACATACAACATCATCTACTTATTACATCCTAGCGGCCGCTAATTTACTCTTAAAGGTAAATATATCATGGTCATAATGAAGCTTTTTAATAAGTCTAAATTGTTAGTCTTTGCGACTATAACGGTGACAAAGAACAAAAGTGATCGCTAGGACCAAAAAACAATGTGTTGCCTATATAAAAATAACTAATCCGTGAGGGGCCAAGGAAAATGAATTCTTTTTCCAAATTAGAATTATAGCCTTGCTAGGGTAGAAAATTTTTCCTATGGTAGAGTTTATTCATAGAAAAGAAATCATATTGAAAAGATACAAACGATAACAAATAAATCCGAAATTTATATAATGGATATATAAATATACATGTAGAATCATGTATGTAATTCAAAATAGAATTGGGGTTTCGTAAATAGGTGGTCAAAACAACCAATTATATCGTGGAAGCCTCAAAGCTATGTTAATTTTTGGCATAAATTAGCGGGCTCAAAAGGAAGAATATATTAATTATAAAATGCATATTGATTAAAATTATATTTAATAATATTATTGCATATATAATGTGTTTAACTTCCAATGTACATACCATAAAAATGATGAAGACATTACATTTGGTTAATTATACATGGAAGCATGTATATAATTGGAAATCATTATCATACAATTGAATTCTTAATATAGTTTTATAGTTTTGAATTATTTTTTTAACCTCATATATTTTCCTAAAATATACAAGTAGAAACCATGTAAAAAGGTGATATGCATTAATTAGCGAGGTTTCTTTACATCATCTTGATGAACAACATCAAACTATTTTTGGTTCTCCTGGCCGAAATAAAATTAAAAATAAGGTGAGTGCACCGAAGCTATCATTATCCTTAAAAACAATCACAAGAATGAGAACAAAAATTCAAAACGAAAAATTGCCAAAGAGAAACATAGTAACAGTGGAAACGGTAAAGCGTTAAACATAGATAAATACTAGAGCAGAAAAGCGATTAAAATTTCTTTCATTAATGCACAAAAAAGTGAGTTTTCATGAAGAACAATGTAGTTTGGCATAGAGATCAAAAGAAACTAGAAAGCAAGGCTTGACTACGAAGCACGATTGAAGAGGACAAAAACAGGATTGTGTGGATCACGATCAAGCGCCATGCAAAACAAATGAACCAATCAACTACAGAGAAACTAATAGATCCCGTAATAAAAAAGGTACACCTTTACTATAAATACCTAGTTTAGTAATATTTGGGATTATTTCATGTTTTATGTTGTCTATGAAACCTCCATCTACTATCTCATTCAAACAATCATTGTGATTCTTTTTGCAACCTCTATTATTATCCTCCTTCATGTGCATTTTTTTCTTCTTTTCAGTGCCTTTCTCTACGAACAATATTACAATCACATGCAAAAAATATCAAGATTCAAACACTCAGCCCCTGATCTACGGTCTGCGCATATTTTTTATTTTGAAGACATGCTTTTTTGATTGACCGAAAAAATCGAAACCCTACTCAATATTTCTCGAGGTATTTAATAATTTTTTTAGCACATTCCACGAAAGAAATTTCAAAAATAGAAAAAGAGTGGGATACGAAAATATTAAATTTTCACTTTCCCCCTCTAAAAGCAAAAGGGAGGGCTATTGAAATTTCAAATATCTGAAAATGCGGGGGAATTTGAATTTCCCTATTTTTATTTTTTCATGGTTTAAAAATTAAAAACTAAACATTTTTCATTGTCTATAGCCTATAATAATATAAACATAATAACAAATATATTATACAACATATAATTGAACCAAGCATAGCAAAAATATATTTAAAAAACGAAGAAATAAATCCTAAACATAGTTTTGAAGATTATTAGAATAATATACAGACATTTACGTTCCATTCTTTATCAAAATTGATTTCTACATTGTTATATATAGTGTGCGCTAATTTAAATTAATTATCCAATTAAAATGTGCCATGTGGCAAGTTCGAACAAGCTATTTGGGATACATAATAAGGATAGCAATCCAAGACTGTTCAGTTAGTGTTAATGTATGGATATTTTCAAAATAAGAAACATTTGATCCTAGGATCTAATACACCAATTATGTCAATAAGTTAAGGAGCATAGCGGTCTCTAAGCATTTTATTTGTTAAGAAACAATGTGAAACATGTCTTGAAAACCATGTATCTTATGGTAACTACATACTAAGCCTAGCGATCCACAAATTTACAAATAGTGTTTAAAATGAGAAGAGGTAAAGGTAGGAGCCTAGCAGCCGCTAAGCTAAATTGTGATTTATTATTTTATGTCCACTTTCAAAATAAGAAAAATTTGAGCGTAGGGTTTAATATGTCGTTTTTCTCAATAAGTAAAGGATCTTAGTGGGCGCTAAGCATTTTCTTTGATAGGAAATGATGTGAAGTGTGAGTTAAAAACCATGTATCTCATTATAACTACATACCAAGGCTAGGGATCCAAAACTATAAAGATAGTGTTTAAAATGCGAAGAGGTAAAGGTAGGAGCCTAAGCGGGTATAATATATGGAGATTACATAGAATTGGGTTTCGATACATTTTTGGATCAAGTTATCACTAAATTTGTTAATGTGATTTGTTGCTCAAATACTCTCCTCAAAATACCAAACATTATATCTTTCGACTATTATTCTTAAAAATGTTCATTATTCTTGCTACAGGCATCTAATCCTCACTACTACAATATGACCGATATACACATAAATCACATAGTCTTATAAAACAAAAAATCCCAAGCTATTGGAAACTCTCTTCAAAATACCAAATATTACATCTTAATTTCCTCTACGATTTATCATTAATAAGGTGTAAATGGCTTAAAAACTATTTCAAGTTTTCTTTTATATGTTGATTAGAAGTCTATCTACCACTAAAATGTGTATTTTTTAACATTCCTATCATGCCATCTATATAATGTTATAGCTTTTCTAACTCATATGTAATCATTTCAAAAGGTGCAAATGGTTTTGTATCTTTCAATGCAACATAATTCGATTTCGGACTTTTAGAAAAAAAAATAATATTATTGATTTGATCCACAAAATATGAATTATCTGTAACCATTTGAATGATACATAAGATTTCCTATCTAAGCCTAGTTAATTACTCTGTTATGATACATAGTGAAGAACTCTAGATGTTGGTTTTCGCTAGGGTAGTATTTAAATTCCTTAATGTAAAATGCGAGAAAAATACTTTAAAGTGTAGAAATGGCCTAATTATTAATTTATTTTAATCTAAATATAGGTAAAATGGCTTCCATTGTTTGTGCTCCATTTAAAACAATTACATTCATCGCAAGCGGTATATGTTGGAAGAAAATAGATTAGGAATGGTTTGTGGAAATTAATTCCCGAAAACTACCGTCGACATGTGGTTGTTTTTGTTATAGATGGAAATCACGAGGAAGTCAAAATTGTTCTATTGTAAGAAGATATTGTTTTGGGTACACTACGTGTCCAAGTGGAACACTTTGAATTTTAAAACAATAAGTGTCTTAGTTTGGATATGGAGTTGGATGTTTCTTTGCTCAGAAATAGGAAATGCATGCCTCCATTTAAAGTGGACCATATTCTTGTTCAAAATATGGTTAGAATTTGGGGATTCTAATGATTCGATAAAACTAGTTGTTCAAATACATAATACATTCAAAATGGTACATTTATAGTATTCATAAAATTGTATAGAAACGAGAAAACATCTTCTGCTTTTTCATTTCTTGCATAGAAAACAAGGTTCATTTTAAGAAGCCTCTAGTAAAATTGATTTAGAAAATCCCCGAAGAATATACCTAGAACCACTTTCACGTAAAGGTGAATTTTCTAATTTTGAGAACAAAATTTTTGCATAATATTATTTAAGCGAGAGTGAGGGCCCTAAGGAAAAAAAAATGCAAACGCAGAAAAATAGGTATTGTTCACTATTGATGCATAGTTGTCACCCGACATCGAGCATTGTACGGTTGTTGATGCATGACAACAAATCTTGTTGTCGCATGACAATATAGCTTGAAGATGCATGTCACAAATTTTTGTTCTTATATGAAAGCAAAAGTTGTTGTCGTGCCTCAACTAACACTTGTTGTCGGCTGAGAATAATCTGTTGTTGACACACGATAACAAATTTTATTGATGCACGACAACAAACTTTTTTGACTTGTGACAACAAGTGTTGTTTTCATGCGTCAACAAACTTTTTTACACACGATAGTAAGTATTGTTGTCGCGCATCAACAAAGTTTGTTGACGCACGACAACAACACTTGATGCCACGCGTCAAAATTTTTGTTGACTCACGACAACAACACTTGTTGGCACATGTCAATAAAGTCTCGTTGTCGTGCGCCCAAGGCTCGAGAAACCCTAATTTTGTCCTATAAATACCCCACCGCCCCTCATTTTCACATTTACACTTCCCGGCTCCCAAATTTTCTCCGTTCTCCCGGGCCACTTCGCTACAAGAATTTTACGTCACTACACCAGCGGTCCAACCAAACACAAGATACTCCAATCAAGCTCAAGTACTCATGGCTACTACAAGTACAACTCAAGCTCAAGACCAAGATCCAACAGAAAATCAAGTTAACCAGAATTGGTCACTGCCCAAGCCCTACCTAAGGGCAAGATACAATACATGAACTTGATGTGCCCCCACATTTATACAGTTTTGCAAATGAATATAAAATACAAGGATTTGCTAGAAGCATGTGATTTTGATGGGCTTGTTAACATGCCCTAGTTCAAGATTGATCATGATGTTCTAAACTACCTTCTCTCCTCGTATAATATAGAAGATGGTAATTTTATTGTTATTGTGGATGATGGTCGTACATTCAAATTCAAAGTGTCAATCTAGCTGATATCCATCGGTTGATCAGGCCTTCCATTTAAAAATTCTCCCATAGTAACAACGAAAGCAACCCTCATTGAAAATGATAAGAAGTACCTCGAATCTACTTTCGGTTTCCATGTTGATTGTACGTGTAATTTGTTTTCAATTTTCATTTGAAAGTTTTTTATTTTGATACAATTCAAATTGATATTAATTCCAATGACTTTTTGTAGCTCATGTCAATAAATCAAGATGAGGTGTGGATACGCAAGGAATTACACACCACTTTCTTGCTATCATGATTTCTTTATTTCAAGCCAAAATTGTTTTGCAGGGTCAACAAATAGATATTCCAAACTGGTTTATTACATACATTTTTGCAAATGATTGGAAAGCTAAAATTTGATTGGTGCACCTTTTTATCTAATAATATAAAATTTGACATTACAAATGCATCACTTTTTGAAAAACCAATTATTCACTCCACAAACTATCTCCTTGGCCTTTATTACGAGGCTATTTTTAATTTAAAAGACAAAACAACTCCTACTTGCACAAATGAGACAATGAAGAATTTGTCAATTACATTTCAAGAACAACATGTATATATAATATATATACATTAGACTTTAGTATGGTTATTGTCTTGATTATGTACTTCTGCATGAATCTTTATGCATTACTAAGATTATGTACTTATAATTAAATATTAACCGTATGCAAAGAATATTTTTGGAGGCCCTTCCATGAAAAAAAGAGGCATCAAGAGGAAGAGGCCAACAACACGTTGAGGCATCGAGAGATTCCCAATCTGAAATGGAAGTTCACTCATCACCAAACCCCCAAGTGTTTGCATTAGTTAAATGACAGAGACGTAATACCCTAACATTTACTATTTACAAATTACCATTTTCTATTTACAATTTACCATTTACCATATTGAATTGATATGTAATTGATTCTTGTTGCACTTGCAGGGACTTTGGACTATACGTGTTCTTCTCAACAGTCTTCGCCAACTCACTCAATTTAATCATGTGCAATTGTCAATTCTCAACACCCTACTCCACCATCCCAGCCACACACAGCTCAAACACAACCAATTACTACTCCAACATGGCCACCTCCGATATAGCGACAGGTTACCCTCAACAACAAGGTATGATTTTATTTCTTTAGTACAAGTTTTGAATAGTTTTTCATATAATTTTGTAGCTTTTGCATAGTTTTAACATTTTTCATATAATTTAGTAATGATTTTGTTGATTTTTCTTGGACTTTGTAGTACATTACAGTCCTTCTCCATCTATACAAACAACAACACCACCACATCCTCCACCATTATGATTCAAAATGCCAACCAGAGGTTTAGGTAAAAATAACATTGGTAAATGCATGCCAATTCCTCCGCCCCTAGCGGGACACTAAACATTGCCTCCTCATTTCCAATTCCGACCCTCTCTCTCGATGGCTTGCCCAGCACAACCAGCCATATCGTTTTAAATAATATAACTTTAGATGAAGATTACTTGGGCATTGATAGCAATGACCCAACATGATTTTTCAATACACGTGAGATGATTCAAGGCCAACAGGTATATTTCTATTTCAACATAATTTATTTAACTTTTTTTACATTTCACTTTCAATTTCAATATTTGAATATTGATTTATTTTATCACAAATAGGATCAAGCCACCCAAAGGCAAAAAGAGGTAGCAGACGATGCTCAACCCAAAATCCCCCATACCTCTCCATCAACATCATCCTCTTCAGATATAGATGGTGAATAGTTGTTATCATTTCCTTTAGAGAACTTGATTGGTTATGATTGTCAATCCCATGTCCAAGAGTTTATTGTACCTCATATCAGTGAGCTCATAGAATGGGAGAGAAGGGAAAAAGTACTAATCAACGAGATAATAAGTCATTATGAAAATTATTGGCAAAGGGACAATTTATATGCTGTAGTCCAAAATCAACTGTGAAGATGGATGCCTTACTCATCCAAGCAAGAGGTGGGACTGTCACGTATAACAACAATTATAAAGACAATATTTTAGATAAAGCATTAAACAAATTGGAAAATATTAGTGCTAAATCCTAGGCCTATTTCAAAAATGGTCTAAGGACAAGGATCTAGTGGCAATTGCAAATGCCGAAAGAGATAGAGCGGTCGTAAGTATTATCACTTTGAAACAATATTTTTTGTTAATTTGAAATTTTCTTATTTTAGTAATATGTTTAATTGAGCTCATTGTTTTTTTTGCAGTTGAAATATGAAAATTTGAAGAGTCAAGCAAAGGTGTTCCAAGTTCACTTGGAAACCACTAAGAACAGTTTATCAAAGCAATGAAGATGAAAGAAAATATTGTTTTAGTTAACAAACAAAACAATACACTTAAGTGGATAATTAAAGAGAATGGCTTCGACCCTGAGATTTTGTTCAAAGAAAAGGCAGCTGCAGATCCTAGTTTGGCATCCCATGGAGATGCAACAAAGGAAGAACAAACAATCGTAAAGAATCTAGACAGTGTTGTAGAAGATCTGATTAGTTCGGGATTATTCAAGCAAAGAATACATGAGGGCAAGCCATTGGGGAAAGGGGCACAAAAGATGCTAGTTTGTCTAGGGAAAAATTTAATGATTGAGGGTTGAAAAATTGAAACTTTAAATTTGAAAATTTGAAATACTTTATATATTGAAGTATGAAACTTGAATATGTATTTGATTTTAAGTATGTTGCAATCTAGATTTTTTATATCTTGTTATATATTATATATAGAATTTATAGATTGTATATGGTGTTTATGTTTGATATGAATGTGATGGCATTATGATAATGGTTAATTATTTGTTTTAAGAAAATTTGGAATGTGGTATGACAGAGACATCTTAATAGAGTTAAATCTTCTTCTCTCTACTTGTAAAATTCAAACTTTGTATCAGGTTTCTTCACATTTAAACCTTCTCAGAATCTTCTCTCTACTTGTAATGATGATTGCATTAGATGTGGATGATGACATTAGAATAGATATGGATGATGATGAATTGTATGTGGATGTAGATTTAGCTTCAAGCACGATCATGGAATCTGGATGATGATAATGGATAATTATTTTAAGAAAATTTGGAATGTGGTATGACAGAGACATTTAAACCTTCTCAAAATCTTCTTCTCTCTACTTGTAATGATATGATGACATTAGAATGGATATAGATGATGATGAATTGTATGTGAACATTGATTTAGCTTCAAGCACGAATACGATCATGGATGATGATAATGGATAATTGTTTTAAGAAAATTTGGAATGTGTTAGGATAGAGACATCTTAATACAGTAAAATATTCTTCTCTCTACTTGTAAAATTTGAACTCTGTATCAGGTTTCTTCACATTTAAACCTTCTCAAAATCTTCTTCTCTCTACTTGTAATGAATCAATGATATGATGACATTAGATGTGGATGATGACATTAAAATAGATATGGATGATGATGAATTGTATGTGGATGTAGATTTAGCTTTAAGAATGATCATGGATGATGATAATGGATAATTATTTTAAGAAAATTTGGAATGTGTTAGGACAGAGACATCTTAATACAGTAAAATATTCTTCTCTCTACTTGTAAAATTTGAACTCTATATCAAGTTTCTTCACATTTAAACCTTCTCAAAATCTTCTTCTCTCTACTTGTAATGAATCAATGATATGATGACATTAGATGTGGATGATGACATTAAAATAGATATGGATGATGATGAATTGTATGTGGATGTAGATTTATCTTCAAGCACGATCATGGATGATGATAATGGATAATTGTTTTAAGAAAATTTGGAATGTGTTAGGACAGAGACATCTTAATACAAGTAAAATATTCTTCTCTCTACTTGTAAAATTCGAACTCGTATCAAGTTTTGCATATTTAAACCTTCTCAAAATATTATTCTCTCTACTTGTAATGAATCAATGATTTGAAGACATTAGATGTGGATGATGACATTAAAATAGATATGGATGATGATGAATTGTATGTGGATGTAGATTTAGCTTCAAGCATGATCGTGGATGATGATAATGGATAATTGTTTTAAGAAAATTTGGAATGTGTTAGGATAGAGACATCTTAATACAAGTAAAATATTCTTCTCTCTACTTATAATGAATCAATGATATGATGACATTAGATGTGGATGATGACATTAAAATAGATATGGATGATGATGAATTATATGTGGATGTAGATTTAGCTTCAAGCACGATCATGGATGATGATAATGGATAATTTTTAAGAAAAATGGAATGTGGTATGACAGAAACATCTTAATATAGAAAAATATTCCTCTCTCTACTTGTAAAATTTGAATGTGTGATTTTTACATGTAATTTGATATTCATCCCACAAAGTTCAAACACTTCATCAAAGAATTTTGCAAATACAAAAATAAATTAAACATGATTGTAAAAACTCAAGCAATGTCATATGATAGGGTTTAAGGTACCTCTTGTCTTCTAGATGGTTGTGACAAAGCATATGGAAGGAAAATGAGAAATCATCCTTCGCAACATGCTAGACGACCTTTGATTCAAGAAAACCAACACGAAAAATGGATTAGTATATAGATGGGTGAGTTTCCTAACATTTTCAGTCCCAGAAGTGAGAGCTTCCTCGGATGGATGTCAACCCACATTTTCAAGAAAAAAATATGAAATAATGATTGAGCGGATTAAGAAAGAAATAGAAAGATTAAAGAAAATGAAAGTGATAACTCGTACATCTATGGACAATGGAATTCGGAAGAGTATAATAATGGAAAAATATGCAGATCTGAACTCTAAAGGCCTTGCAAATTAGTATTCAACAAATGCATGTAACAAACAAATTTTTAAAACAAAAAGATTAAAAATGCAAATGAGAACCTATGCATGTCTGGACAGTGGAAGTCTGGAAGAGTATAACAGTGGAAGAATATGCAGATTTGAACTTTGAAGGCCTTGCAAATTAGTATTCAACAAATGCATGTAACAAATAGATTTTAAAATGGAAATTGGTATTCGAAAAATCCAAAATAGTAATTATATAAAATAGATTTTTATAAATAATTGTATTTAAATAAATGTAAATATATATACTTGTAACATCTTTAATGATAACAAGATCTGAAACAAAATATGTTAAAAATCCTCCTCAGTCAATATTTGCATCGTAGAGTTAAAATTGTGTTCATTGTTACGTCTAACTACAAACTATTATATTTGAATTTGTTAATATGAAATTGAATAAATAACCACAGTTAAAATGTAAGGTGACAAATAATAAAAGTAAGGTCAATGAGATACCTATTTAAAGCTGAAAAAATCCATTATCAATAGCTTCTTCAAATTCGATGTTCTCTTCTATAGAGTGTGACGTCGCACCAATTCTAGTCTCATCATTGGTAATAGTTGTACTTGTAGATGTATTATTTACACCTCTTATTTTAGAAAGGGAATTCCAATGCACAATTACTCTATCGAAAGGAAAGGTTTCCAAGGAGTAGAGAGAAACATAACACCTCATGCAACCTTCCATAATTTTATCCAACCTATTTCTCAGTTTTGATTTTATAAATGATAAAGAATTGAAAACCCTTTCATCCTCCACAGACCCCAAAATCATTGTTTGTCATAACTCATATAATATGAAATATTCAATGATGTCTTCTTGTAACACATTACTTTGATATATTACTCACCAAGTCCTTGTAATAGCACCACTCTCAGAGGGTTCTTCTAACTTTTTATATTGGTTCCTCGGTGTTGTTACAAAATTTGTTGATTGAGACTTTAATAAATCAAAATTCAGTATACCTTTGATTTCCATACCCTTGACCTCTAAAGTCTTGCTGAAATGTTCCATTATTATACCAATGGATTTATGGAAATGCTTTCTTTCAAAGTCACGCACGATCACGTTCAATATTCCAAAACTTAGGATTCATCACACTCATTGCTTCAAGAATTTTATCTTTGGACAAATGTTCTCTAATTTATAATGATAAGGATTCTAAAAATTTCTAAGCTTTATTCTTGTTTCAACTGTAATGTGAGTAATCAAAGAGATTACCTATCACAAGAACTTCTTCTCTTTCGATCCTATAGTATCTTAACATTTTTGTAAAATGTGCGGTGGCATGTCCCATTTTTCTCATCCGAATAAAATCCACAATATAGATTAATCTCCCTTGTGTATGCTTCATCGGTGTATTGATCTCCTATAACATTGGAAGAATACTAACCAATGTAAGCAATGTCTCCAAATTAGTTAAACGGAATAGAAATTCCCTTTCCTTATCAACTTCATAAAGATATTTGTGGATGAAACCAACCAACGAAGGATAATCCTAATGAACTTTGCATATAGGTCCATACAAAGAAATCCGTATCATATAAACATCCTTCAAGTTCTTTTCCATATGTAATTCTAATTGTGAATTTTTGGAACTCAAGGAATTACTTTGGGCTACTTTCCATATAGGCATGAAGTTCTCTTATAAGGTCTTCTACTTTTTCAACATTTCGTAGTTGCTTGCCATTTTATACGCTAAATTAATTTTGTGACCCATACAGTGAATTGCTAGCATATAAAGGGCCACTGTTATTTGCAATCTAACACACAACCATGTTCGGTGACCCTGTATGACTGATGCACCATCTTCTCGACCATAAACCAACTTCATATCAATTTCATAATCAGTCATTCCAGCAATATCTTTTAAATGAGAAACAACTATTTTATGTAGGTTTTTGGCATTACAATTTTCAACCATTTTCATAACACCCAACAGATGTGATGTCCTTATATGATTTTCTAAAGTATAGACATGGATACATAGCCTTGCAGTGTTGTCGACTATTGTCACTTCATCAATTGAAAGAGAGATAAACTTCACATTTTTACATTCTCTTTCAAATTTTCCTTCTCTATCATTGAAAGACATTTTTCCATTTCCCATGCACTATTGTCTAACCAATGAGACTGAGGAATGTTGTGCATTCCATTATATTGATACAAAACTTTGAAATTGAGGAAATCTGAAATTGTTCTTCCTTTCTTAAGTATGTGAAATAAAGTAGAGAACTGTATGAGTTTTGCATGCAGATTTGAATTATTCATCTTACCAATTTGTGATGTGATTGTTCCTCCCTTTTCCATGAGATGTTTGCATTTTTTTTATTTCCTTCATACTCTGCTACGTATTTAACATACATGCATTATTTTTTGGTTTTCCACCTATGTATTTTTATTTTCTAGCCATCCTCCCCGTTACAGTCAAATATTGTTTTCCACGGTGTTTTTCTATAGTGTACAGCTTCAATTGCATTTTTTGTTGCTTTCCCAATTTCCACATACATATTGTACATGTACATTCAGATGGGATCTCTTCTGAATTAGCTGGTTGTATAAGTTTGATAAACAGAAATTTGGCAGCCCAATCAAACTTGTATGTCCTCCCAAGTGTCCACATATTTTTGTTCATTTTCAATGTTTTACTTTTATGAGTAGAATTTTGAGCATTACCACAATCACTTGCTTTCCTCTTTCATGAACCAGAATTTACATTTGATTTTTGAGTTCCATTTTGCTGAGTATTTGTATGTGTGATATCTTGATGCACTCTTGGTTGCACCTCAACAGGAATATCTTCAAGCTTGGGCATCCCAATAGGTATATCTTCAAGATCTGGCATGGTATCATCATAGGTGTCATTTGGTTGATACTGTGTAGAATGCATGTCCACCTCAATATTACCTTCCACACGCTTTGTACTACGATTCATTCCAATGAAAGTTGTATGGGTGCTAGTGGTTGTGGTATCTTGTAGCAGCAGAGTTTCCAAAATACTTGAACAGGTACTTCTGAGATTTTTGGTTACTTTTTTGGTCTTCTCATTCTAAGCACTAACACCTTCCATTGTTCTAAACGAATAATTTGAAACCCTATCACGCATCAAAGCATCTCCGAGTCATACGTCAAGCAAAGAAGAGTGTCGTGCATAAACAAATATCCTTATCACTCATTAGAGAAGGATTGTGTCATGCATCAACAAGATAACTTCCACGCATCAACAATAGTTATGTCGGGCATCAACAACATAACCCCTATCACGCGTCAATTGAATCTCCTTGTCACGTATCCATAGAAAACCATTGTTGCACGTCAGTAAATATAATAAGTCATGTGTCAACAAATATCATTGTTAAGCCTCGATAAGTACTTTGTCGTGTGTCAACAAGAGAATTATCATGTGTCAACAAGAGTACTGTCAGTGCATCAACAAAAGCAAAGTGTCGGGAATAAAAACCAAACCCTCGTCATGTGTCAGGTTGTATCTCATTATTGCCCATCCACGAAAAAAATCACGTGTCAAAAAATATTATTAGTCGTGTGTCAACAAATAGCACATGTTGCCTAATTGCAAACTACTAAACAATAAACAGATCTGCATTGTGTATTGGTGCTTAGAGTATGCAAGTTCATGGTATTTGATATGCCAATAGCTCAACTAGTAGTAAGGTACTGGTGGTAGTATACTACCCGGAAAATCACCTAGGTTTTTATAGGAAATGTTTTCAAATGTAGGCAAAGCTAACCCCTAAAAAATATACTATAAATTTTAGGCTAACGGGACATTAACCTACTCCGAAAAATTCACCTTTTCAAATTTTCCTAAAATGAAATTTTCTCCATATTACGAATATTCGCCACTAAAATTATCCCTGATAGAAAAGGTTTTATTTCACCTCAAAACATGCCAAGTTGTTTACTATGCTTTGAGGTGAACATATTTGAATAAATTGGAGATAGACCCATCTAAATCAAAATTGCATGGGTTGAAAAGGAATAATAAATCAATTAGATATTTTGAGGCTAGTGTTATAGCAAAGACATTTGATTCTTACTACCATAAAATAAAAGGAGACAAAAATGAGAGAAAATTTTCTACATTATTTGAGAAATAAGCATCTGGATAATATTGTATTGACATCCTGCAATGAATCCAATGTAATTGAAAAATTTAAATTGCATGAATCACACTACCACCAGTTATCTATATTGTTGGGTGAAGAGAGAAATGGAAAAAGAAAATCTGATTCCCATATAGGGAAAAAATAGAAAAATGGAAAAAGATCATGAGGTGGAAGAAGTTCTTGTTGTCGCGGCTCAGATAATATTAGACAACTATGTGATGTCACTGGAAGGAAATATACCAGCAAGGATGAAAGTCACAGACATTTTTTCTTGTAAATGTGCATATCCATTCCATCTTCCATCAACTTTATTAGTTATTCCTTCGACTAATCCTTTCAATGTTGAATGTGTGATCATTGATTTTTACAATTTGGCCAATGATATTTCTTCCGATGTCATAATGGAGCTTATAAGATTATCGGTACCGGTGTTTTGGATCGTATTATTATTGTTATGATACCAATCGGTTATTTAAAAATGTTAAGCAACACAAGACAAAGATACATGGAAAAGGTTAAAGACATTGGAGTATCAATTCTGGATGGATGGTACAGACTCTATGATAGTAACGGGATATTCAAAATTTTGTGTCTTATGTACACAATATCTTGTTTACACAACCGGATAAATAACGATGATTACAGAGAAGAGGTAACTATGGATTGGATGGAGAAAGCGCCACAAACATTAGTAATCGGCCTACAAGGAAACATCCATCATTTTCTTTGTGAAAGATTGTATGAGTTCTGCATTTGAGATGTTCACTTGATGTTGTTCCAAAAAAATTCTAGTACTAGTGCTTTACGGTGGCAGTGTCACACTCCATTCATTAGTGGATTCCAAACTATCTCTGTTTTTATTATTGAGACACATAGTCAAGAAATGTTTCTAAAACATTACTATTCTCATATGAAGAAAGGTTTGTCTCCAAAAAAAAATTCAACAAGTAATTTTATTTAATGGATTCTAACCTAAATATGCTACTTATACAATTAATATTTATGCGAGCACAACCACAAAGCTATAAAATTCAATGTACAACCATTTCACCGTGACGCTACACAACCAATTCAACATGGTGATTTACTTTCAATCATTTTATAAATATGTTTAATGATATCTATCTTTAATTGTCATGGTTTTCAATATTTTTAACAAAGTTATGTTTTTATAGTTTAAATGAAATATGTGGTTGATGCAAACACATCGCCACGAATACACCATCGATCCGGTATGTTAATCATGCGAATTTACAAACAAAATTGTTAATAAGTTACACAAATTTATAAGACAATAAATGATTATGCATACAACTAATAAGGCCCTAAAATTTATAGGAAATGATATGATATCCATGTGTATTTTACAACAAAATTATTTATAAGGCCCAAAAATTTATAGGAAATGATAACTAACAGACATTATTTTATATGCTTGGCTTAGGGTCGAAGAAAACGTTTAAGGAAATCCATTTGTAAGCTATGATAACAATTTAAAACGAATTATATAGAGCTTGGCGCAGACTCTATGTATCCTCGTTCAATACAAAAATGGTTTGACTAAAAACCAAAGTTACATTTGTCAATATCTCATTGGTTTATAACTACATATTGTCTCTACAATGTTTCATTGATTCACTACTGCATACTGACTACTTACATTGACTTAACATTGTTTTGGCTTCAACATCATCATAAAAGAACTACATACGACTTGATCCAGCTCGTACGTATGTAAAGCAAGCACTTGGCTAGCCTCATTAAAATTTGTCCAGCTAAGTGTAGTTCGCCAATGATGGCATAGCCTAACGGTCGCAAATCCTCATCAATAGCTGACGACTATTCTCTGTCAAAGGGTGGTTCGAAGAATATAAGTGTAGCCTAACGACCGCTGAATTTGAATTATAAGACAGAGAATAATTGATATTGTACTTACCATTCACCACCGAAACCACTATGTTTATCCATTTAAGTTTTCCACCGCAAGAAATTGATTATAAATTGATTAATGTTTATTTCAAATACATTATGCTTGCATTTTCAATAGGAATAAATAGATTATGAATTGATGATTGTTTATTTGAAATAGCTCTTGCATCAACGGATCCAGTAGTGTGTAAAGGCGTTAGAATCCAAACCGCAATCTCAATCGGAATCGTTAGTAGTTGTAAGCTAAAATATTGTTTATTTCAATTGGTTGTAATTGATATGCGGATGACGAAAATAAAATTTGTTTACTTCCCTACATGTAGCAATAAGATTTATTTACTTATTTTGGATATGGAGGACCTGCTATATGGGATAAACAAAACATACAATAGGAAGATGTCATTCAAGTTCGGTATGAAAGTTGTCAACTTGTGAGGTGGCTGTCATAATTTATAAAATTATTATCACCATACTTTGTGAATTGGGATTTTGGTCCGAAAATCTCATTTTTACTGATGTTAAAAAGATATCAACGGGCTTCAATAAAAAATATCGACCAGTATTGAATCCAAGACTCACTTGGGGAAAGGAACATTGCAATATAGTCGAGGGAATAGCAATAAGAGACCTAGAAAATTTTTGGAGTAGAAATGATTTTTCATATAGTTCAAAAACACTTTGTGTATTACATTAGGTGCAAAGGAAACCCTCCTAGAAATTATATGGTGGGTATGAAAATCAAATGTAAAGATTGTACAAAAGATAAATGGTTGATGGTCGATTTGCACAAAAAATATCACAAATAGTGTCTTAGGAATTGAATGTGGTAGAGGGCATCAAATACTTGGAGCAAGAAAATGCTAAATAATTATTTATCTTTTCAAAATGTTGTTATGATGGTACTGCTTAACATTGTCAATAATATATACATACATATGTTATTATGAAAGTACTGTGTAACTCTATTATATTATGATGAGATTGTCTAATATAAGTTAGGTGGATTTATATTTTGACTAATTATAAGCTGACAATATGATTGAATAACTTTTGTGGTGAATTATAAAAAAATTGCCCTTGAAAAATTGTAAAATAATTTTTTTTTACATTGTTCATAAAATAAATATAAAATTATATCTTTTGTATATACTTACTTGTTTCTAACACTTTTTAATATAATTAAAATATAAATAAATCTCTAGAAAAATTGACAATCACATCTATAATATGCAAGTCATATGTGATGGTTATTTCAAAGATTTGCAACTATTTTAAGGATAAAAACAATACAAAAATGTTTAAACGGGTGTCAAATTTAACACCACGTTGTATCCTTTATTGCAACCATTGACGGAAAGAGAAGATGTTCTCTATCCCGTATAAAATAGAAACATGTTCGTATATAACATGTCATAAATAATGCCTAGCGTCCGCTAGAACGTATAAAATAGAAACATGTTATGTATATAACAAAGCATAAATAATGCTTAGTAGCCACTAGCCCATTTAAAACATAATTTTTTTCTTTATATAACAAAGCATAAATAATGGTTGGCGACTACTAGCCCTTTTAAAACAGAAACATGTTCTATACATAACAAATCATAAATAATGCCTAGTGGCTGCTAGCCCGTATAAAACATATACATGTTCTGTTTAGTCCAAAGCATAGATATTCCTAGCAGACGCTAGCCCATATAATGGATTCCAATATATGGGACTTTGGAGTGCAGTAAATTCCAATATATGTGATTTTGGATTCCAATATATGTGATTTTGGATTCCAATATATATGATTTTGAATTCCAACATATGTGATTTTGGATTCCAATATATGTGATTCTAGATTCCAATATATGTGATATTAGAATCCAATATGTGTGATTTTGGAGTCCAGATAATTCTAATATTTAACATTTTGAAATCCAAAAGAAATAGTTTTGGATTCCAATATTGGCTATAATTTTTTTCTACTTGGACTGGAATAAGTCCCAATTTTGTGAAATAAGCGTTGAGGTTAGAAACATCGACGAAAGAGGGCGAGCGAAGAGAGGATGTTGAGTATAGCGTGTGGGTAATCGTAGGATGGAGAGGGATGCGAGACACCCTAGCGGTGGGAATCATGACACTCAAGGAAACCTTGAGTTCAGTAGAGTTGGGGAGGATAGAGTTAAAAATTAAACTTAAAATACTTGGGAAAGGAAAACCTTGTGGCGTGACCATTAAGTGTTGTCACGTGGAACAGGTTAGATCAATAGAGAATTCATACTGAGAGAGACACTGAAATATTTAACCCTTAATGTGACAAAAATTTTGCTTGTAGGGGTTGCTCATATGGCAATGGTGAAGGCAAATGCAATGTCACTAATGAGGCCTGATACAGCTGACGGAATTTGCGGGGTTGTTCAAATTGTTATTTATATTGTTTTTGGAGGGCATAATATAGTGTTGTTGTGGGTGCCTACGTGAATGGTTTTCAAAACAATATTTTTGTGTGTATTGCTTTGGTAAAACATTATTTTTCCTGGTAGGTTTTACTTATTCTTTTGATTTTATGTTATTTTTGGAAGATTCGGGCCAAAACTATTTTAGTTATTTTCCATGCTAAACGAGTTACAGATTGTCAATTTTTAGGTTTGTCGAAAGAGGATTTTTTGGGAAGAAATAGCGGTAAGCCTCCCTCTTTACGATTATATAGAAAGCATAGGAAGTGAAAAAATGAATTTTGGGAAAAACCTAACAAATCGCGGTTGTGAACCAAAAAAATATATGTTTCACTAAAGTTTATGTTAAATAATTTAAACTGTTATTTGTCGTGTATACCTTGGAAAATTTATGGTGTTGATGGGAGGCCTAAGCCCTAGGGTTCTTTAAATACTCGAGTAAATTTCATCCAATCGATCTATTAAACAAATAAGAAACCTTGGAAAAGATTTTGTGTTGAAGGATGTAACTACTCTTTTTTGTGTAATTTAGAGCAAGAGCTAGATATTGGCAGCCCCACTTTCTACTCATATCTTTCTTGCCCCGCACTCTTTGTTTTGCTAGCATCCCTCTTTTGTCGAGCTCCACAAGCTGTTGCTTGAGGTATATTTTGAACTCTTTTAGGTTAGAGGTCTTATTCCCATATGGGCAAGGGCTATTATGCTGATGTTAACAAGTATATTTTGATAGACATTTTTTTGCGTTTAAGTTCATTGTTGCTTGAATGTTGTAAATAGGCTGATATGAACAAATTTAACGTGTTGTGAAATATTTATAATGTTTGTGGAACTTTCTGTGACGTAATTTGTAACTTGAACTGAATTTACACTTTGTCAGGAATGTAATATCTTTGGAGCTTAATCCTCGGCACATTTGAATGTGTTTTTCAATTATGATTTATCCATATTTTGATTATATTTTCTTGCGTAAATGTTTTGGCCCTATTTTGACGAGTTTGTACTGTTAGGAACTTAAATTTTGTCATTTTTTCCATTCAACTAGGTGATTGGATTTTTTAAATGGGAGTTAAATGTTGTAGGTTTGTGATGTCTTTGAAGCTTGATTCTAAATGTTTAACAAACAAAATTTACAATAATCTGATTTGTTTGGCTTTTCTACATGTCATAATTTTATTAGTTATTCCTTTCATTGCAAATGTGACTTATTTCTTTATTTATCTAGGAGATGCCTCTAACACTTGAATACTTAGGGATATAGGAAATCTGTCATTCAAACTACTGACCTAAGGTGTAATTTTTAGTCCTTGATAACATCCAAGTTTGATTTCAATGGAGGTTGGGGTTGCTGCTCGTGATTTAAGCAAAGAATTATTCACAATTCAATTTCTTTGTGGCATTGGTTAACATGAAAAATTTGACGTGCTGTGAAAAACTTATAGCATTTAGGTAAGTATTGTGTGGAAAGTCCTGTGTAAATAAAGCGTAAAATTGAAATAAAATTTTCTTTGAAGCTTGTTATATTTCAATATTTTCTAGTTGTAAATGTTACAGGGTTTACTCTCTCGGGCACATGTTTGAGTCACGATCCAACTCCCCATGATGACACCTCTTCCTGAGTACCCACAACAAAAAAAAATTTGATGTTTTGATTATATTTGCAAAGTGTAAATTTTATGTCATATTTTTGAAGTTCATAATGCTAGGTAAGTGTAAACATGCATTTTCTCTATGTAGGTAGGGAATGCTTAAATATTTTCCTACTTAGGAAAGTAGGATATTTGGCATTGAAATTTTAGCACAAGCTGTGATTGATTTTCCTTATTTGAAAAATTCCAAGTTTTGATTCATATGTATTGTTTGTTGTTTATTACTTTTATCAAGAACCTCATGTGTCGATCTAACGAGTGTGACGTAAATCAGAAATTTGGGGGTAAGGTAGGGAATGTTACTTAGAGAAGTAGGATATCTAGCATTCATATTTTAACACACAATGTGGTTGATTTTCCTTATTAGAGAAGGTCCATGTTTTGATTCATATGTAGGAAGGGTTTGTTGTTTATTACTTTTATCGAAAGCCTCATTGTAATTCACTTTCTTTGTTGATAGATTCTTATAAATGGGTTGATTTAAAGTGTGTTGGAAGTTTGGTGATAAGTAAATAACTTATCAGGTGTATTATGGTAAGCTAGGAAATGGTTTCTTGGTATCTAATTTTGCAGAGCTCCTTCTCTTTAACAATTAGACTGGTGTAGAACCAAGTTCTACTATAGCAAAGATTAGCATGTTATGTTAAGGGCTTAGCAAGTCACACAATTTGACATTTAGATCAGACAATTCATTATTTTGGCAAGTATGAGTTGTTTCCTTATTTAACCATAGTGAATCTTACAATACTTAATGCTTAGGGGTCATTTAAAGTTGATTGGATGGGACCCTTAAAGCCAAGGTGTCAGGTTGTGTTCAACATGTTTGTGGATATGTTGTATTTAAACCTAGTGTGCATACTTTCATGAACTATTGGTTGTTATGGTTATATGTAGTGGCTCTAGGGATGGTAGCCTTCACATCCTAGATAAAAGGCTTTATTTTAATTGTTTAACAAGTTGAGGCTTAATATACTTCCTTTTGTTAAAGATTTTACCTTCAATCTGAGTAGTGTTTCCAAAAGGTGCTACTTTCAAATTGAAAGTGTGTTCTAGGGATCTATCGAGTTTTGTATACTCACGTCTCCCCTCTAGTAGTTGCATGGTTTTTAGAAATAAATTGTACTACAATAATTAGCTCATTAATTTTTACGCCAAAGAAATGTTCAAATATTAGTTTCGCAATTTGATTTTGAGATTAGGAATATGCATGATAATAATGATTCGATGCATGATTCACTATAATGATTTTGATCATGCTGATAAAATTCTTTGCTACAGGATACCTGCAAAACATCAAAAGCGGTAAACATGCGTTGTCCAGAGAATCTGATTTATTTCGACAAGTTTCTCATAGAAGACATTTGCATATTTTTCTCTTTAATTATATCTTCATGAGGTGTCTCTCATTCTCCCCGCCACCTTAAGAATGATTTGGAATTTTTGACATTTTTTGGAGTAGATTTATGAGGATGAATTTGTTTCTATCCAAGATTTTAGATGGGTGAATGCTCATGAAGCAATGCTTTTATGATAATATCCGGGTGCCTTTTCAAAAACTTGTACATATCTTACCACCTCTTTGTTGATAATTTCCATTAATATCTATCACCGTGCCTTTAATTCATGCTCTTACTCTTTTAGAGTCAACAATTATGTTTTGCGGAGTTGACATTTTTATAATCGATCTCAATTGTAAAAACTACATTAGTGATATTTTAGTTTCATTTCGCATGAGAGTGAATTTGGAGTGCAAGGCAATACCAAATTATGTTAGATGAGGTTATTGACTCCTCCCTATTTATCTAGACAATCACAATATTTTGAGAAGGTGATTTATCCTTCTTTAGGTCGATTTGTTTCATGAATGTTCAGAGTCTAAATTTAAATGGTTAAATAATCACCATTTCTAAGTTTATTGGAATCTATGTTTGTCACCATGCCACCTAGTTGACTATTCCCATGTTAAATTAATTTTTAGGGATAATGCCTCAAATTGTGTGTCTTTTCATGTTTTCACTCTCCTAGACTTAAACGGTTGGATGTCACGGATGATTTGGTGGTATATGGAAAGTTATGGAAGCATCCACCAAGGTGGAATTTTGAGCCATGTGTAGAGTCAAGTGAATCATATAAAGGTGGTTCTCAAATTCAAATATATGTCCAAGATTTAATCATGGATTTTCTAATCTAAATGTGATTTTTGGTGTTTACAACTCCTTTAGAGCCTTGAGGGTTCTTATTGGTCCACACTAATGGTATATTGAATCGATGCGAGCTAGTGTGAGTGTTCACATTTGAATTTAGTTTATCCTTTATTATCATAGGAAGATTAACTTACTACTATAATTTCGTTATCCCGTAAAATTGGCAAGGGAAATTTTACAGATAACCCTACCAAAATTTTGTTCGGTCCCTCGTCAGGGACTCCTTGCATTCGGAATGTTGCAAAATCCCTTCCCGGGAAATCTAGTTTTCCGAACTTAGCCATTTTTGGTCTTTTTTGGTCGGGCGCACCTAATGTCTATGCAACATAAAGTGTTCATGCACCCCCTTTAAATCCTTTGGCGCATGGTTTGAAGTGTCAACACGCCTTTTGGTGTGCCTCACTATGTTGTGCCTTTCTTGCATGTGCCAAGGCGCATGCGCCTTCATGTCAACAATACTTTTGTTGCGCCGCGTTTTGGTGCGCCAAGGGCACACATATTTTTGTGTCAACAAAGCACTTTCGGTGCGCCAAAGGCGCACATAACTTCATGTTGACAGGTGTTTTGATGCGCCAAAGGGCGCATCCTTTCCATTGTCGATAGCACTTTTGGTGCGCCACTTGAAAAAGTGGGTGGCGCATTTATTACCACCTCGCCTATATATAGGTGCATCTGCACTGTCATTTTCATCCGTCAAAATCACATGATTTTCTCTTCCCTCTGTGCACTGCCGCCGCACTCCGCCTGTCATTTTCAAATCACGTCGTGGACTGGTTTCACACTTCTCCATTATATATAATCCTAGTAAGAGGTCCTCTGTGCTTTTGTGTGTTTTGTGTTTTGGTTTTTGGCTGCTTGTTTGTGGGGATTAGATTAGAAAGATCTCACAAAACATGAACTCAACTATCTTGTTGTTTTTTCCATTCTTCCCCATGCATTTCCCCCTCTTTCCAGATCTACTGGTAAAGGGGACTCTGTCCTGAAAAGATTGCTTGAAACTCTTATTTTTAGCTTCTTCATCACCCAAAGATACCCTTAAAAAGAATCTTGAATGCATGTAACCCCTCGGGAAAAAGAATCATGGCTTGAAAATAAGACACTCTTATTTCCTCTTTTGGCGCATTTGTCACCCCTGTAACATGATATACAGTCACGCCAATGGCGCATATACCATGCCTGTTACATAAAGAACAGTTGCGCCCTCAAGGCGCACTTCCCTTGCTTGTTACACCCACTAAACTTGCGCCCACTTGGCGCACCAAACTCATATGTTGCATTATTTAAACATGCGCCCTTTGGCGCACCCTATATCCATTCAACACCAACTTTATATGCGCCAAGTGCAAAACTGTAAATGGCGCAGATGCATCCATTGTTACAACAACATCATGTTATGCAGACCTTCCATGTGCCACGCCAAGTTCTCCTGTGGTGCATGAGAAAATGATGTTACATGCATTAAAAACCCGCCCTTTGGTGCATCCTGCACCGTGTAACATGAAAAATATCAGCACCCTTTATAAAATGAATACATATGGCGCATGCGCACTTATGCTTGCAACAACAAAAAATGCAACCTGTAATATCTATGCGCCATGCGCCCTTTGGCACTGATTTATCCCTTGCAACAGCCCTTTCCTGTGCGCCATACTATTTAACCCTGTAACCTGTAGTATTTATGCGCCCTGCGCCCTGAGGCCTTAAAATCACTAACTCTTTCTTCTGTTGACGCTTTAATGGAAGATCAAACAACTAATATGACTTTCTTGCGTTGGGTTTCACTTCTTCTTCTTGCAGATCAGCAACTAAGTTTAGAGTTACATATGTCAACATCAAGCAAGAGACCTACCAAATCTAAGGGCAAAGCCAAGCTCACAGAAGAAGAAATGAAGTACAAATATCAGAGGGTCAGGATGCCCGAATCCCAAGCAGAGTGTGACCTAGATATCAGAGACTCAGAACTTGGTCATATTGACATGGAGGATTTCTGGGCCAGAACCCGGAGGGTCACAGGAAGTCCGTGGATGGACAAACTGATGGGCAAGTGGGTTACATTTTGTTGGAGGGATCCCTAGTTAGTGCCGTGAATAATAAGTTCATGATGGTAGTAGCCCGCTCAGCATACAACAAAGACACAAGATGTGTCGAGAATGAGAAGGGTGAGGTCATAATCAACCTCACCGCCCACCACTTTGAAATAATGCAAAGCATCCTCACCACCGCACTTTGTGGCCGTAAGCCAGGAAGATTGCATCAAGGCTTGGGATGACAATGAAGATCAGTGTATGCAGTTGATGAACGAAGTATACCTGAAGAACAAAAAGGTGGTGACCCGATGGCCACAATTCATTCATCGCAGTGACTTTTTAGAGGAACTTAGTGATACAATCACATTCCCTGAAAGCGAGTATTTGGGCTTCCCGATGCCCACTACTTTCACAAGTGGATCTTTGTGATACTTAGAAACAATGAATAAAAATGTGCCGATCAACGCTTTGAGTGGGTGGAGATCATAAAGCGGACAATATCTCGAGCAGCTCCAACAACTTACCACAACGGGGAAGTTCTATATGAACTCCTACGTAGTCTATGCTGCAGCCTTCAGAGAGAGACTATCAGGCTTTGATGCGGTGCGGGGTTTAGCCCCAAGTTAAAATATACGAATACTATCCAGAATCAAGCTGTAAAATAGTATCCCCCAGTTCACAAATATCAACGATGCCTTCTTCTACGGCATCATCTAGCCTTCGAGGCCAAATATGACTCACGGTCGTACGACCAAGAGCATCGTCGCAGCCACAGAGAAATGGGGGGCCTTGTTCACTCAATTCCCCACCTTCACTTATCTGAGGGCAGTCAACTTCTTGGGGGAACCAACTAAATTGCTGAGATATGTCGGTCCCAAGTTGATCCTGTTGGAGCTATCGAGATAGCTTATAACCTACCATGAAAAGTGTCTCAAAAGAAAGAAGGGTGGAACTCCTTTCCCCCTCACAGTGGGCAGGTATACTTGTCTCTCTCACCACAAGGCGAAGGATATGTTTGCAGAACTGGAGCTGCTAAATCTAAAACATAACTTCGAGCAAGGCTCAATTTCAACCCAAGAAATTGTCTCCCCAGGGCTAAACTCAATCCGATCCACATCCCTCAGATCGAGGATATTTACATCAACTTATATCATGAGGTCGAGCTCGGGAGAAAGGATCATTCCCACTTGGTCCTAGTTGAAATCATCCAGTACGTTGTGGTCATCGTCCCAAAAGGCTATCAAACTGCTGATCAAGAAGTTGATCAGGTATATCTTGACACAAATGGGGATGATTGGCCTTTCGCGGTGATCGACAGAAACAAAGCTCCTCAAACAATAGAGGAAAGGGTCAAGGAAACTCTGCGAAGAACAGAGCATTGGTGCCGAATGAATGGTCTCATCTACCTCGGAGTTGATTTCATCACATCTCCGTTGGGCAACGCACCTCCTCGGTCAAAACAAAGAGCCAAAGGGTAAGGGGAAAGGCAAAGAGGGTGAGTCCAGCTCCACCCAAGAGGAAGCTCCTGAAAGTCCTCCTTCCGCTTCACAAGAACGGGTTGTAATCCCGGAAAGCTTAGAAGAAGAAGCAGTGGAAGATGTTCGATAGGCACATCCACTCAGGATGTTGCCACTACTGTAACTATTGAGGTCCCTTCTGTCCCTTCTCCTTCTCCTCCTTTCCCTCCTCGAGTGACCCAAGCGACCATTCCTTTGGTCGTGTCCTCTCCCCATCTTCCACTGCTCCCTCTTCTTCCTCATCCATTTTTTTTCTCTCGCGGAGTTGTCCCCCACCATTTCTTCCCTCATCTCTGAGCTCCCTTCCATCCCTATGTCTAGCTCCCCTGCAGTATCCCTTCCTCCCGTGAGCACTTCCTCGGTTTTCCTCTCAATGCCGCCTCCAAGTGTCTCCACATTTTTCCCTTCTACTACCGCAGCTGCGCCCCTTCTCTATTTCTCGGTCCTTCTCCCACAAGTCCAACATGGATCTCCTAGCACCTGAGTCAACAGAAGAGGAAAGTTCCCATCGCCCCGATGGACTTCTCCGTCATCCCATCAAAGGGGATCAAGAAGCAAAACTCGATAACCCACTTCTCTTAGAGTGCATCGGGGAGAGAGTAATGGAGATTGCGTACCCTAACTGTTGAAGGATAAAAAGGATCTATCTCCGACAGATTACACAGTGACTCAAGTCACAATGGGGACATCTTCAGAAAGCCTGCAAGGAGAGGCCCTATCTGTAGTTGACGCCCTTTGCAAGAAACTCTAAGAAGCAAAGGAAGAGAAAAGGCTACTAAAGGAGAAAAATAAACATCTTCTCCACGCCTTGCAGAAAATGGGTAGTGCACCTCCTACAACTGCCGCCGAAACTCCTGAGCCTCTGAGTCAGGATAAAATCAATGAATATGCCAAAATCGGTGAGCAGGGCATGGTAGTTTCCACTGGAGGAGCCAAATCCTCAAAGAAAGCGAGGGAGTAATCGCTAAGTTCACCGGGTTATATCAGAATATCAATCGGTCGAACAGAGAGCTCCAGGCGATAGCAGGACCCATCTCCGAAGAGCTGGATCATTCCAAGATGCAACACGAGACCTTTCAGAAAATGCTCGACTGTTCAGTCGAAGATCTAGTCAAGTTTGGCGTCTTTGGACACCCTAGAGCCCTCAATAAAATCCTTTCCACTCTGGATTATCGGGTTGATCACTAGAGTTCGCCCCGAGAAGATCAACAAGGTAAAGGAGGAAGCCCTAGATGCAATGCATCAAATGGAGCAGATTGATCTCGAGAATGTCTCCGTGCTTTCTCACTCCTTCTTTCACCTTAAAGAAGGTGGAGGAAACTATTCAGATCTTCAAGGAGATCATTTCACAAGGGCCGGGACCGAGAAGTCACGTTCGACGCCGAATCCATCAACAACTTGCTTTGGCTTGTCGCGACTTCATCTGCACTGATAGAGGTAGAGAATGATTATTCCAAACTCCCAAAGAAGCTCACAGACGAGCGGGAGACTTGCGAAGCTATCAGCGATAGACACAAGGATCCTTCCCAGGATCAACTTCAACCCATGATTAGCAAGTTCATGGAGTACCATGCCCGGCCCACATCTCGTCGCCCGAGCAAAGAAAAGCAAGATACCCCCTTTCAGCCGTGAGACGATTTACGGCGAATAGTTTCCTTCTTCCCAACTTTCTTCTTGTAAATATCCAAAGCATGTTGACACAAATGATGACATCATCCATGTTGCACCATGGGATGATGTCATCCACTAAGTTGTCAAAAAGTCAACAAATGACTTTGGAATCCTTTGTAAGATATTTTTGTAATTAAGTGGTTGGTTTGCTTTTGTCTTCTTTTCTTCTCTCCTTCTATATATACTTGAATACTTGTTGTATTCAAGGTGGTGGATATCTTTTAGATGAAAAATAGAAGTGAGAAGAAAAGGCTTTGTACTTTTTGTAACAGAAGAAAATATTAATACAAATATTAAGACTTTGTTGAATATGTGTGTTATGGGCATCCGATCTTTCTTATGTCGATCTATGCATTGCTTTTGTTGGATCTATCTCTACTTTTTTGGCATTTATTCATCAAGTATTACTTTGTTTATTTATGCAAGTAGGTTTGGCTCTGCTTACTACCAATCCCAAAACATAAACCCTTTGACCTTTCTCGCTTTGAATTCATTTCTTTTCTCCCTTCGGACTGATATTTCCTCATCCTCTCTTTCATTCCTTTCTTTTCGCAATCGGAAATACCCCTACCGGGATGAGATCCCAAAACCCCGAAGGAAGAATATTATGAGACTTGCATGATTCTCGCTGGTATAATAGCAATAAACCGCCAGTTTCGCTTTTGACTCAAAGAGGGGCTATGCCCCGCATTAATCGCTTGGCTTGTTTATCCATAAATCCGCCTGCCAATGCATTTTCAAACCAACAAATTCATATCCCCATAAATATATACCTCTTTTCTATTTGAAGAACTGATATTAATTCAACATTACAGAGAAAGCTGAATGGCCTCTTTGATGGAGTATTTGAAATCGAAAGTTTTCTCCGAACTTTTAAAAATTTTGGAAGATTGGATGGGAGAAAAATATCATTTTTCTTCAAGCTATATATGTGTTATAAGTAGTAATCACTTTTTTATATTCATCTTAAATGCAAGTTTTTGTATTAGGCTTGTTGCTTTTTAAACACACATTTCATTGTTTACACTTTAATATTAAAATTCTTCATAAGAACTTTTCCAAGTCAATTTTTTCATTTGTTGGTCGAATTATAGATTTGTGACATGGTAGCAATTTCTCGAATTCTTAATGTCATGTTAGTAATTCGAGTTGGACAAACAATCATTATGGCAAGATTTGACAATATGAGAGATATCTGGCCTTCATGGAAAAACGTTTCTTGTTATATCATGAGAAACACCTGCTTTTTTTTTTCACCTCTACAAGTTCATATTCATCTCACAAACTGGAATTTATGGTAATTTGCAGTAATTTTTCTGATGTTTTTGATGAGGAGTACTCATAAATAGTTTGGCGAGTGATGTCGAATTATGAAGAAACTTCCAAAGGAGATACTTTCGATCACTAGAGTAGTAATACTTTTGAAGTTGGTCCGGTGTTGAATATTATTAGGAGGAGATAACTCCCTTGTGTAAGGATTACAATATAAGTTATCCCGGTTGATTATTCTCGCATGCCTTTGTTTCTTTGGTATGATTCTTAGAGTCCATGTTTTCTTCAATTTTTCGAGATGTTCCTTACGCTCCCGAAATATTGTGTGTTTTCAAAGTTATTCGTGCTATAAAATCATATTCTTGCCTTGCAAATAATATTTTCCCCTAGATATCCGAAGTTGTGTTGCCAAGTGCACAATGATGCCCTTTGCTTTACCCCCGCACATAGAAGTAATGGGACAAGTAAATTTATACTTACTTACATTTTTGCATTATTTATTGTTTTTAAGCTCTTATGATTGCAGTCTTCTAGTTTCTTCTAATTTGTAAATATCAATGTGATTTATAATTATTAGTAAAGAGGATGAGATCTTATGGTCCATACATATCCTTGCATTTACGTTATCGAAAGATGTGTTGGTCATAGATTGGTACAAAACACTACTTTGGCATGTTTGGTAGTATATCTAGGAATCGAAATATTCAGCCTCAAGAAACACCCTATTCTCGAAAATCTTCCAAGGCTCCTAGGGTCTAATTTCTACTACACTCGCTAAGAAGAAAGATGGGTTAACCTCGTTCATTCACCGCACTTTTTGAAACATATTTGAATTATCTCTTTGGAGCTTGATGAATGTCATTGGTACTTTGTGTGTCTATGCTTCCATTTACAAACATGAGGGACTTGTTTTTAACTTCTTAGGAAAAATAAATAGTTGAGAACTATTTATGGATGCATTTGATGCTAAATTGATTGTAAATCAAGAATTTTGGCCTCGTTATAAATACTTATGTTAAGAACCATTCCTTCAATTGTGAAAATGAAGATGTATTTAAATGGAAAAAGCTTGTAGAAAATATGTAGTCTTATACAACGAATAACATAAAAGAAATTAAAAAAACTTGCATAAAGACATATTAAATGCTCAAACCAAGACCGACGTGTGTAATCTCCATTAAACATTCATACTTAGAGCTTCACTCAAATTACAATAAAATTTGTGCATGCAAGTACTTCTCTAATTCGCCTTTATGCACATTTCACACTTCTCTGTGTATATAAAACAAATACAATTGTTGTTATTTAAATAAAATAACTTACTCACTAAGTGCTCTTCAACTTAGCATTCTAAATATGGACTTTGCTTTAAAACATTTGCATGTTGTGCATGTAATAAATTAGATTTCTTTTATTTAAATGATTTAAATCTACTCCTAAAAATAAAGCTTTAACTAAAGTAGGGCTCATGCTAAACTTAGCTTTCCTAAAAAGCTGTGTGGGGGGATTACATTTGTTCATGCATGTATATTTCCAACACTCCCCTTAATTTCAAACTGTAGCTTTCACTCTTCTGGACCTGTGTTTTCTTTTACAAATATGCCATGTGTAGGATCAAAAACTCCCAAACAATCTCTCAAATACTCGAAAACTTCCTTTGCCAAAGCCTTTGTAAAAATGTTTGTAAATTGATCTTCAGATCTACAAAAATTAAGATGAATTTCCTTGTTGTTTACCAGCTCCATGATGAAATGATACCTTGTATCAATGTGTTTGCTCCTCTTATGAAAAACATGATTTTTGGACAATGTTATGACTGAGTTGTTGTCACAAAAATATGCATAGCATCCTCTTGCTTCTGTTGTAAATTTGTCAACACTCTTCTCATCCAAACAACTTGACATGTTGCTCATGTTGTTGCTACATACTCTGCTTCTACTGAAGATAATGTGACAATGGGATGCTTCTTTGATGCCCATGAAACCACTCTTGTTCCAAAGTGAAAAGTATAGTCGGATGTGCTTTTCCTATCATCTATACTTCCAACACTATCACTATCTATATACCCAATTAATTTGAACTCATCTGAACTTGAATAAAGAATTCCATGATTCCTTGTGTAGACACCTGTAGTTTGACCAAAGCACTATTATTCCTAATATTTCCCTAGCTGGTCCTCTTCCTGCAAGTTGGCAACACCTCGTCAGTTAGATCTATCTAACTCCCCTTGTTTGACCCTTTTATGGTCTCTTTCCTCTAAAAAGTCAATTAAACAAGCTATTATAAGCCTCTTCATAATTAAATCCCCTTCTTTTCCTCTTCTTTGCCACCTCTATTATCTCCTGGAGTATCAATCCACTTCATTGGATTGATCAGGTCTTTTAAAACCCTCCCAGAACCCTAATTTCTCTCTAAATAGGGTTAATTAGCCTAACCTAGGTTAACTAGTCCTAACCATGGTCAACCTCCCTAAACCACTTGTGGACTCTTTTTGATCCCACATGCACCAAAAAGCCTCCCATTTCCCAAATGAAAACTATAAATAGGGCTAGACCCCCTCCCTTATTTTCTAAGAATTCTCTCTTCTTCCTAGCACAGATTATAGTATTTTGCTTAGGCTTTTAGATTGTATTTCATTTTCTTCCATTGAGCTAGTAGCATTTGCTTTTGTATTTCATAGCACAAATATGGAGTAAAAGGGAAGAACCATTGGCCTTGAAGCCATTAATGGGGAGATCTCTTTCTCTTAGAACATAATTGAATGCTTAGATCCTCTTAGGTTCATTATTTCAAGCTTTCAAAGAATAGAGGATAGCTTCATTTTCTTAGCTTGCTTGTTTACTTCAAATTAATGTATGCAAAGAATAAAACCTTGCCCATTTCTTATCAGATGGTCCATTGGTCAGCTTGCTAAAAGCCTTTGGGGTTTCTTTAGAGATTCTTACCCCAATCCATGGCTTTTGCAACTTTTCATTGAACGCGCCTTGTTCCACATACATACCTCAAAATTCTTTTTCCAGCTTGTCAATGTGAATATTTTACCTTGATATGAGGCTCACACCATACATGATATCAGGCCTTATGGATGTCAAATACATAAGACTTCCAACCAAATTTTTAAACAATGTTGGATCCACAAATGATCCTTCATCCTCTTTTCTCAACTTCAAACCTATTGCAACTTGTTGGCGCTGGCTTACAATTCAACATATTAAACATTTTCAAAACATCATTTACATACTTTACTTATGAGATGAAGACTTTACCTTCTCGATTGTTGGACTTCAATGCCAAAAAAGTAATGAATAAGACCAAGATCTACATCTCAAACTCCTTCTTCATGGCTGATTTGAATGACTTTGTAGATAGATTTCTAGTAATGATCAAATCATCTACGTATAAACAAACAATTAGAATCTTACCTTGCTCATTTATCTTAGTGTATAAGGTAGGATCACTGCTGCTCCTACTAAAACCATTCTCAATCAAATAAGAATCTATTCATTGTACCAAGCTCTAGGTGCTTGCTTGAAACCATAGAGTGCTTTCTTTAATCTGTATACTTTTCCTTCATGACCTTCTATCTCATAACCTTCTGGATGATTTACATAAACTTCCTCTTCAAGGAATCCATTCAAGAAAGTTGATTTAACATCCATTTGATAAATAGGCAATTTGTTTTGAGCTGCAATTGCTAAAACCATTCTTACTGTGTCCAAACGTGCTATTGGTGCAAATGTTTCGTTGTATTCAACTCCATATTGTTGTGTAAAACCTCTTGCAACCAGCCTTGCTTTGTTTTTCTGTACTTTTCCATCAATATTTTATTTTGTCTTGTAGACCCACTTGACTCTTATCACGTCCTTTCCTTTTGGAAGATCCATCAGCTCCCATGTTTGATTCTTCTCTATAGCATTGATCTCATCATCCATGGCTTTTTCCCAAACTTCATTCTTTATAGCCTCTTCGAAATATACTGGATTTGCATCCTGAGAAAATAATGCAAAAACTAAAAATGAATTATTTGTATCAACAATATAAATCTCACTTATACTTCCCGTTTTCCATTATGCATGACTATTTGATGCGGGACCACTTTGTGGTGATGGAGTTTCTTCTGGTGTCTCTTGCATGGTTGAAGATGATTGAAATCTTGGAGACCTCTGAACTATAGATGGAGGTGTAGCTTGTGCTATGACTTGTGGTGCATGTCTAAGATTTGTAGATACAATACCTTACTACTCTAAAGTTTCATCTGCCATATCATCATGCGGAATAGTTTCGTTATACTCACTATTTTCTCTATACTTCCATCCCATGCTTCATTCTCAATGAAATGTACATCCCTGTTGATCACAACCTTTCCAGTGACTAGATTATACAACTTGTATGCTTTTGTATTCTTTGAATACCCAACAAAAATACACTTCTCTCCTTTGGTTTCTAACTTCCTCCTTAACTCGTCGTGTACATGTGCATACACTACACAACCAAAAACTCAAAAATCGAAACACCTTGTGTTTCTGTTTGTCCATGCTTGTTGAGGAACCATGTTCCTTACAAGTTTTTTAGACACCTATTCAAAATATAAATAGAAGTTACCACTTCTTCTACCCAATACTCATTTGGAAGGTGCTTTGCCTTTAACATGCTTCTTGCCATCTCCATGATGGTTTTATTCTTCCTCTCTGCCACACCATTCTGTTGTGGTGTATACCAGTAGTAAATTGATTGTGTATTCCATGATATTTTTAAACATTCAAAAACTCATTAGAAACATACTCACCTCCTCTATCCGTTTGGAGAACTTTGATGTAGTCTCCACTTTGTTTTTCCACTAATGCCTCGAATGCTGAAATGTATTAAAGGCGTCGATTTATTTCTCAAAAAAATAAACACATGTCTTCCTTGTGTAATCATCAATGAAAGTCATAAAATAAGAACAACCTCCAATAGAAGATGTCGACATAGGTCCACATAAATCTGAGTGTATAATCTCAAGTGGTGCACTTGCTCTTGTTGTTTTGCCAACTGGGAAGGAATATTTGTGTTGCTTCCCCAAAATACAACCTTCACATACCCTTTCCAGTTTCTGAATCAATGGTAAACCTTTAACCATATTATTTCTATGTAATAAATTCAAACCTCCAAAATTCAAATGTCCATACCTTAGATGCCAAAGCCATGATTCATCTTTTATGACCAAATGAAAAGTTGATTGTGTTCGTTCGGCCTGAGAACTCAACCGTATTTGCATAGGAACAAGCACAAGACTTGCTTGTTGTAGTGCATGCTTGATTTGCATTGGCGCAGGACTCTGTTACCTCAACTCATGACTTTTTACCTTAGTACATGACTCTTTTACCTTAGCGCAAGACTCAGTAGAAGGCTGATTTGACTTAGCGCAGGACTTGGCTACAAACTGAGCTATTGTTTTTGTTGCAAAACAGTCTGATTTCTTCTTTTTCCAGGTTTTAAAATCAATGGAAACATCCTATTGCTGCTCATCTTCACTTTTGCAATCAACTGAGTGCTACGATCTTTGTCCACAATCACGCACTCATTGTCTTCCATATAGACTCGGTATCCTTTTCTCGTGATGCGGTTGTCCAATACTCATAAGGTTATGTTTCAAACCTGCAACATAATAAACATCTTGCATACTTGTTTTCTCCCCTATCTTGTTAGAATACTAACTGTTCCTTTTCCTTTCACAGACACAATATTGTTATTTCCAAGAGTTACATCACTCTTAACTAAATCATCCAAACTAGAAAATAAATCTAGATTACTTGTCATGTGATTACTGCAACCTGAATCCAACTACCATACATGACATGGAATCTCTTTTGACAAATTACATTCAATAGGGGATAAGGAAGGTATTTCTTCAGCAATCCTTGTACATGCAATAAACATATGTTTTGAAATAGAACTTCCAAACTAATTTTGAATTTGCCTCTCTTGATCATATTGCTTTTCCTTACAATCATAAGCATAATGCCCATTCTTCTTGTAATGATGGAACTGAACATGAGACTTATCTTGTCTTTGACCATAACTTTGTTCTTGATTCTATCCTCTTCTAGCTGAGTTTGATGAACCGTTGTCGCGTCCTCTAGATGGAATTCTTCCTTTGCCTCTTGGATTAAAATTGCATCTTCTTTTGCCACGGTTACTTGTTATCCGAGATAAAAATCTTGATCTACACTTCGCATGTGATCTATTCACTTTTTTTTCATGATTCATTAGGGATGCATGCAACTCATCAATAGAAAATTGACTCAGATCCTTAGTTTCTTCAATAGCAAAAACTAAAGGATCAAATTTCATAGGCAAACTCCTAAGCAATTTTTAAATAATCCTTCTGTCTTCAAGAGTCTCACCATGGGATTTGATTTGATTGACTAAGCCAACTACATAAGTAAAAATGATTCTCTGAATCTGAATCTTTCATTGCTAAATTCTCAAAATCTATACGAAGTAAATGTAGCTTGGTGGTTTTTTACTTTCTCCTTACCTTGATATGCAACTTGTAGTGTATCGCATGCGGTCTTTTCTTGACTAGTTGCTTCCACTCTTGGAAGAATGCTTTCATGCATTTCCTGATGAATATAGAAAAGAGCTTTGTTGTCCTTCTTTCGTAATTCCTTAAAAGTATCTTTCTCGCTTGAGAAAGTGCAAGTATACGCTGATGCATCATCGTGGGCTATGTGTACCCATCCTCCATGATCTCCCACACATCTTGAGATCTTAATAGTTCCTTCATGGTCAACAACCAATATTTGTAATTCTTTCCATTAAATTGCGGTGTTTGCATACCAGATGTAGAAGCCATAGCTTGCTACCAATTTAATAAGCTATTGGAATAACCTACTCTGATACCAATTTTTAGAAAATCTGCAGTCTTATACAATGAACAACATAAAAGAAATAAAATAAACTTGCATAAAAAAATTAAATACTAAAACCAACACTGTTGTGCGTAATCTACATTAAACATTCATACTCAGAGCTTTAGCTCAAATTACAATAAATTTTGTGCGTGCAACACTTCTCTAATTTTTCCTATGCAGATTTCACACTTCTCTGTGTATATAAAATAAATACAATTGTTGTTATTTAAATAAAATAACTTACTCACTAACTCGCTCTTCATTTGAGCATTCTAAATCTGAACCGTGCTTTAAAACAACCACATGATGTGCATGTAATAAAGTAAATTTACTTTATTTAAATGATTTAAATCTATGCTAAAATAAAGCTTTAACTAAAGCAGAATCATGCTAAACTTAGCTTTCCTAAAAATCTAGGGAAATTATAGTTATTCATGCATGCATCTTTCTAACAAAGTTGTGGAAACTAATGGCGCAGAGAAATTTGAAGTGGAAGCGTTACCTTATGATGGGGGAGGTTTTAGTCTAGCCTGAAGCAATGAAAGACAAAGACCGTGTTTGGGATGCAATTATGAAAGAAAATAGTTTGTACCCGCCGTAATCGAAGAAGTTGGAACTTGGTGGTTTTCAGACTTTGTACTTTCTCTCTCAGAGAGTATTATACATATCATGAACAAAAGTAAGGAGTGTGGTTTCTTTGGGTTTCGTAATACATAAACTTCCTTCCTCTCATGGATTAACAAAATGAAGGCATCTAAGATTATTCCATAGCTTTGAGCAGTTTGTATGAAACCTGATACACTAGGTGAAAGAGTTAGCCAACCTTGAGTGGGGCAATATTACATACATAACTGTGTTGTTGCTTCTACACCTTAATGTGTTGTCATCTTGTTATAAGGATGGGCATTCTTGTATCCATTTACTTGCAAAGTTGTTGTATTTCTTTTCAAGCCACCTTCGTCTGTTTAAAATTTAAAAAAATCTTTGAATTCACAACGTTTGGTTTTGTATATGAAGTTATTTAGTAAGCAATAATGTTGGGAACATTGATTCTAAAATAACTAGATAACTAGTATCCATGGTCCTTTCCCATATCTTGAGTATAAGATAACTAAGAAGCTTGATTCTTGCTTCTTGTTTTGAAGTGGGAAAATAATATTGGATGGTCTGTGATATAAATGCTACAATATGAAGATACTAAAAATAGTGATGCTAGATAAAAAAATCATAGCTCCTTTCTCGGGTTGATTGTAGGCTTAAGTGTGTATAGTGACAACTTTGTGTATACAAAAAAACATTGATCAATTATAATATTTTATGGGCAATTTCTTTGACAATTCATAAAATTCATTCTTTTACAACAAGAGAAATGATAACTTTTTCAAATTGCTAAGTGATGGTGTGTGGATGACACATGCCATGATATTACATGTTTGAATATACACGTAGTTATATATGTATAAAGTGGGTAAAGCAACATAAAGTGGTTATTTATTTGATTTATACTTTCATTTTCCTCATTTATCGAATTTTGATCAAGACTTTCCTTGCCTTGCTCATAATCATTTTGGCACTCATACTCTTAACTCTCTTTTGTAAATACAAATGATTCACCTTTGAATGCTAAAAGTGGTCAAAACATTATTACCAAGGAGAAGATGTAATGTCCCTACATGTATATATAGTAGACCTATATTAATCAAAATGTTGTTTTCGTAATAGTTATGTCTATATGATCGGATATTGTTTCTCGCCATGACATGCGTACCTTATCCACATTGTTTGATCACTTAATTGTACTCACATTTCATATACCCCATCTAACAAAGTTTTCAATAATAGTGTATTTATTCACACAATTAGAATTTCCGATAACTATGTATATCTTCGACTAAATAGTTTCACTTCTTCCTTTACTACTACAATCCACATTTGATTCGTCCAATTCTTCTCTTTCGGTATTCACATCGCACTCCTCATGTGCGATTGCTAGTATAGAGAACACGGTGATTTTTATTTTTTTAGGACTCAAAACAATTAGATAATAGTAAAATATGGATTTACTCTTTAATAATTATAAAAGAGAAAACCCACTTTAACACGTAAGCAATATAAACATTTGTTAATAGTACAAGTGGGATATCACTTCTTCAAACTTAGACACATTAGAGCCCCACATTTGACACAAGGTGGCTCGTACGTACTAAAGCTAGAGCAAGTAAACTACCTATAATTCAACACTATAAACTATGAAAAAATGTTTTCATAATTATAACAGCGCCGACAGTCAAAGTTAACCTCTCAAAGGTACGCACTACGCGGCAATCATTCTTGACTTTCCTACTTATCACTCCACTGCAAAGGTTATCAATACTGTTTCGAACTTTCGCCCTTTCCATTCGCCTATGTACGCCTTCTGAAGGATGGAAGGAAACGGTAAAGAAAAGGCTGTTGGGATCGACCTCGGAACAACTTACAGCTGCGTGGGAGTGTGGCAACACGACAGGGTTGAGATTATTGTTAATGACCAGGGTAACAGAACCACTCCCTCTATGGTGGCTTTCACCTCTGATGAAAGACTTGTCGGAGACGCTGCAAAGTTCCAAGTTTCAACTAATCCTGCTAACACCGTCTTTGATGTCAAGCGACTTATTGGAAGGCCGTACAGCGATCCTTGCGTCCAGACCGACTCAAAACTGTGGCCTTTCACTGTCGTCCCTGGTCTTAACGACAAGCCTATGATCGAAGTTGTTTACAAAGGTGAGAAGAAGCAATTCGCAGCGGAGGAAATCTCTTGTATGGTGTTGATAAAAATGAGAATGATAGCAGAACAGTATTTAAACTGTGATGTAAAGAATGCTGTAATTACCGTGCCTGCCTATTTTAACGATTCGCAGAAAAGGGCAACCAAAGATGCCGGTAAGATTGCAGGCCTTAATGTCATGCGCATCATCAATGAACCCACTGCCGCGGCAATTACTTATAATTTTTGTGGATGCAAGCAAGAGAAAAGAAACATCCTGGTTTTTGACCTTGGTGGAGGTACTTTCGATGTTTCTATTGTTACAGTTGAGGGAAATAAAATTGAGGTGAAGGCTGTTGGAGGGGATATGCATTTGGGAGGTGAAGATTTTGACAACAGGGTAGTTAATTTCTGCGTTCAAGAGTTCAATAGAAAATATAAAATGGATCTGAGCGCAAGTCCCAAAGCTCTTCGGAGGCTTCGTTCAGAATGTGAGAGGGCAAAAAGGAGTTTGTCTTCGGCTGTGGAGACTGTCATTGACATTGACTGTCTTTACGAAGGACAAGATTTTCATATGAAGTTGAGAAGAGCCAAGTTCGAAGAGCTCAACGCCGAGTTATTTGACAAGTGCATGGAAATTGTGAAGCAGTGCCTGCAAGACGCCAAGATGAGCAGGAACCGGATCGACGATGTTGTGTTAGTGGGAGGCTCCTCGCGCATACCGAAAGTGCAGGAATTGTTGAGAGAAATCTTTGACGGAAAGGAGCTCTGCAAAAGTGTTAATCCAGACGAAGCAGTTGCTTATGGTGCGGCTGTGGAGGCAGCATTTCTGAACAAGGAATATTTCAACTTAGTGCTCATGGACGTGACGCCTCTGAGTCTTGGAATTGACGTCGACAACGGTGTTATGAAAGTAATAGTTCCCCGAAACACTCCTATTCCTACTTGCAAGAAGGGATCTGTGACCACTAGATATGACAACCAGACACGAGTGAGTTTTCCAGTCTATGAAGGTGAGAGACCTTTAACGGCACACAACACTTTGCTGGGTGAGTTTATATTGACCATTCCAGCAGCTCCATGTGCAGTGCCAAACATTACAGTTTTCTTTGAAATTGACCCCGATGGACTTCTGAAAGTGTCCGCCAGAGACCAGGGAACCGGGAGAAGCAATCACGTTACCATTACTAATGAACGTGAGACGCTGAGTAAGGAGGAGATAGATAGAATGGTGGCCGACGCAGAGAAATATAGAAAGGAGGATGAAGATTTAAAAACAAGTGTCTTGCCAGGGGTGCTCTGGAGTGTTATATTAGCAACAAAAAGAAAGGGTGAGGGAGGGTGAGAGAAAAGGGATCATACAAACGGCAGTTGCAGATGAAATTATGAAGAAGCTGAATGTTGCCGAGGATTGGTTGGAAGAGAATGAGAGCGCTGGACTCGATGAGTTGCAAGAAAAACTAAAAGAACTGGATTTCCCATAACAGAATATCGAAACAAGTCAAGGTAATTAGTATTTTATTTATAGTTATTTGAACCGTTTGCCTCTTAATTGAATATGTAAGTTTCCTATGACATTTCAGCGTATGAGTAAATTTTTGATTAAACTGCTTATGATGAAGTCAACTTCAAGTAACTTTTACAATTGGTATGTCATATTCACGTTGTTCTTACGATGAGCTCTGAAAGTTAAGTTGGATGATCAATAGATTGTTTTTGCTACGAGGTCGGAAAGTTTGTCAGATTTTTAGTAAATGCAAATTAAATCCGATTTATATGAAGAAAAATGTGTTGGAGAGAGGCCAACTCTGCTCAGATTTACTAAAACATGAAAAGCTCTGTTTTTAAAGCTATGAACTAAAATTAATGCAGGAGCATCCATAGGGTTTGCATAATAAAAAGAGGGGGAGTTAGTTAATTGTTTTTGTTTTGTCTTGCTGTGCCTGTAACAGCTGTCAAGCTGAGTTAAATTGTTTTTGTTTTTGCTTTGTTTTGTGTAACAGTTGTCAAGCTGAGTCTTTAATTTGTTATACTAAAATTAATTTTTTTGCATGCTTGTTTTGGGAGGCAGTTGGCTGCCGTAGGGGAGAGGACCCCATAATTGTGCATGTACCAAAATATGTACATTGGTTTTCACCATAGGTTGTTGAAAAAAGGACTAATAGTTGTTCACTTTTTGATTAATGACACTTTTTAAGAGCCAATGACAATGTGCCACATAGGGCGCTCGGTCATTGGTACCTCTTTCAAATGCTTTATATATATTTTTTCATTTTAAATCAATTCAAAAACTACTTTTCCCTCCAAATAAACACGCGAAACAAAAATGTTGATGTGGCACGATGATACACTACACGGTGATATAATTTTTTATGTAGACAAGACCCCTACATATATCTACGTGCCCCTAAAGTTAGGGTGCACGGTTATGGGGTCCTCTCCCTAGGAGAGAAGGGAGACTTTGTTTTGTTCTTGTTGGCTGCTACTTACTACAGGCCAGAAAAATTAATGAAGGAGTTTTTTTTTTGGAGGTGCAAGAAAACTGGATTTTGTAAGCTGTGATTTTAGGTGCACCAATTTTGGTATCGAGTAGGTTCTTCCTTGTTGGAGAAGTGTGAGGAGCCCTTGTAGAGAAGTTTGAGTGTAAGCAAACTGTGGAAGAGAAATTGTGAAACAGAAACTTGCAATGTGTAGAGCTAAGTTGTGAAACAAAAACTTGCAACTATGTAACAATGGACTTCAGATGGGGTGCTGGTAGAAGGGTTGCAAGAGCAGGAGCACCTAGAGTCGTTGATTTAGCACAAATGATGAGAGGGATTCAAGAAAGGATGGCTGCAATGGAAATAGCACAGAGAAGAGGGATCCAAATGGAAGATGTGAGTGATGATGAAGAGGAAGAAGAACAAGAAGTGAAGGACGTGGAGATGAAATGGGGGATGGAGCTGAAAACCGACTTCTCAGAGCCATCACCAGAATTGGGAGCAAACCAAAACTGGAACCACCATATTTTAATGGAAGTTTGAATGCTGAGGAGCTTATCGATTGGATTTGCGAGATGGAGAAGTATTTTGATTATGAAGCAGTGGATGAACCAAAGAAAGTGAAATTTGCTTGTACAAGATTAAAAATCATGCATCACTCTGGTGGGACAATGTGCAAGTTGAGAGGCAAAGGAAAGGAAAGGAGAAAATCAAATCTTGGGACATAATGGTCACCAAGTTGAAGGCCAAATTTTTACCTTCTGATTATCACACGAGTCTGTTTAGAAGGTTACAAAATTTGAGACAGAAGGAAATGAGCGTAAAAGAGTATACAGAGGAGTTTTACAAACTCACTATAAGAGCCGAAATGTAGAGGATGATCCAGAGAAAGTTGCAAGGTATCTGAATGGACTACGCTTCAACATTCAAGATGAAATTAGCTTGTTGAACCTTAGAACGGTGGAACAAACCTATCAAAGTGCATTAAAGGTAGAAGAGAAGTTGTCATGAAGGCAAAATGCGAACTCTAGAGGTAGAGGAAGGTTTTTGAGAGGAAGAGGACAAAGCTTTAATGACAGAGGACATCAAACTCAAGATGGGGATGCAAGTAGCTCTCAAACTCGGAGTTATAATGCACGAGGAAGAGGAGGTTACACACCTAGAGGAAGAGGATTCTATGGAAGAGGAAGAGGGTTCATGGGAAAATGCTACAAGTGCAATAAGTATGCTGGTCATAGGTCATTTGAGTGCCCAAAAATGTTCAGAACAGCGGCAGGAGGACTGAAGGTACAACCCATATAACCCAAGGAGATGAGGAAAGTGTTGGGTCACCCATACACATTAAAGAACCAGAGCAAGGGGAAGTCCTTATGATGAAGAGAGTACTCTTAAAACCTACTAAAGAAACAAGTGAACCACAACAATGGAAGAACCTCTTCAGACCATCTGCAAATCTGGAGGTAAGTGTTGTAAGTTAATTGTTGATAGTGGTAGCACGGACAACCTGGTGTCCAGAGAAATGGTAGAGAAGTTAGGACTGAAAAGGTCAGCTCACCCAACTCCTTATAAGGTCTCGTGGTTGCTTAAGGGTCACCAAGTGTTAGTGAATGAGCAGTGTTTAGTAAATTTTCAAATTGGCACATATAAAGATGAAGTTGTATGTGACGTGATGCCTATGGATGTGTGTCACGTCATTGCTGGGTAGGCCATGGCAGTTTGATAGGAGAGTTGTACACAATGGTAGGGAAAATACTTATACCGTTGTGAAGGATGGAAAGAGATTCACTTTGAGTCCACTAAAAGATAAAGGAGAAGAGGCAGAAAGCAGTCCAAGAGTTATGTTGGTGTCCGGAAAAGAGTTCTTGATGGAAACCAAGAAAGAAGAGGCTTGCTTTGCGTTGATTTCAAATCCCGTACAAGTTGAGACAAACACCAAGGTAACTGATTTACCTACTGAAATTCAGATTTTGTTAGAAGAGTATGATGATATTGTATCCACAGAGTTACCCAAAGGATTACCACCGGTTAGGAGCATTAGTCACCACATGGACCTAATGCCAGGAGCTAGTTTACCAAATAAGGCAACTTATAGATTAACGCCTCAAGAGAATGAGGAGATCAAAAGGCAAGTGCAAGAGCTGTTACAAAAGGGATTAATCCATGAAAGCTTGAGCCCATGTGCAGTACCAGCCATGTTAGCACCAAAAAAGGGTGGCGAATGGAGAATGTGCACGGATTCGAGGGCCATCAACAAGATCACAATAAAATATAGATTTCCATTGCCAAGGATGGATGATTTAATGGACTGTCTCAAAGTGGAGCCAAATACTTCAGCAAGATAGATTTAAAGAGTGGGTATCACCAAATCCAGATAAGAGAAGGTGATGAGTGGAAAACAACGTTTAAAACCAATGATGGGTTGTATGAATGGCTGGTTATGCCATTTGGTTTATCTAATGCCCCAAGTACATTTATGAGGCTCATGAACGAGGTACTAAGGCCATTCACGGGTAAGTTTGTGATTGTATATTTGGATGATATCTTAATTTTCAGTCATTCCAAAGAAGAACACTTAACTCATCTAAAGTTAGTGTTGAGTAAGTTGAAAGAGGCAAACTTGTTGATCAATTTAAAGAAATGCAGCTTTATGCAAAAGGAGCTCATTTATTTGGGATTTATAATCTCACAAGATGGGTTAAAGATGGATCTAGAGAAGGTGAAAGCAATAGTGGAATGGCCTTCACCAAGAACCATGTTTGAAGCTAGGAGTTTTCACGGTCTAGCAAGCTTTTATAGGAAATTCATAAGGAATTTCAAGTGATATTTGTGCACCTATCATAGAAACCATGAGAGGGGATAGAAAGAAGTTTCAATGGACCCCTGAAGCTGAGGAGAAATTTTCAGTTGCTAAAGAAGAAAGTCACAAAACAACCAGTTCTAGCACTACCTGATTTTGACAAAGTGTTTTAGGTGGATTGTGATGCAAGTGGAACAACCATAGGAGCAAGTGATCAGTCAAGATGGTAAGCCAATTGCTTATTTTAGTGAAAAGTTGAATGAAGCTAAAAGAAGGTATTTTGTTTATGATCAAGAGTTTTATGCTATAATACAAGCTCTTAAGAAATGGAGGCATTATCTATTGCCCAAGGAATTTGTTTTATTCACCGATCATCAGGCACTTCAGTATATAAACAGTCAAGCTAAGCTGAACCAAAGGCATACTAAATGGGTGGAGTTTCTCCGAGCTACACTTTTGTTTTGAAACACAGAAGTGGTAAGTCTAACAAGGTTGTTGATGCCTTAAGTAGAAGAATCCTTGTGTTAAACGAACTGCAAGTAGAGGTCATTGGATTTGAAGCAATGAAGGAATTATACGAAGAAGATACAAACTTTAGAGAAGCTTGGGCAGCGTGTAAGAACCCAACAAGTGGTGAGAGAACTCCATGGTTAGAGTACATGATACAAGAGGGACTATTGTTCAAAGGTAAAAGATTGTGCATACCCCAAGGTTCCATGAGGGAAAACCTGTTGAGAGAAAAACATAGTGGCGGTTTAGCTGGTCACTTTGGGTATGATAAAACATTGGCTCAATTGAGTACACAATACTATTGGCCAAAGATGAGTACACATGTGAAGAAATTTGTGGCGAAGTGCAGAATATGTCAGCATGCCAAAGGAAAACCAAAACACAGGACTATATCAGCCATTTCCAGTTGCAAGTAGACCATGGGATGCAGTAAGTATGGACTTTGTCCTAGGATTACCACACACTCAGAGAGGTAATGATTCTGTTTTTGTAGTTGACAGATTTTCAAAAATGGCTCATTTTATAGCATGCAAAAAGTGTAATGATGCCACAAATATTGCAAACCTTTATTTTCATGAAGTTGTGAGGTTGCATGGGCTGCCAATGAGCATTGTATCGGATAGAGACACAAAATTTGTAGGCCACTTTTGGGGATGCTGTGGAAGAAGTTGGGCACAAGACTGAATTTTAGCTCAGCTTACCATCCTCAAACGGATGGACAAACGAGGTTGTGAACAGGTCTCTTGGAAACTTGTTAAGGTGCATCATCAGTGACAAGCCCAAACAGTGGGATTTAGCCTTGTCACAAGCTGAATTCGCCTACAATGACTCGGTAAATAGGAGTACAGGGATGAGCCCCTTTCAGATTGTGTATGGCAGCAGCCCAAGAGGAATTTGTGAGTTGAGGAGCACAGCTGAGATGAATAAGCGAAGTGCTGAAGGTGAAGAATATGCACAAGCCATGCAGGATATACACACAGAAGTCAGAAAGAGATTGGAAGAGAGTGGACAGAAGTACAAACAATTTGCTGATCAGAAACGCAGAGAACAAAATTTTGAGGTTGGAGACTTGGTACTCGCTCATTTGAGGAAAGACAGGTTTCCCAAAGGTGAGTATAGTAAACTGAAGATGAAAAAGATTGGACCTTGTAAGGTCTTACGCAATTTTTCACCAAACGCCTATGAAATTGAGTTACCAGACGGGATAGGCATTTCACCAATTTTCAATGTTTCTGATCTGTATAAGTATATTGAAGGTTCTACAAGTGAGGAGACTCAAGAGGAGGATGTACCAGTAATTGACTGGAAAGCACAAATGCCTGAGGGAGTAAAAGAGGAAATGGAAGCAATCATTGACATCAGAATCAACAAGAACACCAGGCACAAACACTATTACGAGTATTTGATAAAATGGAAAGGAAGAACGACAAAAGATGCAACTTGGATGTCTGAATCCGAAGTTGTGAAGCACAGAAAAACCATTGAAGATCTCACAGCAGGCACATGAGCCGGAGCTCATGTTTTGTTACCCTGTGTGTGTGATGGAGGAGCATCCACGGGGTTTGCATAATCAGCATCACCACAAAAAAGGCGGGAGTTGGTTAATTGTTTTTGTTTTGTCTTCTGTGCCTGTAACAGCTGTCAAGCTGAGTTAATTGTTTTTGTTTTTGCTTTGTCTTGTTGTAACAGCTGTCAAGCTGAGAGTCCTTAGTTGTTTGTTATACTAAAATTAAATTTTTTGCATGCTTGTTTTGGGAGGCAGTTGGCTGCCGTAGGAGAGAAGGGAGACTTTGTTTTGTTCTTGTTGGCTGCTATTTACAGCAGGCCAGAAAAATTAATAAAGAAGTTTTATTTTTGGAGGTAAAAACTGGATTTTGTAACTGTGATTTTAGGTGCACCAAAAATGACCAGCATATATTGCATTCGTAAACAAATACAACAAAATAAACATTCATATCAATAATACACATAAAATTTGTCATCAAACTTATCCTGTTACCATTTCTCACTTTTCACCTGCAGTTCTGCTGCTGCAATTTCCCCTGTTCTGCTCATTGCAAATGCTCTATTTTGTTCTCTTTTATATTCTCTATTGCTTCTGCTGATTACATCATCGTCATGCTCTGTATTTTTTAAATGCTTACATAGATCAATACATATCAGTTCAGACTATCTAGCAGTCTTTTTTTAATTGTTACAACAAAATATATTAAATTGTAAAACTATACGGTGCTTCTGAAGCAAGCTGCAAGTTTCCATAGAAATCCACAATATATTACATTACCATTTATATCAAGTAGTTGAAAGTGTTAAACGCTGTATGGGAGATGACAAGGGGTTGTGGTCAAGCTTACACGCCAACACTCCTTAATCCCTACTCAAATCAATGACACCCAAATCATCTCACAGTTTCTCAAAAGTCTTCTTTGGCAGTGGCTTTGTAAAAATGTTTACATATTGATCTTCTGACCTGCAAAATTTTAGATACATGTCTCTGTTATTCGAGAGTTCTATAATAAAGGGATGTTTGGTATCAATATGCTTACTCTTATAAAAAAATTGTTTTTTGATAGAACTATTTCTAAGTTATCGTCACAAAAATATCTTTGTTGTTCCTTGCTCTTGCTTCAAATACGACCATAATGTTTGATATGCTGCTAATCTAGCTGCCACATATTATGCTTCTGTTGTGGAAAGAAATACAATTGATTGTTATTTGGAATGGCATGACATTGCTCTCAAACCAAAATTGAAAATATAACCAGAGGTATTCTTCTATCATCAATGCTCCCTGCGCAATCATTGCACGTGTAGCCAATCAGCTCAAAACAATCAGTTGCAGAGTATAAAATACTACAATGTTTAGAGCCATTGACATATCTCAAGATTATTTTTGCAAGTGAGTTTGTTTTGGTGCTTCCATGAACTTGGAGATTGAGCTCGTTGTATACATTATGTCAGGCCTTGTGGTGGTCTAATACATTAAGCTGCACACTGGTCTTTTGTATAATGTTGGATCTACATAGTTGCAGCTATCTTCCCTACCTAATTTCAAACCTAAAGCCACTGGGGTTGATGTTGGTTTACAATTCAGCATCCTAAATCTTGTCAAAATTTCATTAGTATAATCAATTTGACAAATAAAAATGCCATAACTTGATTGATTCACCTCAATATTTAAAATTGTATCTCATGAGACCCAAATTAGTTATCTCAAATTATTTTTTCATTGCTGACTTAAACAAATCAACTAATAAATTTTATGCCCACAACCCAAAATCTCATATCCTGGTGATTGTTGCACATAAACTTCTTTTTTAATACTTCATTTAGCAAATTTGATTCGACATCCATGTCTGATAAACCTTCCATTTATGTTTGGAAACTATCCAAACAATTGTCACGGTGTCTAATCTAGCCATTGGCGTAAACATCTTATTGTAGCCAATCCCTCGGCTCTTGTGAGTAACCTTTTGGAACTACCCTTGCCTTATGCTTCTCAATTTTTTCCATCAGCATCGAACTTGGTCTTATAGACACATTGCATGCCATTGATATCCTTACATGTAGGATGATTGACAAGAACCCAAATATGATATTTTCTCTATGGATTCTATCTCTTCATCTATGGCTTTTAGCCAATTTTAATTTTTAATGGCTTCCTTATAATATATAGTGAATCATTTTTTGTGAATAAGGCAAAACAAAAATCAGATCATCATCTTGCATTTCTTTAGTTTCATCATAAATGTCCCTCAAGCTTCTCATCTTTTTGGGTGTTGGAGTGGTTTTCCTTCTTGCATTGGGAGGTGTTGATGTAAGTAGAATAGGGATGCTGCCTATAATGTTGATGGCTTATTTGAAATGTTAGTGCTATTGCTCTGTATAGATGATTTCTGTTGACTCAAGACATTTTTGCTAGTCTTTTAGCTCAAGTTGTAAAATTCCACTCCTATATCATTCTTCATCCTCAAGAAATTCAACATATCTGCTGATTACTACTTTCTTTTTGATTGGGATGTACAATGTATATGCTTTTGACTCTTCATTCTATATTAAATAGATACATCTCTCTTCCTTATCATCTAACCTTTCCCTCTTTTCATCTAGGAAGTGCACATACAATGCACCCAAAAATTCTCAATTGCAAAACACCACATGTTTCTTTCCAATCTATGCTTCTTGTGGAATTTTGTAATTCACACGCTTGGTTGGACAATGATTTAAAGTATATATTAAGCAAGTTACTGCTTTCATCATATTTCTTGTTATTTTCATAATAGTTCTATTTTTTCTTTCATCCGCATCATTTCATTGCGGGCGTATATCTAGTTGTAAATTGTTTCTTAATCCCATTTTCTTTAAAAAAATTATAAATTCATTTGAGACACTCGCCTCCTCTATCCATTCTCAACACTTCAATGAAGTGTCTACTTTGTTTTTCAACCAAGGCTTTGAAAGTGCCCAAAAGCCTTTTTTTTTTTTTTCACAAAATATATCCATGTCTTCTGGCTAAAATCATCGATAAATGTTTTTAAGTATAGGTTGCTGCCATAGGAGGGAGTTTGAATATTGCCACACAAATATAAATGCACAATCTCAAGTGGAGCTCTTGTTCTATATGATTTGCCATTGGGAAAATTTTCTTTACGTTGCTTTCCAAAAATACAACCTTTCACACTTTTTGTTGGGTTGCTCAATCAAAGACCATGCTCTAACCATGTTCTTCTTGTATGGTAAGTTTAAACCACTAAAACTCGGATGCCCAAACCTCAAACGCCACAATGAAGATTGATCTTTTATAAACCTTCAAGGCCATTGTTAGCCCATTCTGAATTTTCGAAGGAAACATTCTATTCCTTGTCATTTGCACTTTTGCAATCAGCTTGTTAAAACCATTTCTATCTAAGATTACACAAACACCGTTTTCAATATAAACTTTACATCCCTTTTGAACAAGTTGTACACATTTGGAATTTGCTTCTTTTCTCCTTGCTTCATTCTAATATTTATACTACCGTTACCGTGACAACCACTTTGATATCATTCCCCAATTTCACTTTAGATTGGTTAGTCTCATCAATGTTTGCAAACATTTCCTTATTAGAAGTCCTATGATTGTTACATCCACTATCTACATACCAAACGTCTTTTGCATTCTCTTTAGCATAGAACCAAATCTTTATTTTCATTTTCTTTCAAAAAAATTGCACTTTGATTATTCATATCAAACTGTTTTTTTTTACATTTATTTCCACAATGACCAAATTTCTTGCAATAATAACATTGTATTTGGGATTTTTCATACCTTTGATCTCCAAGTAAGTAGTTGCGGTTGCTCTCTCCTCAGGTCTTGTTTCTTTACTACTTGTTCCTCTTCCTCTTTCAAGGCTTGAAGATACTGGCTGAAATTCTCCTCATCTGTCATTTCCTTAAATGATATTATTTGAATGCATGATCAAGAGAAGGTGGGTTTAAAGTAATCCCATGATCTCATCAATATTAAACTTGGACAGGTCTTTGAACCCTTCAATTGCAATTACAATGGAGTCAAACTTTACTGGCAAACTCCTCAAAATCGTCTCAACAATTATTTTCTCTTGCAAGGTCTCACCATGAGACCTCATATGATTTACAATACTCATGACATGGTTGAAAAACCCATTAATTGATTCTGGTTCCTTCATGTGTAAATTCTTAAAATCTCTCCTTACCATTTGCAATTTTGCCAATTCTTACTTTGCTAATACCATGATGTGTGGTTTCTAAACTGCCCCATGCTTGTTTGGACCTAATTGCTGTTTCAATTCTAGGAAAGATTGTTTCATCCATTGCTTTTTGAATAAAAAATAGTGCTTTTTCATCCTCCTCCTCCCTTTAGAAGATCCTTCTCAGCTTGTGAAAGTGCAATGTATGTTGCATCATTGAACTCTATTTTCAACCGAGTCCCAAACATTTTGAGAACAAAACCAAGACGTCCTTTGAGGCTGCTGCTCTCACACTAGCCATGCTGAAACAGATTAGAAATAATAATTCAAGGTGGGATATGGCCCAACGAGACCCCAATACTCCGATACCAATTTGTTGGAGAGAGCCCAACTCTGCTCGGATTTACTAAAACATAGAAAGCTCTGTTTTTAAGTTATGAACAAAAATGAACAGCATATATTGCATTCATAAACAAATATCACAAGATACGCATTTACATGAACAAAACAAATACAAATATTGTTATTAAAGAGCTGCTGCTTTAACTTTTCTTGTTATAATTTATCACTTTTCACCTACAGTTTTACTGCTGCAATTTCCCTGTTCTGCTCATTGCAAATGCTTTAATTTGCCATCTTTCACATTCTCAATTCCTTCTGCTGATTGCATCTCTTTCATGCTCGTTTTTTTAAATGCATACATACAACAATGCATATCAGTTCAGAATCTCTAGAAGTCTTTATTTACTGTTACAAAAATATATTAAATCCTGAAACTATACATTGCTTCTAAAGCAAGCTGGAAGTTTTTAGAGAAATCCAGAAAATATTACATAGACATTTATATTGAATAGTTGGAAGTGTTAAACGGCTTGTACGGGAGATAAAAAGGGGCTGTGGTCAAATATACACACCAACAAATTTGAATTTTCAGCACGGATCCGAGATATCAAATCCTTTTCCTAATGCGGCTTTAGACAAATTCCCAACATCTTTTGTAAATGAATATCCTTCATCTGAAGAGCTGCCCATGGTCTTTTTCTAGTGGCTCAAGTCCAACAAGCACCCCTTATTTCCAGAGGATACACGATAGAACTTGCTCCAAAGCAACTTGGTGGACGAAAAAGAGCCCTGTTGCATCTACTCAAACTTATTCTTGCATGGGTGTAGAGCAATCACTTGCTGAGATAATGCCTATATCTACAGACCCTTCATGCTCAATTGTTACAATGAATAATAATAGCTTCAATCCTCCTCCTCCTGCTTCTAGTCCTTCAATGGATGCAATTCATCACCCTCCAAAATGCAGACCCTATGCCTGTGTTTAAAGTTAGTACAGTTTTCAATTATGTGGAAAAAAATTTCCCTAAAATTTATGATTATACTTCTACTGAGACGAATTCAATTGTGTTGCAATGTTTTCATGATTCATTTAGTGACAAATACTCCCACTTTTTTGGCAGGCAGTGTTATACTTCTTCTCATTGGTTGAGACCGAGTAGGAAGCATTAAGGTTTTTGTATGGGAGGCCACATAAGAAGTATTGCCTCACATGTAGCCTTCTGCTTACGAATTGAAAAATATGATCATTATGATATGGATGTACTGAATATAAAAATTGGCATATATGTTTTGGAAACATTGTCTCGTGTTCTCCTTTCAACCTGATTTAGCTATTATTTTTGTTTAAAATGTTTTTCCTCAAACGTCTTACTTGCTGGCCTATGCATTCTATTTGCAGGAGTCTTCAAAATAGTTATTCATTAATGGTAGTTAAATTATCATTCAGTAATATGTATGTTGTATATCTATTCAAATTTTTCAGTCACCCGAGTTTTTTTATATTCGCTTCTTTATAATTATTTTCAGGTAGATCAATATCACAAGATTACATATGTTTGTCGGGGCAAACTAACTAATAAAAAAGGATTTCAAGGAAATGATAAACAATTTATTGATTGGTTGACAGTCAATCTTGCAAACATGTGTGTTGAATTACTAATGATATTCAACCTAACATATTCCTCATATCACATCTTACTCAATTTTACTAAATTTTTCTCTTATTTCTAACTTCTCTTATTAGGAGTTGCACAAACATATAATACTTTGTTTGGTAGTTATAGATATCTTTTGACCATGTTAGTCACATTCACGGTGTTTATAAATTACAAAATACACATTATTAAATGGCATAAGTGTTTGGATTTTACCAAAAAAACAATTGGGTGTGATTTTGATTAATTTTATAATTATTATTTGATATCATTGAGAAATGTGTTTCAAATTTTCGTTTGGTATAAAACAATTTTATTTATTTTAAGAGATAGTCTTTAGCTCTAATGATACCTTATGCCTTGTTTAATTATTGTGCCACCCATGTATGTTGATTAGCATGAAAAGTTTTAGTTTTTTTTTTTTTTTTTTTAAATTAGTGTAGTTCTTCACTCGGTGACGATGAAATATTTTTTTGGAATTCTTTTTGCATATTAAAATTGGAAACTAAGCTTCAATCTTCACTCTCGAAGATGGATTTAACAAAGATGGGATCCAAAACGTTAGACACAAATTTATTTGCACAAATGATTTCAAGTAGGAATTTTACTCAATGTAAGAGTAATTTATTGAAGAAATTAGCAAATAAAACTAACGAACAACAAATACATAAATAAAAGGAATTGCAAAATTTTAAAAATAGAGTTTTCAAACTTCAACCAATTTTTTTGTGCATAATTTTATTTCCTCTTCTTTTGGCATAACTTCATCTCATTATAATATGATATGTTCTATATGATTACACCAATTATAATTACTTATTAATATAAGAAAGATTTCTCCTAAAAATAACGATGAACAACTCTAAAAAGAGCATGCAAACCACATCTAAAAATAGAACTTTTATTTTTAATTACTTTTCCTAAGAATAAAATGTTTTATTTATTTATTTGCTTTCTTAAAAGAATCATGCATGCAAAAATAGAAGTTGTTTGCAATGCATGTGGGGAAAAATTATACGCATATTCGAATACCCCCTTAATTTCGACCTTCAAACTTTTTACTATTCTAGAGTGGAGTGTACATTTTCAAATTTGACATATTTTTCATCACAAACTCCCAAACTTCTCAAATACTCGAAAACTTCTTTTGCCAAAGCCTTCAAAAAGATATCAGCAAATTGATCTTTGGATCCATAAAATTCAAGACATTTATTTGTTGTTAACCAACTCCCTAATGAAATGATACTTCATCTCTATATGTTTGCTCCTCTTATGAAAACCATGATTTTTGAACAATGCTATTATTGATTTGTTGTCACAAAAAATCTATGAAGCATCCTCCCAATTTTACCTGAAGTCTTTCAACACTCTTCTCATCCAAACAACTTGACATGTTACTCTTGTTGTTACTACAACATATTTTGCCTCTCCGAAAATAATATGACTATGGGCTGTTTTTTTTTGATGCCCACAAAATTACTCTTGTTCCAATGTGAAAGGTATAACCAAATGTGTTTTTCCTACCATCTATACTTCTAGCACTATCATTGTTTGTATAACCTATGAGTTTGAACTCATATGATGTTGAATACAAAATTTCATGATTCTTAGTTCCATATACATACCTCAAAATCCTTTTTATAGTTTGTCAATGTGAATCTTTTGGAGATTCCATGAACCTTGAGATGAGACTCACACCATACATAATATCAAGCCTTGTGGCCATCAAATACATGAGACTTCTAACTAACATTTTGAACAATGTTGGATCTACAAATGATCTCGTTGTCATCTTTGCTTAACTTCGAACCTACTACAACTGGTGTTGGTGTTGACATGCAATTCAAAATGTTAAATCTTTTCAAAACATCATTAACATACTTTGTTTGTGAAATAAAAACTCTAGCTTTTGATTGTTGAACTTCAATGCCCAAAAATAGTGCATGAGACCTAGATATGTTATCTCAAATTCTTTCCTTGTGGTCGATTTGAATGAATCTATAGACATGTTTCAAGTAATAATTAAATCATCCACAGAAACAAACAATCAAAATCATACATTCATTTATCTTAATGTATGAGGTAGGCTCTTGTTGCTCTTCTTATGAAACCATTATGAATCAAAGAAGAATCAATATTGTTATACCATGCTCTAGGCATTTGCTTGAGACCATAGAGCACATTTCTCAACTTGTATACCTTTCCTTCATGACCTTTAATCTCATAACCGCATGGCTAAGTCACATAAACTTCCTCTTCAAGAAATCCATTAAAGAATGTTGATTTTACATCTATCCGATATATAGACCATTTGTTTTGAGTTACAATTGCTAGAACTATTTTTATCGTGTCCAACTCGTCATGATTGTTGCAAATATTTCATTGTAATCGACTCCATATTACTCACGAAAAACCTCTTGGAACCAACTTTGGTTTATGTTTCTAAAATTTACCATCAACACTATATTTAGCCTTGTAGACCTACTTCATTCTTGGGTAAGTGCACCAAGATGGTGGACAATTAAGTGGACATAAAAACCTGAAATTTAGGTACCGCGCTCACGCAACTATTTTTATAGGCTCGGTGATTTCCGAACCTAAAAACTGCGATTGCGGTCCTCTGAGACAAAAAATACAGACCCGCGACTCCTCATTTTCCCTCATTTTTCCTTTCCAACCGCGATTTCTCCTACACCTTTGGCACTCGCGCTTTGAATACCCCCTAAAAATTACTCTTCGGACTTGTGGATCGCGATAGTTTCAACCATGCCGCCAAGACAAAGAGGTAAGCGTTTGATTTCGACCAATTTGTTTGCATTTTAGGTTTTTTGTGATTTTCATGGGTTTTTCAATTTTTTGTGTATGTATACATTTTTTTTGTTTTGGCAGTTGCTCGGCAAGCTTGTAATCCTGTAAACCATCAAAATATTCTTCAAAACCCTCCAAACAATCCTCAAAACCCTCCAAACATTCTGTAAAACCCTCCTCCAAACATAGATCTGCCTCATGTGGCTCCTTCTGTCCCCACGGAACCAACATGAACACAAGCTGATATCATTGGAAAAATCGACAAAATAAAATTGTCATTGAGAACCTTATTCAAAATATAAGACAAAATCATGCCACAAATCCGCTCCGCATGACTTTAGCGAACACATCGCAAACATTGGTTGGTGAAGTTGACTCTCAACCAACTAAATAGATAGATGAAATACCTTTAGAGCTGATTGTAGGCAATGGTATATAAATAAATTATCCCATGCGGTCGTAAAAGATAAAAAATTGAAAAAAAAACGTATTTGTGCATTATTTATCGACTCAAGAACCAATGCCCCCGCAGATTCGCAAACGGTTCCCAATCCATTGGTGCCATGATGATTGAATCAAGAACAATTTTTGAGACCGATGGTGGATGGTTTTTGATTATCCACCATGCAACAACAATGAGGTTCCCCTCTATTTTTGAAAAATTATATTGCGAGTTCGTACTTAATGAGGTCCTAAATTATTTTAACTTTTCGAATTTTATGGGTGAGGTAGTGGCTCGCATGAGTAGACTGGTGCACGCGTAGGTCAACCAAGGATCCCCATGCCCCAAAACCCCACACGCTTCGTTATCCCTCCTACAAAGTGAAGGAGGTTGTGGAGATTGACACACTACATGCATTGAGGGAGTTCACCGACACTCGACCCAACATAGTGAGCAAATTACATCGGTGATGTTGGTAGAGACGTCGGTTCTAACGCACCACACCACTATGGATCACGTGGTGCCATATGCATCATGGACGAGACATCATTTCTTTGGATCACATGATTTCTTTTTTCTAGATGAGATGATAGCGGATGTTTTGGAACTGGTGCAACGGATCTTGGTCTTTCACGGGTAAATGTCAAAAATATATATATATATATATATATATATATATATATATACACACACACACACACACACACACAATAGTTTAATTCATGTTTGAAATTTTAATATATATGTATTTCATTGTACGTTATTTACATACATGTAAAAACTAATTTTTTATTTTATTTTAAATAGCAAGAGTCGGTGAAGGAAACATCTGGCGTTGACATGCTAGCTACTGCAGTTGGGCATGTTACAAACGTAAGTTTCAAGTTGTACTTAAATTTCAAATTTTATTTGATTGTGCACTTTTATTATTATAATGTTTCACCTGTACATGTACATATTAATATATGTTTGTCTTTTATACATGCAGGAGCCTAGCGGGTCATCATCTACTCTGGGAACTGAGGCTATTGGCACGCCTCACGTGACTTTTACGCAGGTTAGTTTCTCTTTACACTTTGGTTCTAATTATGGAAGTTCACGTGGATTATGCTTTGGCTCTGTTATGTGGCAGTCATGTAGATTAATATTGATTTGTACATGTTTTTTGTATAGCTTATGACTGCCAGAGAGACTCCTCCATATATGCAGACTGTGGAGGCTGCTGTAGATACTGCCATAGCATCTGCAGATCCACTGAGGTACAATTTTTCAAATTTGTTAAATTTATTTAGGAATTATTTCTTATTACTTAAATCTACAATATCAAATTTTGTACATGAAATATTTAATTTAAAATTTAATTATTTGTATGTAGCTTACCTCTCATGAGTCTATTGTTGTCTCTGTCATGCGTCAATGACAAATTGATAGGGATCATGACATTGCGGTAAGATTTCACATACATTTTAACTAAATTCTAAGTTTCTAAATTTTGAATATATTTTAAAAATATGGGTGTTAAAATTTGTTGTTTATGAATGTGCGGGTAGGTTGCATGCTTGCTTAGAGACACCCAGGACCACACGGATGAAATCCGTAGTGGCATTTCTCTCCACTACATCCCCGGGTCTTGGACATGCTACTTTTAGCAGGCGAAAAGAGGGAAAATGTTTCATGATTAGATTCATAGGACATGGATGTACATAGATATATATATATATATATATATATATATATATATATATGTCAACCGGTTCTAGTTCATGATTCTTCATAGGACATTGTATATAGCCTTATGCGGTCGCATGTGGTCGTATATGTATGACACACTTGGTTCGAGATGTACACATGTTATAAACTTATATTTTCAGAGACGTGCGTTCAACACACTTAGTTTGATACATTATATATCCATGTGTTAGTTTTCATAACGATATTACTTATATGTTTGATTTGAATTCATTGCACATGATATCTTTATATGTATGTACATTCTATGTATATTAATTTTATATGTATGTTTGATTTAAAATTAAAAAACTATGGTGCAACAATAAGAAGAAAATAAGCATATATCTCATGTACCATATTCTAGTGCAATAATATTTTTTATGTATGTTATGACATGTACATGTCAAGGATTGAAATTTCACATGTTGTTGGAGTTGTCAGTAGATTTTAGGAAAATCTAGGTAGAGAACATTGTTCAACAGTGAAGTGGGAGTTTCACTACTTGTGAGGAAAAATAAATTATTGCATCACCTATAACAATATTAGTGATTCATTTTGTGGATATTTTGATTCATATTTTGTAAGTGATTTGGAAAAACAAAGATCAACTTCTAGTTATACTATTACACTTGTAACTGGACCTATCGGTTGAATTTCAAAACTTCAAAATAATACAATTCTTTCAACTACTAAAGTAGAATATGTAATCGCCTATCATAGTTGTCGGGAGGTAATTTGGGTAAATAATTTTTGGATGAGTTTTGAAGATATCAATAGAAGATAAAGGTATTGTGTGACAATCAAAGTGTTATTTAATCATCTAAGAATCTAGCTTATCACAATAAGACAACATATTTTAGTTAAGTATAATTTGGTTATACATGTTATTGATGAAGGGATAATAACACTTGACAAGATACACACCTTATAAAACTTTGTTGATATTCTCACAAAAACTAGTACTATTATAGAAGTAAAAATGGTGTTTATCTTCTATTCATTTGCAGAAAATGCGATGAGTTGGTCGTGTAATATATAAAGTGGATTGGTTATCAAAGTGGATATTATAAGATATGTGACAACAAAGTTAAATTTTAGATCCCTTTACGATAACATTTTCAGCTCACTTTCCAAAGGGGTGTGGGGGGCTTCCCCCCACTCATGTCACATAGGGTCTAGGGGGGGCAGCGTGTGAATTCAACCAATATTTATTTTTAATAAAGAAAATCCTAATGTTGTTTTCCTAGTCTATTTGTAGGATGAGGAATCCTAACTATACTTGGAATAAGAGAGTAATTATTGTTGAAAAAGTTGTAATTGTTGAAAAAGTTAAAAAGTTGTAATTGTTGAAAAAGTTGAAAACGGTGGGTCGTGGCACCAAACCGACTACGCAAGCACATCCAGGTGGCGGTGAATGCTAGACAAGACGTCGTTTCGGCACACGACAACGTCGTTACTTAGGGCTACCTCGTTCGGGCGGAGTCCCTTAAGAGCCCTGAAACAAAAAAATTGTTCATCTTCGACGCGTGACTACGCGCACTCCATGGTACCTAGAGATGTCTCATCGATCCTACACACCTCGGTGTAGGGACCTCTACAATAACTGTCTCATTTTTTTCCTTCTCCAATCGGTGCTCTCATTTGTCATATTGTTTGCAAACGCGCGAATAGTGTAGTTTGAGACAGTCTAAGGTCACAAACGGTATATTTTGTAAACAAGTGGGTCGTGGCACCAAACCAACTATGCAGACACGTTCAGGTGGTTAGGTGAATGCTAGAGGAGGCATCCTTTTGGTGCGTAACAACGTCGTTGCTTCCGGACTACCTCGTTCGGGTGGAGTCTTTCAAGAGCTCTGAGACCAAAAAATCGTTGAACTTCGACGGGTGACTACGCGCACTTCGTGGCACCTAGAGATGTCTCGTTTAATCCTACACCTCAGCATAGGGAACCTCTACAATAGCATGTCTTGGTTTTTTCCTTCTCCAATTGGTGCTCTCACTACCCTATTATTTGTAAATACGTCGAATAGTGTAGTTTGAGACATGCTAAGGTTGTCAAACGGTATATTGTGTAAACGGTGGGTTGTGGCACCAAACCGACCATTTGCAAACACGTTCGGGTGGCAGTAAATGCTACGGGATATGTCCTTTTAGTGCATAACAACTTTTTTGCTTTCGGACTACCTCGTTCAAGCGGAGTCCCTCAAGAGCCCTGAGACCAAAAAAGCGTTCAACTTCGATGGGTGACTACGCACTCTATGGCACACTGGAGATGTTTCATATGATCCTACACCTCGGTGTAGGGACCCTCTACAATATCATGTCTTGGTTTTTTCCTTCTCCAATCAATGCTCTCGTTGCCCTATTGTTTACAAATGCGCCGAATAATGTAGTTTGAGACAATGTAGGTCATCAAATGGTATATTTTATAAACAGTGGGTCATGGCACCGAACCGACTATGTGGATACATCCAGGTGGCAGGTGAACGCTAAAGGAGGCATCTTTTTGATGCGCAACAACATCGTTACTTCGGGCTACCTCGTTCGGGCAGAGTCCCTCAAGAGCCCTGAGACCAAAAAATCATTCAACTTTGACGGGTGACTACACACACTCTGTGGCACCTAGAGATGTCTCGTCTGATCCTACACCTCGGTGTAGGGACCCTCTACAATAGCCTATCTCATTTTTTTCTTCTCCAATTGGTGCTCTCGCTGCCCTATTATTTGTAAATGCGTCGAATAGTGTAGTTTGAAATTTGGTGTAAAAATTTGTCAAACGATATATTTTGTAAATGGTGGGTCGTAGCACCCAATTGACTATCTGAGACACATTTGGGTGGCCAGTGAACACTAGAGGAGGTGTCGTTTCAATGCGCGACAATGTCGTTTCTTTCGGGCTACCTCGTTCGGGCGTAGTCCCTTAAGAGCCTTGAGACCAAAAAATCGTTCAACTTCAACGGGTGGCTACGCAGACTCTGTGGTACCTAAAGACGCGTCTCGCCCGATCCTTCACCTCGGCGTAGGGACCCTCTATAATAGCTTGTCTCGGTTTTTTCCTTCTCCAATCGGTGTTGTCGCTGCCCTATTGTTTGCAAACGCATCGAATAGTGTAGTTTGAGACAATGTAAGCTGTCATCAAACGGTATATTTTGCGAGACGGTGGGTTGTGGCATCGAACCGATTTGTGCATACGCGTAGGGATGGTCTTGTAAACACTGGGAGGCATCGTTTCGGTTCTCTAAGCTCCGGTCCTTCGGGCTACCTCCTTTGGAGCCAAGAACTCCCTCCGCAGTACATAAATCATTGTTAATTTCTTATCTTTTCTTGTAAAACAATTAAAGCTTCTCTTAGCTTCGAGAATTTATAATTCTCTACTAATAGTGCCAACCACGTGAAGATGGAATCTTTTAAGCACCGCTAACTGCATATAAAAGTGTTAGTAAAAGAAATTTAAGTTTCAAATCAAAACCATACTACTAGATATATACAAAATACACAAATTTAATAAAATATTTGAACTTAAATTTATCTAAAAAATTTATATATACCAAAGAAATTATATATACGGACATGAGCATTATAAATTCATTCCAATGAACCATCAGGATCGGATCTACTCGAATATGGGACATGATTGCTTCATGATCGACTCTCGAACCTTCCAAATAATCTTGTTATTAGACCTTCCTCGATATCTATACAGTTGAATATTTGTCGCTAGAACTAGATGCGAATATAAGAGTATTTTCTGTATGTCTCAAATTCTTCAAACACCCAAACACAAGAGTTTTTAATAGATACCTTGAAACCAAGTTCCAAAGAACTACCACTTTGACCCCGTAGGGTACTCAATATCTTCGCCATCTATAATAGGATGAGTCAATTTCTTTTTTCCTCGATGCAAAGAAACAAGAAATAGTCTGTTCCTTCTTCATTGTCTTCTTTCGCAATAATTGCAAACATATGTCCCTAAAAAAAGTTTCAACTCAAATTTAAATTGTATATATTAAAATTTCAATGGACATAACTCAATACAAAAATTGTAAATAACCTAAATACCTTGTCACACCAAAATTGAAATTTCGTCGAAGTCCTTGGATGTTGCAAATTCATCTACTGAAACAAGTCATAATGCTTGTGGAGGTTGATAACTAACAAACGGGGCTAGAGGCCTACAAATCCATCCATCGACCCATTCTTGTGAATCGCACTTTCAAGAATGACAAATTCGATACAAGATGCACAAAAACATGTCAAATTTCTTTTCCATGTGGCCCACGAAGTAGCATCTAAGCTACAAAATGAGTGCATATCTTGAACCTAGTGAGTGTCATACAATCGATCGTAGTTAGAAATTTGTTGTTTCTCTATCAACCAAAAATATCTCTGCGAACTGTGAAAAATTCTTGAGAACTTTAGGTCATGTTGTCAATACACCATTCCACTATGCTCTTTACATTTTTAATTTAGCACCATCTTTTACTTCAACTCTTTTCTTGCAAGAGATCTTTTCACACATGCCCTGTACCATCATGTTCTCCTTTTCCATGTTCAACCTCTCGTAAAACTCCAAATATGTTGCACACCCATCTTGACGTGCATCCTGCTCATCTAATAAAACATTCGTGCATTCTTAAACCGAGATGTGTAATTATCTTACCATATATAATGTTATGCAAGTGGATGTCTATATTAGATAAATTTTCATAAAATAACTGGAAATACCCTTGCATAAATTCAATAGAATGAGTACGATCATAACCGATATAAAAGTGGCACTCTCTTAAAAAAATTTGATCATTCTCTGTACTATCGGAAAATGTATAAATGCTATATGCATAAAAATGACAACTTGTACTTGAGTTGTAATATTGTGATTGAACCTCCATTTGTGGTTGTGATGTCTAATTCTCTGCAAAATTGACCACTGAACAAATAGTACCAATAGGAAATGTGTCTTTGCATATCTTCAACTGTTCATCCAACCATCGAGCTCTCGTGTGTATGCCTAGCATACTCATAAACAATTTCATCCTTAAATTTTCTCATAAATTAAAAACATGTATATGTCTTGTAACTAGCTCACACCGTTTAGACTCTTTTCCATCTTTCAATTGGTTTGCAATTGATTTATATTTATCAAACTCAACTAAGTTATTTCCTATTGCACCTTCAATTTGCTCATGGATGCAACTTTCCAATTTACGTAATCCGCCACATATACCACAACTTCCATCTAAACAATCATGACTATAAAAAAATTGTCCAACTTCTTTTTCACAAAATATTGTAGGAATGAAATCCTTTGAATATATTGGTGGAACTTAAGCACCACATTCGATAACATAGTTTCAAAATGTAAAATAGAACGAATACATAAAAATTTAGCTTAATGCATAGTAAATTCAACATGTTGCCTACAATAAGTGGTGCGAGAATGATTTATTTTCACATAGAATGGTTGTAACATTTCAAAAAAATGTTTACTAATTTTAATTTCCGGATGCTCTTGTTCAAACTTACGAAAAAATTGAGTTTAAGTCATATCTAAGAAATGCTTTGGATGTGATTCACGATTAATATAACCAACTCTCCGTTTTACAACATCTCTTGTATTAGGTGAAACTATAGTGTTATCATGCCAAAATTGAATAACAACTTCTCTTATAGCATCAATATTATATTTGACCTTACACGGTGCTCTAGCAGAAAATGCCCAAAAATCGATGTTATTGAGTGATTGAAGGATATTACGTCTTTCAATTACTTTCATTAGAGTTTTTGATTAACTTGCAACATTCGACTTGTTTGCATAATCAAACATTATTTTTTTATTGATTCACTTACAACACTAGTAGCAAGTACACAACACACAATATTACTATCCCTAGTGCGTCTCTTGACACCAATAATGTGATATGCATCATGAAGGTTTTCAACAATTGTAGAGATTTGACCACGTATATTAGATGTTTTTAATCCTAAGGTGTTTAATGTAGGTCTCATTTTATTCAATTTCATCAAACCAACCAACAATTGACATCTTTGGGAATCATTTAAAATTTCAAAATGATTATCCCAAATTTCAGTGGCTTTTCTTCTGATTTGTCGTTCAGAAAGTTTGTCACACATTGGTTTCAAAATATTTTCATCAATTTCAATAAAATAATTAAGTTTCTTACGAAAAATCTTAGGAGGTGTTTTTGTCAATTTTGTGTTTGTCTCTACGTTTCAATCTGAATTTATTTATTCACATTTTCATCGTCTCTTTTAATTTCAACATTTGCTACATCACGAGTATTTAATTCTTCTTCAACATTGACAATAAAAATATATTCATCACGAGTATTTAATTCAACTTCAACATTGATAAAGTAGAAACATTACCTAGTTCCTCATTACTTACAATAGTAGGGGTTGAAGATGAACCTCTTCTTGATTCACGAAGATTCCACATTCGCTCAACATTTTGAAATTTGTTTGCCTCTAATTCATTTGGTATTTTTTACTTAATGACTTCCTTTTTTAATTTTTTTCTTATCTCCCATGATGTTTTACTCCGATGATAAGAAAAATGTGCGAAAAATGACAAAATTTCATGATAATTAAATGCACGGTAAATTCAAATAGTAAAAATCACATGGTAATTAGAACATTGGGATGCGTATAAATATGATTTATGAACCACGATCGCGCTTTATAAACCACGCTCGTGGTTTATAAAGTGCTATCGTGGTTCTTGTTTAAAACCCGTAATCGCGGTCTTATCTATATCATCAAATCGACCCTAAGGCTTGGGAAATCTTTGTTTTGCCCCAACCAAAGCTATGGAAGGTCATTATGAAGTGTAAAGGGTCAAAAACTTTAAATTTGCATAGACTTGAACCATGCTAAAAATTGAAAACATTTCACAAAAATGGTGCCATCACGTAGGGGAGACTATTGGCTTCATAGAAATATTGATTTTAAAGTGAATAGAATAAGATAAATATCATTTTATAAATTTTTACTAACAATAGGTCTTTAATACATTTTTCTCGCGAATGTTCATGTCTACGTTTAAGACTGCAACTTTTGTTTCACTTATTAAAATGTGTCAAAACTTATACCATCCCAAACGTGGAGAAATTCTATACACGTTAAAATACATACATACATATACATATACATATATACATACATACATATATATATATATACATACATATATATATATATATACACACACACACACACATATATATATGATTTTGATATTTTGATATAATTATGGCAGTGCAAACGGAAAGCGCTCTGTTTTCTATATCTTTTAGAGCACTTTCACGAGAAAAAATCGTAAAAAAAAATTGCTTGAAAAAATACAAAATAAAATTCATCCCAAAATAGACAACTACATCTAACTTTTCACCAAAGGGAAAAAAATAACAAGATTTGGTCATCCAAATCACGGACAAATGGACTACAATCTTATAGGTTTTTTCAAAAATAAAAACCAAGTCATATAATTTTAATTGTTCAATATATCTAAACTTGTCCTTTTTAAAAAAAATAGTATTTTAGAAACTAGATTTGGATGCTGCGATTCATATTTATATAAATTTTTCTAATTTTGAGTGCGTGTATTGCTAATAATCCCTACAAGTTGAGATTTCGCATTGTTTTTTGCAATATGACGTCCACTTATGACCCCTTTTTGTCTACCAACTTGGTGCACCTACCCTCTTATCACATCCTTTCCTTCAGGAAGATCTACCAGTTCCTAGGTATGATTCTTCTCTATGGCATCTATCTCACCATCCATGACTTGATCCTAAAATTCATTATTTATAGCCTCTTCAAAGTATACTAGATATGTAGCTTGAAAAAGCAATGCAAAATCTTAAAAAGAATTAGTTGTATCAACATCATAAGTCTCACTAAAACTCTTTGTTTTTCACTACAAAGGGCTATTTGATGATGGTATATTTTGTACTAAAGGAGTTGCTTCTATTGTTCTTTGTGGTGTCTCTTGCATGGATGAAGATGAATGAAATATTGGATACCTTCTCATAGTAGATGGAGGTTTAGCTTGTGCTACAACTTGATATGCATGTCCAAGATTGGAAGGAGATACAATACATTTTTGTTCTATAGTTTCGTCTGTCATATCATCATGAGAAATATTTGTTTCTATGTTGACTCTTCTCTCAATACTTCCATCCCATGCCTCATTTTCAACAAACAATACATCTCTATTGATTAGGACTTTTCTAGTGACTGGATTAAACAACTTGTAAGGTTTCATTTTTTTTTCTAAATATTCAACGAAGACAAACTTTTCTCCTTTTTTGTCTAACTTACTCCAAGTTAGCTCATTAAGCACATGTGCGCATGCCACACAACCGAAGATTCTAAAATGAGAAACACTATGATTTTTGTGAGTCCAAGTCTCTTGAGGAACGATGTTTCAAATAATTTTCATTGGACACTGTTTAAAAGTAAACAGTTGTTAATGCTTTTTCCTAATACTCATTTGGAAGATGTTTGGCCTTCATCATACTTCTCGCCATTTCCATTATGGTTTAATTCTTTCTCTCTACCACATTGTTCTACTGTCATGTATACTTGGTAGTAAACTACTTGTGGGTACCATGATATTTGCAAAAATTTAGAAAAACATTGGAAACATACTCACCTCTGTCTGTCCTTAGAACTTTGATGTAGTATCCACTTTTCTTTTCCACTAAGGCCTTGAACTATTGAAATATATCAAAAGCATCTTATTTGTGTCTCAAAAAGTACACCCATGTCTTCCATGTATAATCATCAATGAATGTCATAAAATATGAGCAACTTCTAATAGAAGTTGTTTACACAAGTCCGCATAAATTTGAATGAATAATTTCAAGAGGTGCACTTGCTCTAGTTGTTTTGCCAACTGGGAAAGACTCTATGTGTTACTTCCCCAAAATACAACCTTCACAAACTCTCTTTGGTTTCTAAATTAAAGGAAAAAATTTTACCATATTTTTCCTGTGTAATAAATTCAAACCACTAAAATTTAAATGACCAAACCTAAGATGCCATAGTTATGATTCATATTTCACAACTGACTAAAAAGTTGATTCAATTTCTTTAGCTCCAAACCGAGCTTGAACGTGGCTTCAGACTTGGTTGGTTTTTACCTCAAAGGAAACATTTTATTGCTTGTCATCTTCACTTTAGCAATCAGCTGAGTACTTAGAACTTTATCCATGATCACACATGCGTTGTCTTCAAAGTAAAATTGTATCCCTTTTGTACCACTTGACCAAAGCTCATAAGATTATGTTTCAAACCTGCTATATAATAAACATTATGCATAATATTTTGCTTCCCCTTTTTAGTTAGAATGTTAATTGTTCCTTTTCCTTTTACATACATTGTATTATTATTCCCAAGGGTAACATATGTCTTTATTGACTCATTTGAAATGGAAAATAAATTTAAGTTACCTAACATGTGATTACTACTGACCAAAATTCAAATACCATACATCACAAGGACTCTCTTGTGATAGATTACATTCAATAGGCGATAAAGAAGGTATTGCTTCAACAATCCTTGTGCATGCAATAAACATGGAGCTTGGAGTAGATCTCCCAACTTGATTTTTATTCTTCATATTATGACCATAATACTTTTTCCGCAATCATAAACAAAGTGTCCATATCTCTTGCAATTGTGACAATGCACATGCGACCTATCCCTCTCTCGACCAAAAATTGTTTATGATTGTGTTCTTGACTATGTCCTCTTCCACTTGAGTTTGATGGACCGTTGTTGCATCCCCTAGATGAAATTTTTTTCTCTACCTTTAGGGTGAAGCTTCCTCTTTGTCTTCCATGAATTCCTAATATCTAAGATGAAAAAGCTTTATCTACAACTATATTTGATTTATTCAACCTCTGTTCATGATTTAGTAGTGATTCATGCAACTCATCAATTGAAAACCTGACTTAGATTCTTAGTTTCTTCAATAAAGAACAACCAAAGGATCAAATTTTGTAGGTAAAATCCTAGTCATCTTTTCAATAATTCTTTTGTCTTCAATAGTTTCACCATAGGATTTAATTTGATTGACTAGACCAACTACAAAATTAAAAAATGACTCTATACAATTTGAATCTTTCATTGACATATTTTCAAAATCTCTTCGAAGTAATTATGGTTTGGCAGTTTTTACTTTCTCATGTTACCTTGATACACAACTTTGGGAGTCTTCCATGCTATTTGTGATTGACTAGCTGATGTCACTCTAGGAAGAATGCTCTCATGTATGGCTTGATGAATAAAGAAAATAGTTTTTACATCTTTCTTTCTTAATTTCTTCAAAGTAGTTTTCTCTTCCTATGAGAGTGCATTACACGTTGATCCATCTACAGATTTGTGTACCCATTCTCTACAATTTCCCTCAAACCAATCTTCCTTTTTTCTTTGAATGATAAAACAGAGTTCAATATAACGATGATTCTTACCTAAAATCCTTGCATTGAGGTTGAAAATATGGTTGATATAGTTCCTTCAAGATCACAAATAATACTTTATTCTTTCTTCAAATATAAGCATTCCTTACATTGTGAATTTGTTAATGAATCTACTCAAAAATAGTCTAAAATCAAGATAATGAAGTATTTTCTTGATATTTATTCATTAAACTCTCTCTTTTACACTCTTTCTTGAGTTTTTCACCCAATAATCACCCTTCATAACTTGCCTCCATCAAGTTTATCCTCCTCATCTTGCTATTTTAGAACCCTAACTATTTTTGGCTTACATGTTTTTTTTTCAAGCATAAAAAAGTGTTTAAACATTTTAGAACCAAATTCACTCGATTACACCCATAAGATTCATTTACATCATGAATAGACACTAAAAAAATACCCTCTAACCATCTAACAAGCCAAAATTGCATGTCAAAGTAAAATTGCAATCGTAGGAAAGACGCTCTTGTATCATACTCTAAGGGAATGAGAAAGCTTACCCAATATTGTCTTCTTCTTTATGTAGTTCCAATTGAAAGTGATCATCTTATGGTTATATTTGACTGAATACCATGCATACCATGATTTCATTAATTATAGTAAGTCTTCTACAAGCTTATTTTCCTTTGTGATGATCATGTTCTTAAACAAGAACGTGCTTCTAGGATCTGTGTAATATCTTCTTTACCTCTTTCTTAAGAATGCGCACTTTCTCCAACTCATTATAAAATGCATCATCATAGCTTGTTAATCCATATTTTTCAGTCTCATTTTATCCTTCTTGAGTCATCACATCCGTAAGATTTGAAAATAGTAACTTTTTCTTTGATAAATCACCTTCCTTTGATTGCTCCTTCACTATCTCATTAGTTAAACCTACATACATAACAATCAAAGAAAAATTAGATGGATAAAACTGATCCTCGTCAACACTCTTGACCACCTCTTCCACCTCATGCTTGTTTCCTTCAATTAGCTTGTCTTGAATTTCTTCTTGAGCTTGTAATTATTTGTCCTTTTGGACTATTTTAATCCATTTTTCATGATAGTTTTCACCTTGCTCAAGGTCTAATTGCTTCATGGTATCCTCATGCTTTGAATTTTCTCTTCCTTGTTTAGTTTTTGTGCTCTAAGAGCTCTTGTTTTCCTTCTTTCCTTATGAGATTTGTAGATCCACTTACCTCATCCTCCTTGTTTTTATCCTTTGCAAAATATCTTGGTTTTCTTACTCTCCACTTATCCATTTCCAAAGTTTCTTGACTATACCTACTTTATCTTCCATTGTGCCATCTTCTCTATTAGTTGTACCTCTTATAGTTTCAAGACCAACTTCCTTTTTCTCGCTGAAAGTAAGTTTTCATGCTCATTAACATGACTCTAGGATATTTTTCACTCCATGCTTGGTTTTCCTTAAGAGTATTCAATGTTTGTTTAGCTTCATCTTTCAAGAAAGTATAAGTGTTAGCACATCCATCATGAATATCTCTTCTATCAAACTACCATGACCTTCTTAACAAGAGATGGAAAGCATTCATAAGCATCACATCACAGAGAACTTCATTCCTATACCTACCAATCTGAAAAATAACATGTCATTGTTCACTAACAAGCACTTTATGATTATTTTTCACCCAATATACCTTGTATGACTTATGATGCTTCAACCTTTTCAATTTGGGTTTTTCAATCATTTCTAAAGACACTAGATTATTCGTGCTACCATTATCAACAATAAGTTTACAACACTTACCTCTAGAGTTGCACATGGTTTTGAATAAAGTTATTCTTTGAGCTGGTTCTACATATTCTTTCCTTGCATTCATCATCACTCTTCTCATCATCAATTCCTCTCTTGTTTCAAGTTCCTCTACTTGTGTTGTTGAATGCACAATTCCTTATTCTTCACCTTCCATGATATGATTGCTTGCTTCTCTTCTACTGCTACCACTTACTTGAGAATTCTTTGGACACTCATATGCTCTATGACTAGCATACTTATTGTATTGAAAACATCTTCCTGTGAACTCACTTTTTCTTATTTCATAGTTACCTCTTATAACATGTTATGCTTGTGAACTAGTTTATTTCCTAACTTATCCTTTTTCTTGTTGTTGTTCCTTATTTGTTTATTATCTTTACCTCTAAATTCCTTAAATCCGTAATCCCTCACATGCTACAATCTCCTTCTATTCAACTTATCTTCAACCTTCAAAGCCATCTAATAACATTCCTAAAGTGTTCTAGGACTAGCAAGACTCAACTCATCCTACAAAGTGTACCTCAAACCATTAATATATCTAGCTACTTTATTTGTATCATCCTCCACATGACCTGATATGATACTCAGCTTATAAAACTCTTCAGTATATTCCTTGAAACTTAGCTTTTTTGTTTTAAATTTTGAAGTTTTCTATACAAGCTAGTCATATAATCACTAGGAAAGAATTTACTTTTCAATTTAGCTACCATTTTGTCCCATTATCTGATATTAGATTTATTTTTCTTCACTCTTTCCTCTTGTATGTAATCCTACCATAGAGATGCATGCCCCTTCAGCTTGGTTCTAGCAAACTTCACATGTTGATCTTTAGGTACATTATCAATATCAAAATATTTATCTAACTCACATATCCAATCAAGAAGCTCTGCACCATTCGGGTTTCTGAATACCGTAGAAGCTATATCTTAGGCTTTGATTCTTTTCCATGTACTACTCTCACTAATATTTCAAACCTTTGTTCTTCAACATCTCTCTTTTCTTCAATCGTTGCATGTGGTCTCGAACTACTTCTTCTTGGTCACTCAAATCACCTGTATCTACTCCTCTTCTTTGGTTTTCTTCAACGGTTGTGATCCTTGCATCAAAATGCACCCTGATATTCCTCAACCCATGTAACATAGCTTTTCCCATTTGTAAGGATGCTTATCTCCCTGATGTATTCCTTCTTGGTGGCATTTTGACTCTCTAGACAATCACAACTATATATTTTTTCTCTTCTGCAATGAATTACTCATTTTACAACTTCTTCAAGTGTCTTAACTTGTTGTAATACGAAAATGATGCATAGAAAATTTACACACTCAACCAACCAAAAATTTAGTATTAGCCAAAACTTTGAAAAAAATGTCATGTACCTTAAAAAGAAAGCACTTACTTAACCCCGAATCTTTCCAAAATAAGAAAAAATTGGACTATGTGGTTTATCTAATCAATTTTTACCAATCCACTATGTGTACATATCATATCCCATGTAAAACATCATTCACAATGAAGGAGATCCATGAGAATTTTCAAATTCTCTTCTTCTCTTCGAAATTGTCCTTGTATGTTCTTAAGTGCAATGTTGATGGTCGGCTGGTTGGGAGAAACTCACAAATCCACAAGACAAACTGAAGCCTGATTTGGGCACCATTAGGCCCCTTGATATTTGTACCAAATATTATTCTCTAACTCTCAATGTAAGTCACTTTTCCTTCACCTTCTTCTTCTCAAGCTAAACTTGTCTCTAGTAGTTACGCTCGAGGCTTTTCCTAGTATAACTTTTGATATATGTACTAATTAGATAAACTAGAGGCCTTTTAGAGTACCCATTTGAACATTTGTTCCTTGAAAGGAACTATAACCAGATTGTACCAAGCCAAGAAACAGATGCTAATCAAACACCACGATCTATAAGATGAAAGCAATTCCCTAGAATAGCTTTACATAAAACCTTTGCAAATAAATGAGAAGCAATATCATATATTATAATGGAACTCAATGCAATACATTGAGAATGGGCCTTGCTTAAATAGGCAAGGAATAACCATCTAAGAACCGGTGAAGTTCGTAGATCAAGCCATAAATCATGGAAAGAACTAGTCATCAAAGAACTAGTCAAGTCCATAGATTTATGAGAGAACTATACATCAAGGATCTAGTCAATACCATAGATCTAGGAAAGAACTAGTCAATACCATAGATCAAGGAAAGAACTATACCTAACAACTAGATTATATCTCCTAATATCTAAATAAGATAAAAGAAATATCCACACACATAAGTGGGTGAGGATAAATACAATAAAGGTAAATAAAGTACCTAGGTGAACATGAGCTAAGGTAAATACATACTCTAACATTCCTGTGCAAAATTTCAATATACCTTCCTTGAGAAAAGGACCTCCAAAAGCCACAAACTCGGTTTATTAATTAGGCACGACCACTTTGTATAGTACTATTAGATAGCAATTGTCAAATTTTCTAGAAAAAATGGTTTAGTTATGAGATAATTTCTTAAAAATTAATAAGATCCCAAGCCTTAGGTTTTTTTTTGACAAAATTTACATCATAACTCTTGATGTAAACCCTTCAAGTGCTAGTGTAGTTTTACCCCTAGGTCTTAAACCACTTCCTTCATGTATACACTCCTAACTATCAAGAAATTAGAGATTATGAAGAAATTTCCACCATGAATAATTTGGAAATATGTTTCGCTTCCTATCTAAAGGATTAATACAATTTTTTAGATCATGACAACAAGTGCAAGGTCTTCTAACATTATACTTTCTACAAACCATAGGTAGGGTTTCCTCAAGCCCTGGTAGATAAAATTATTTGTAGAACCAAGAAAATTTTCTTTCAAAGGTTGAAACTTCATCCATATGTCTGTCTTGATATCATCCTCCTTCTAGAATTAGCGGTGAAAGTTAAGAACATCTAAACTTTTGCTAAAACCAATCTTCTTTTCTTCTTTGAACGAGAAAACAAAGTTCACACTATAGACTAAAGTTATTTTTACAATATAACAGTTGATTCTTACCTTAACTCTTTACACCGAGGTTGAAACCAAGTTTGATATAGTTCCTTCAAGATCACAAATAATACTTTATTCATTCATTACAACATGACTTCTTTAAGGAATCTACTTTAAAAACGGTCTAAAATCGGGGAAAACAAAGTATTTTCTTGATATTTCTTCGTTGAACTCTCTCTTTTACACTATTTCTCGATTTTTTCACCTAAGAATCACCCCTCATAAATTCATCCCTCGATTTTATCCTCTTTCTCATATTGTTATTTTAGAACCCTAGTTGTTTTTTGCTTACATGTCATTTTTTCAAGCATAAAAAGTGTTTAAACATTTTAGAACCACACGTACTCACTTACACCCCTAGGAGTCATTTATATCATGACTAGACACTAAACAAAGACCCTCTAACCATCTAACAAGCCAAAATTGCATGTTAAACCAAAATTACAATCTTAGGAGATATATTCCTATATCGGTTGGGAGGTTATGATCATTTGGCCTTACTAGGCTTAAAATGGGTTTAGGAGGTTTAAGAGGGGCTAAGTGACTATTTATGGGAGTAAATAGGTATTACGGGGTAGGATATGAATTAAGACTTAGATATAATGATTGATATATGGATATGAGTTGTATGGGTAAGTCACCGAGGGTGTCAAAAACTAGTGTCTAAAATTGTTCCTAATGATGAATCATGGATTCGGTTTGAAACACATCGATAAAAAAATCTACACAATTAATCCCAAAAATATCTTGTTCGATGGATTATGATTGAAACTCATCGATAAAAAACCCTACACAATTAATCCCAAAGTTCATTGCTATAATATCACAGATTGTGGAAAAATTAGAAATCTCAAAATAAGGTATTTTCAACAAATCCATTTTTGATCTTGTTCTCGATGATTAATCATGGATTATGATTCGATCCACATTGATAAAAAACTCTACACAATTAATTCCAAAAACAATCACTCTATCTCATGGGTGTGGAAAAATCAAAGCTCAAAATAAGGTCTTTTTAACAAACCCATATTTTTGGCATATCTTGTAATCGTTATAGTTCATGAGACCACATAGCTTTCAGCCATTTTGTTGAACAATCCACATGCTTGTGCATTTTGCATACATGTATGTCGAGCACTTCTAACTAAAACCTTCGACAAATTTCTAATATCCATTGTTGTAGGGCCCTTCATTATTATGGCGAGGATGACCCCCTCACGTAGTGAAAATTACGTTAGAGATTTATGACAATAACAAAGAGGTACCACCTTCTATTATGTTTGTCATGAGGAGGAAGAAAATTGTTCTTTACTCCAACGCAAGGGGAGAAACCCTAGATGTAAACTTTAAAACGTTAATGCACTATGGACTAACATGATCAACAATTCCCGTGTATCCTATGGCGATCAACGACGGAGAGAATTGTAGATGATCGAAAACCCTTGTGCACTCTATGGTCTTGCATGGGATAGAGATAATGTCTACTATGGATTTGCACCATATAAGGTTGAGGGTCATTGTAGCATATCGATGTAATAAAAGTAGATTTGTTTAGATTGTATCTAGAGATTGATAAGTTGAATTTTATATTATTATTTTTTTCGAAACTTGAATATCATCTTTGAAACACTTGAATGCAACTTTATAAATGAACGTGTATACCGGGGTTAAATTTGGCGTCCACCTATGTATGTGCAACAATTTTTTTGGTGATGATAATTTCCAACACCGCCTTCAAAATACAAAATAGAGTTATTTATATTTCCCTTCAAAAGACTATTATGTATTTATTTAACTATGATTAATATGTAATAATATAAATTGCATATAGCTCTATATAAAAATTGACGATGATATTTTAAATACGCAAGTCACATACAACATTATTTCAAAAATTTGCAAGTATTTCACAAAATAAAATGTCTAAACAAGTTGTCAAATTTAACCTATAGTGGATTCTTATATTTTACAACTTTACGACTTCATTTGAATACAAATTAATATTTAAAAATTGACACACGCGCACATGCACATGCACATGTATACGCACATGCACATGCACATGTATACGCACATGCACATATATACACACATACACACGCACACAAATACACACATATTTCATGAATAGACCCCACCCTAACATTACCCTCTTCAATAATTAGTACATGCCCAACTTGTGGAAAGGTGGAGGGTGAATCATGGTGCGCTCCCTTCATGATTTATTTTAAAGCAAATGAATCCGATCTTAAACTAACCTCCCCTTCACTTCCATCCCACAATAATAAACTTCAAAGCGAATCACATCTTCAAAATACATTTACCTTTATTAACATCGTCCAACATGAAAAGTTACATCAAATCATAGAGGTACACCATCTCTCAAACGCTATCGGCATGGTGTCTACGTATGAAAATTGAATTTATCTAGGTACCCTCCTGTTAATTTTGATGGCTATACTTATAATACACTTTTTAATAGTAAAATAACATCATTTAAAGACATATCAAGTGAAAGGATCTTTGGACCCATAGAAAATATATAGTGGACCAAAAAAAAAAATTAATGGCTGAATGTTTTTATGATAAATGTTAATTAAAATTTTGTGTTTATGCGACATTTATTTGTGTTTTTAATTATTTATTTAAATAATTTCTATAACGTATCAATTTATTAAATATTTTTATAAAACACTATAATTCACCATTTTGAATATTTTGTAATTTATAAACATTTAAATATTAATTGAAAAAAATATAAACTAGCAATCGCATATGTATAGTGCAATATGAACTTTGGGTGATGTGTTCAATGAAAGGTTTTTCAAAGAGCTATGGATATGGGGCAATACCCCATAGCTTTGTGCAAAAGACCCTCAATGGAGCATAGGATAAGAAATGATCAAGGAATCCTATTTTTATGTGTTTAAAACTTGAAATAAGCAAGAAATCTAACAAATAACATTAACCTCTATTCTTGAAAGCTTAACAAAATATGCCTAGTAAAGACTTAAGAAATCAATTTTGTTGTTTACTCCATGAGGGTGAATGAATCTCACTAAATGGCTACATGGCCAATTTTAGCTATTTTCTTACGAACCTATCATGGGTGCAAGATGAAGCTACTTTAATAGAGGATAACCAGGATCAAATGCCTTATTAGCTTGGCTAATGCAAATGAGATCTTAATCTTTCTTAGGCTTGTTTTGGCTTTAACTTATGTAAAGTTGTGTGTCTGAATGGGTAGGCTTAGCCTTGTATTTATAGTTTTCCACTTGGGAGAGATTGGAATTTGGGTGCATGTGGGACTAAAGCTCAAAAAGCACTTTTAGATTAGATTAGGATAAACATGCTTTAGGCTTAGATAAGCTTGGTTTATGATAGTTAACTAGGGTTTAGGCTAGTTAAACTTGATTAGCAAGTGATTAGAGACTCATTGAGAGTTGAGAGGAGACTAGATAACCAATTGCAACTGATAGATAGCCTACGAAGCCAATAGAAGTGGTCTAGAAAGAACTAGGGAGGTTCTGAATGGTCGAAAGGAGGAATGTTTAGCTAATAAGAGAGATATTAGCCAAATAAGAAGATTATAGGATGAATACGACCGAGAAGGTGCCATGCATGGGCATCCGAGAATGGAGTGAAGAATAGGGAATTAACAAAGTATCGTTAATTGGTTGAATTTGATGAAATGCTAAGTGTAAGCATATTTTAGGTGTCTACATTTGCCCCTCTTTGAGGTGGTGTAAGTGACGTCACTTCAAAGAAAGTAGACAAACATAAACAAGTAGAAATTTTTGAAGGGATAGAAGAAAAATGAGTAGAATGGAGGATACCCCTCGATTGTCGATGGGGTGATAGAAGAACTCGATTGATGATCGAAAAGATGACAAGAAGAAAGAAGAAAGAATAGTGTGAAGAAGAAGAAATGGGATATAGAAGAAAAAAGAGTATGAGGAAGGGGGAATGAGCTAACATCCATCCAATGCCTTTTAAACAACTTTATTTTTCATCATATTGCTAAGGATCTTCATCATCGGTCCTTATTAAAAAGAATGAACAAAAGTGTAGTATGACATGAAAATCCATATACGAACAAATGTCCATTGCTAAAAACACCAACTCCATGCAACATATAAAATGCAATGCAATATGAGAAAGTAAAATATTCCTAACTCCATGCAACATACATAATACAATGCAATACAAGAAAGTAAACAAGCTAAACTAACAGAAAAAAAAGATGCAATGTTTTTGTTATCAAGCTTCAGTTTCGACTGTGTGAATTAACGACAAGGGTTAATGACGGTGCCCCAAGAAAGGATACATGCGAGGAAAATAATGGAGGACACTTCGGTCCTATGAAAAAGCAATGTGCACTACGAAATAGTACAAGGCAACTCGTTGTGCCCCAGAGTATGACGAAGTAAGCAACCTAGCTTTTATTGATGGAGGTAGATCAAGATGATCCGCGAGTTGCACACATGAACAGGTGAGAACCAAAGAGTGACTTTTTAGGATGATTTATATTGTTTTTGATGTTTTTTTAAACATATTTGAATGTTTTTGAATTTTCTAACATATTTGAATATTTTTGTGATTTTGAAAGTTTTACGAAACTATGTATAGGAAGACGAGGAAGTGTGGATGCCCCTAGCGATAGTAAAAGGAATGATAACCAGATTGTGCAAGCCAATAACACGAAGCTAATCAAACATCATGATCAATAAGATGAAAGTAATTTTCCGAATAACTTTACATAAACCTTTGCAAACAAATGAGTAGCAATATCATATATTATTATGGAACTCAATGAAATACAATGAGAATGGACCTTACTTATATAGGCAAGGAATAAAAATCTAAGAACAGTCAAGGTCAAGCCATAAATCATGGAAAGAACTAGTCAAGTCCATAGATTTATGAGAGAACTCGACATCAAGGATCTATTCAATACCATAGATCTAGGAAAGAACTAGTCAATACAATAGATCAAGGAAAGAACTATACCTAACAACTAGATAATATCTCCTAATATCTAAATAAATAAAAATAAATATCCACACACGTAAGTGGGTGAGGATAAATACAATAAAGGTAAATAATGTACCTAGGTGAACATGAGCTAATGTAAATACCAACTTACTAGCCAAGGAATAACAATGAAAATAATGGAGTACACTTCGGTCCTATGAAAAAGCAATGTGCACTACGAAATAGTACAAGGCAACTCGTTGTACCCAGAGTACAGAGGAAGTAAGCAGCCTAGCTTTTGTTGATGGAGGTAGATCAAGATGATCCACGAGTTGCACACATGAACAGGTGAGAACCAAAGAGTGACGTTTTTTAGGATGATTTATATTGTTTTTGATGTTTTTTAAACATATTTGAATGTTTTTGAATTTTCTAACATATTTGAATATTTTTGTGATTTTGAAAATTTTCGAAACTATGTATAGGAAGGCGAGGAAGTGTGGATGCCCCTAGTGATAGATGGGATGTACAAGGGTATAAGGCCACATGGGTATGAGAAAAGGTGAAGATGCAAAAATTTGCTTATAACACGTATTTTCTTCATGATTACTACCCCCACAAAAAGAGCATTAACGACTAGACTTATTCTTGGATTTAGAAGACTCCTTGGGTTTTTATTTGTTTTCTTTGGGTTTAGGAGCATTTTGAGATGGAGAATGTGTGGATTTGGTTTTCTTGTTTGTTTTCCCTTGTCCTTAGGATTAGATGCAACTAATGCCTTTTGAGAGGTCGAAGACTCAAGGTGAGATAATTTGGATTCTTCTCTAGTAAGTCTTTCACAAAATGTTTCTAAGTTAGGGATTTTAAAGATGTCACCTAAGGCATCCATACTAGGTTTCTAAGTTAGGCATTTTGAAGGTGTCACCTAAGGCATCCATGCTAGAGAAAAATGTAGAAGAAAAAATTTGGAATGGTCCTCTCAACTTGGATAGAATCAAGTAAACACACTCTTTATCTTTCTTATCTCTTCCACTCCCCTTCAACTATGTCAACAAATTCTTGAACTTGGTAAGATAGTCTATAATTGTTGGAAAATCTTCAGGATTAAGAGAGGTGATCTCAATTTCAAGTTGCATGGCTCTCATATGATCCACCTTACCAAATAAATCCTTCAATTTCTCCCATATTTTGAAAGGAGAGTCACACTTTTCCAAATGAAATAAAATATTGTCACTTACATAAGTTCCTATCAAACCCATACACTCATAAAATTTGCATTGGTACTGAAATTTCTCATATTCTCTAGTGAACATTGGTTGTTCTGAAGAAGTTAAAGCCCATAATCCTTTCCACTTAATTATTGTTTCCATTCTTGGTTTCCATGTGTGGTAATTATGTGTTGTTAATGACTCAACATGATCTAATGTAGAAGTAGATAAAGATGCCATCCTCAAAAAATCACCAAAAGAAATGCAAGAACCAAGCAATGCAACAAGACCCCAAACAATGCAATAAGAGCCCCTAGATTTTGGCACTTTATAATGAGTGCATGTTACAATATGGCACTTTATAATTATAGTGTGATTCTCAAAATAAATATTTCCAATGGAAAGAGCATAAAAAACTATGCACTTTTGCAAAAATGGCACTCAAAACTGAGTTACCGATCAAAAGATACAAGTTTTTCAATATTATGCTCTACTATTTATTTTAGTTTCCACTAAAATACTCTTGCCGTAGTAATCACAAGCTTTAAGCCCTCATATGACCATACCATATGACCAGGGGCTAAGGATTTCAATGGGTGTAGATCAAGATGATTCGCGAGTTGCACACATGAATAGGTGAGAACCAAAGACCGACATTTTTAGGATGATTTATATCGTTTTGATGATTTTTTTAAACATATTTGAATGTTTTTGAATTTTCTAACATATTTGAATATTTTTTTATTTTGAAAGTTTTTGAAACTATGTATAGGAAAACAAGGAAGTTTGGATGGCCCTCGCGATAGATGGGATGTACGGGGTATAAGACCACATGGGTATGAGAAAAGGTGAAGATTCAAAAATGCCCCAGGCGATTAGGTGGGAGTATTCAAAGGCAAACTCTTCACGTGTAAAAGCGGGACCAAGGCCATTATGGATAGGTTCAACATCATGATGAACATAAACCATTGAAGTGTTGAGAAGAAGCAAGGATGCCCCTAACGTAAGTTGGCCTAAAAGCACATGATAGAAAGGAAGGAGAAGATATTTTGTTTTTTGTGAAAGGGGACAAAGGTTTCTAAAAACATGGAAAAATAGTAATCTTATACACATGGATGTTCTAAACGAAGTAGAATAACGATGTGAATGATATGAATGTAGCTTAGAAGCCTCACAATGAAGAAGTGATTAGTCAAAGGCACAAATTGTCAAACAAGATATGGACTAAAGCAAGAGTCTGAACAAGGTAAAAAAAAAAGACACTTGGTAACATACTAAACCTGCTTACTCATAGAGATCCAATGTGTGCACGTGGAAATTAATTACTCTTGAAGGGAATATTTAAAAGAAAACAAGTGAAGACACCCTAGCCAATGTGTAGGAATGATTGATTTTGAAAGGAAATAGATGCTTTGTGAATGAAGGGTGGAAAGATAGCCATACATTGCTCTGCTACTAGCCAGGTGTCCATAGCCCCGACGGAGATGCATTTGATCCTAATCGGAACATTACTCTACTACTAGTCAAATGGGAATCCATAGCCTCGATAGAGATTATTGGAAATACCCCAAGAGAGAGTAATATATCAATTTTCTTTTGCTTTTAGCTTTTAGCTTTTGATTTTGATTGATTCTTTTTCTTTCTGAAAACTTATTTCAGCTCTCTTGTTTGACAAGGGGTTAAAAACCACATATGGCTTGATGGAAGGAGGTGGAAGTGATTGTGATGACGAAATTGGCTAGTGTCAACAAATATGTCCAAAAGTTCTTTGCAACAAGTTTATTAGATGTTGAATGTGATAGGATCTCTAAGAGGTCAGTCGTTCTTTAATTTACCAAGGTGATAAAAGACCAGGGTCAAACAGATACCATAGAGATAAATTTCACAAAATGTGTGTGAATAGGCTAACCAAAATATCACCGAAGGGATGAAAATGGTAGGAAGACTTGCAAAATTAAGAGTAAGAAAGGGAAGAAATAACATCCATGTGTACGCAATACCTGATTGCAATGTTTGATCTTTGTACCTTTGATTTTTCTTGTGTTTTCTCATGTTTTTGTATTTTTGATTTTTTTTTTTTTATGTTTAGATTTTTGATAGTTTTTGGAAAGTTGGGACCAACAAATTCACTCTGCGTGATAGGATCCAACAATGATGTTTGCGACTTCCTTGATAAGGGAGACTAGGCATGTTTATTTATCAAGTGTAATGTTTTCCCGATCTCGATGATCGTGGTGAGCTCATACTCAAAAAATGAAAACGATTTATCCTGAAACATAGATTTCGTATGTAGGAGATTGAATTCCCTATCTATAGGTTTCTGCACTTTACGCCATACTTGATGGTTGTGTTGGTGTGCGTTCTTGAATCACACTTGATTTACAATCTTGAGATTGTTCGAGTTGTTGGGGGATTTCAAGATCTTGGAAGTTTTGACTGAGCTTGATTAAGAAACTGTCTGGGTTTCTTATAAGCTAACGCGTGACTTGTCTGATCGAGAAGGAGAAGAAAGAGAATGTTGACGTTTAGAACTGATGTGAGAAATGACCATGGGCTTTCCATAACCATTGATAGAAGAAAGATGTGATGGATGAAAAGGATACGGTCCAAGAATTGAAGAGGATGGGCTATGAGGAGGTGATCCACTAATAGAAGATGATGAAGGGCTATCAAGATATGGCCCTAAGATGGAAGAAATTGGGCTATGAGGACATGGCCCAAGAATAGAAGATGATGACGAAGGGCTACTTTAAGGTGTGGCCCAAGTATAGATGAGAAGGGACTACCGGGAGGTGTCCCATAGATAGAGGGGGATGAAGGGCTACTAGGACATGGCCCAAGAATAGAAGGGAATGGGCTACCAGGAGGTGACCCATAAGTAGAGAAAGGAGGGCTACCCGGGGTGGCTCTAGGATAGAAGAAGATGATGGGCTACTCAGTGGTGACCCAAGGTGAGATTTTATTGAGGAATGATGATAGATAAGGAATGATTGGGTAATGAGAAGATAGGCCATGGATCAATGCTAGACCCGACATCTCATCATGCTTAGAAGAAGGTGAAGATGGAACAACAGAAGAAGAATCAAGTTCCATGATCTTAGGCTCTTCCTTTACGTTCTGATAAAAGGAATCAATTTATTTTCCCCAATATGTGAGCGTATTGAGTTCTAGAAAGAATCCTTGTTTGCAATCCTCTAAAGGGATATCATCGTGTACTCTGATTGTTTCTTCATTATGAGAGAAATCAATCAGTAGAGGTTGTTGTTCTTTGTCCATAGAAGGTTGAATAGAAGAAACATGTCCGATAAGTGGGGAAGATTGATTGATAGAAGAATATGACTCAAGAGAGGAAGTAGGATTGGTGGTAGGCGTCTCATGAATGGACGATTTGGATTTGGACCTAGATTTCTTTTCTAGAAGATGATGTAATGTAGGAGAGAAAATAGGATCACATAGCCATCCATTAAGTTTGACATAGGAGTCGAATTGGATGATTGACTAGAGGGAATTCGAGTCATGGAACTCTTCGATGGAGGAAGAGGTTGTTGAGATGACTGATGAAGGAGGTCCTACGAAGAAAGGGAGGACCATGACTCAAGACCCGAATTAGATGTTCAATCGATGGAACTTGGAGTCACACGAGTCTTCAAAAGAGGAAGACATCGTTGAGGTGAGTTGGAATAAAGGTCCTGCGAAGGAAGGGACCTGTGATTCAAGATTTGATCTAGGGGTATCCGAACAATAGTTGGGATCCGAGTCTTTAGAAGAAGAGTGGGAGTCGAATGGTAGTTTGGATCTGAATCAGAAGAAGAAGAGTGGGGGAACTTGAATAATAATTTGGATTAGAAGCATCCAAACCATACCACCGACTATGAGCTGAAGGTGGGGAACAGTGGTACCCGTATGGGCCCTCTAGCATGAAGAACCAAATGAGGCTTAGTCGTAATGGGAATCTTTTGATGTGAATACCTAAACCTAGGTTCCGTACTTTTGTAAGTATGGGGAACCGTGCGATAGTCAATCACTATTGGTGGGTGTTGTTTAAGCACAAATGTCTATCTCTAGATAGTGTGATGGAAATCCTTCAAAGGGAAGAAGGCTCCATATCGATTCAAGGAAGCATAATGACATCCAACTAGACATTCCGTAGGTGGGGAGATGTGTGCGTAATTTTCTGAAGAAGATCTAAGGAAAATAGACATTGTAATAACGTAATCTCGACGAGATTGAAAAATGATTGTCCTAGAAAAACCTTTTTTTAGATGAATAATCACAAGGAACAATCATGCAAGTGTGAAACACAAAGCCAATCAACAAGGAAATACACCCTATGTAAATGCGTGTACAAAGTGATAGTTCGATGCAAAGATGATTAATACAATGTCAATATTTACGTCAAGCTCGAAATGAACGAAGCGTAAATATTAACAAAGGGTAGATGCGACTCCCAATCAAAGGATACAACGACATGTTCAACAAATGAACAAGGCCAAAATGTTAAAGGGAGAGGATTACAAATGTAAGCTACGTAACCACACCAATTGGACACATTAATCAAGCTTCATGAAGAAGTGAGATATTAGTGCCAACATGGTATTGAAATGACACAAACAAAGTAAGTGACACTCTTCAATATTTTGGACAATGTTTGAAGAAAAACTGAGTCAAAGTATACTAAGGATGTGCTAAAATGTGTGGCGTAACACCACAATACAGACACTTAGATCACATTTACAAAAAATGTGACATAAGTATCTTAAGAAAATGCAAATGAGTAACACGTCAAAGGGAGATCAAATGATGAATCAATCCTAACTATGATGATGATCTTGAAATCAAGATCAAGTGGCCATCAAAGATATAAGGACGCATCCACACGCACTTTAGACGTTTAACAACTCATCCGCAAACATGGATGAGCGTAAATGGACAAAAAAGTGGTGAACACTATCTATGACAACACTCCCAAAAGATGCCTTCTCTTGCCCCAAATGGGCAACAAGAATGCAAAGGTGTAGATCAAAAATATGAAAAATAAACTAAGCGCCACTTGGGTAGAGCTTTGCCTCATCGAAGGTGAGAAAGAAGCTAAGCTAAGTGAAACATCGTCTAATTTTTGTGATGAAAGGCACTTAGATCTAACTTAAGTGGATTCTTTGCCTTGTTTGAAAAACAAGGTTCTGAATCAAAATAAGTTATCACTTCATGATGGCCAAGACGTGATAAAGGACTAGCAAAGTGGGCCTCAAGACAAAATGGCCTCCCTAATAAGATCTCTCAACTAGGTGTTACAAAGTTGTCTTAAGCGAGCGCGATTTACCCAAAAAGTCGCAATGACTATTTTGGGAGTATCTCGGCTTTACTTTACCCCCTTCAAGCACAATGGGAAATAAATGCATCCACGTGTACTCTCACTGGGGTCGCCATATGGACAACTAGTAACTCTAACTCACAAGGCGTACTAGTCAAGTGGGTAAGCGAGGCGCTTCCTATTTCATCCACGAGGTTACACAGTGGTGGACTACTTTAGGGTTCTTGGAACCACCCCCATTGTTGTAGCTTAAGGCGTTATGCCAAAGGGGTTATGTTCCAATTGAGTGGATAGGGACGTACCCTTTTCTAAAACCTGCAATACTGTGTTTTGATTATGGTGTGTTTTTTATCTTGCTTAACTTAATGTGCTTTTAAGTAGCACACCATTTGGCAACCTGTATGAAAACACGTATTAGAAGGTTTGTGTCTTTTTTTTGGTTTTGACATCTTTCTTTGACATGCAATTTTGGTCCTACATACCAAGGTTAGTAATTTTCCAAAATGTCATATAAAGGAGATAAGATGTTGTTTTTGATTTCTCAAGAGTCATCCTAAGACGCGAGGAAAGAGCATACGCAACAAGGTATCTCACTAAAATTTGCAATAAATGGAAAATTCCTAACTACAATGCGAAAACGAGTTCCTTTTAACCAACTTTGAAAGCTAAATAAACCATTTTGTAATTATGAAGAAAGTGGTGAAACGTTTCTGATTCCCAAGATCACCTAGAAAGGTGCGAGAGAAGAGCATACGTGTTCACAAATAAAGATGCAAATGTTTTTATTTAAGTTAGTATAAAAAAACTTAATACAAAGGAAACCTGTAAACCACTGTTAGAACCCTGCAAGAGTTAGAAAACCAAGAAAAATAAAAAAATTCTAGAAATACAATTTTTGCAATTTTTTTAATGAGTTTTAGTAATTTGCATTTTTGGAGGTCTCCGAGGCATTTTGGGAGTTTTGTGTTAAAATTAAGTATACCAAAGGTATCTAAATTTTGGAAGTTTCCTCACAAAGTATGCTTCGTTATCTTTCTGACGCCTGTTCAAACTCTAAAAACGGTTAACGAGTCAAAAGATATGATAAAAACAAGGAGCACAAAAATAAAATTAGTGAATCCATACTACACAGAGACACCTGCGCGCCCCAGCCAACAGATACACTCCCAAGTAGACAGGTACGTGGGAAAGGTAAAAATACAAAGTCAACAGAGTGAAACAAGACACATGCATGCCCAGAATGACGCATATGTGCCCTAGCCAGCGGATACGCGCGGCCAGAGGCAGATATGCGACCTAGATGACAAAGACGCGTGCGTGTCCCTATAGAGACAAAAATTGTAAATGATGAGGAGTGCTAGATAGGTACGCACCTGTCTGTTGATGGGGACACTTTGGGATTCAATGTTTACGCCCCTTGTTAGCACCTATGTGCACCATGTGAAAAATTTGCAAAACCCACGGATTTTAAAATTTTCAAGAGCAAACAGGTTAGTTGTTAGTCAAAATGTCCTATTTCTATATCAAACCCACAAAATACATGCAAATGAAGGTCATTTATCTAGGGTTAGAAACAAAAATGAGGAAATAACAAGTGATTTGACCCTAAAAACTTGAAATTAAAATTTGAAGAACTCAAAAGATCTCCATTAGTGGAGGATGGACATAAGTGTCCCATAGGCATGTGCCAAATGTGTCAATGAAAGGTTTTTCAAAGAGCTATGGATATGGGGCAAGACCCCAAAGCTTTGTGCAAAATACCCTCAATGGACCATATGATAAGAAATGAGCAAGGAATCCTATTTACATGTGTTTAAAACTTGAAATAAGCAAGAAATCTAACAAATAACATTAACCTCTATTCTTGAAAGCTTAACAAAATATGCCTACTAAAGACTTAAGCAATTAGTTTTGTTGTTTACTCCATGAGGGTGAATGAATCTCACTAAATGGCTACATGGCCAAGTTTAGCTATTTCATTACTAACCTATCATGGGTGCAAGATGAAGCTATTTTAATGGAGGATAGCCAAGATCAAATGCCTTATTAGCTTGGCTAATGCAAATGAGCTCTTAAGCTTTCTTAGGCTTGTTTTGGCTTTAGCTTATGTAAAGTTGTGTTTGAATGGGTAGGCTTAGCCTTGTATTTATAGTTTTCCACTTGGGAGAGATTGGAATTTGGGTGCATGTGGGACTAAAGCTCAAAAATCACTTTTAGATTAGATTAGGATAAACATGCTTTAGGCTTAGATAAGCTTGGTTTAGGATAGTTAACTAGGGTTTAGGATAGTTAAACTTGATTAGCAAGTGATTAGAGACTCATTGAGAGTTGGGAGGACTTTGGATAACCAATTACGACTGATAGATAGCCTACGAAACCAATAGAAGTGGTCTAGAGAGAACTAGGGAGGTTTTGAATGGTCGAAAGGAGGAATGTTTAGCTAATAAGAGACATATTAGCCAAATAAGATGATTATAGGAGGAATACGACTCGAGAAGGTGTCGTACATGGGCATCCGAGAATGGAGCGAAGAATAGGGAATTAACGAAGTGTCGTTAATTGGTTGAATAGGATGAAATGCTAAGTGTAAGCATATTTTAGGTGTCTACATGTGATATAAGTTATTTTATTTAGAGTGATATGTTAATTATGTTCGTAGTTGATGTGGTTTGTAATTATTTCGGGAGAATTTGTGTTAGTGTTCCAATGTGTTTGAAGTGGTGGTCAGATTGGTTATAGATTGATTTTTGTTAAAAATCCTTAAATGTATTGTTGATAATAGGTGTGATTGTATGTCGAAGAGTAGAAATATAGATGAAACATTTCATTGAAAGGTTCTATTTGTACTAAATATGAATACATGAAGACTTTTGCTTTGGATAGAAGTAGTGTTGAGAAAAGTTGTAGTTGAGGTTCTATTAAAGTAGAGTCTAGTATTTACAATGGGTTGTTATGGTTAAGTAAAATATGAGGGGCATTTACTTTGTAACTCATGTTCTAAATACAAAGTTTGTATCTATGGTAATATGTAAATGACCAGATGCTAAGTGAAGTCAACCATGGTATGTAACTAAAGTGGCTTAGTTCTTTGGTCATATAGCCCTTATGTCCATGAAGGAAAAATATGTCCTTGAAAGCCAACTTCATTTGTAATAGCTCCATATTTTCATCTCCCTACTTGAAGATTGAGCAATGCTCTCTTAAGTCCCCTCTTTGGAAAAGATAATAAATGTGTAACGCCCGCTAAAATCTCCCACTTAAGACCCATGAACAACCTCGGTTTAGCTACAAAATTATGGAATTTTTTTTTTAAAGCATTAACAACTGTGATTCTCAAGGACAATTAAATTCAACTGATAACTTTTCCCATTATAATAGTTACTAATTCCACATTATAAAGCAACAAGTGTAATAAGTCCACACCTAGCTCAAATCTCCTTAGGGATTGATTTAATCACTGATTACATTGACATTTTAGCTAAATATTCGCTAATTAAAATTTTAGGGTTAAGGGACTAAAACAATTAAATATCCAAGGTATTTAATTCCACAAGATCTAAGACAAGAGTAAGGTTTAATTACAGTGGGGAAAAAAATACATATTTAAAATCATCAGAGTAAATTCTTATTTACCCACTCCTAGAACTCGGTTAAAGATTCAATTTGATTTTTCCCATGATTAACACAATTAAAACTTCTTGAAAACATTCCCATTAGATAGGGAATTTCCTCACCTTTCCGGTGATATAAAGAAGTCCTCCTAACTCCTCATATTTCTCAAGTTATGGACCAGTGAAACTTGGGGTGAAAATTTTCAAAGAGCAGGCCTGCGGGCTGGGAGGAAAATTTTCCCAACTCGGGCCTGCGGACTTCGGAGAGAAAATTCACTGGAGGAGAAAAGCGGACCGGCGGAGCGGGAAGAAAACTTTTCCCAGACGCGGGTCGGTGGAGCGGGAAGGCATTTAGCGCTTTTGCCCTTTTGGGACAAAGTGAATTTTACACCCACACCTTCACCGACCAGGGAGGCCATGTGGTAGCTCCTTATTGGCTGCAGGTCAACGGGTCAACGGGAACATTTGGAAAATTTGACTATTCAAAAGGAAGGGCAAAAAGGTCAAAAGGAACCTGCGCCTCCGACCGACGCGAGAAGATGCCACGTGTCAGCCAACCATTAGCTGCGGTTTGGCGGGCGGTGGGGATAATTTGGAAATTTTGTCCAAATTTTTTTGAATCGTTAAGGCTTACAAATATCCACTCCTCCGTCGACACCTCGTGAAGCCATGTGGTAGCACCTAATTACCTGCGGGTCGATTGTGGTCATGGGAAAATTTGCAAATTTTTTTAAATTTATTTTTGAAAGCGCTTAAGGTTAAAATCAATCGACGCTGCGTCGATGCCCAAAAAAGAAACGTGTTGATCAATGATTGGTGCGGGCGGCGGAGGAAAAATTGTCAAATTAACTTTTGGACTTAGATCATTTTTAGACAAAATGAAGGCTTGTGGATTAGTGGAGCGGCAGAAACTTCATGACTTTGCACCTTTTGGGAAAAAAGCAAAAAAAGGAAAGTTTTAGCCCGCGGGTCCGCCCAAGAATATTTTATTCATTTAAAATTTGACAGTTAGATTATTTTGAGCCCGAAATGAAGTAAAAACTTTAGAAGGCCATAACTTTTGATTGGGAACTCGATTTTTGGCAAACAAGGACTTTCTAGAAAGCTCTTGACGTCCTCTTTTCATAGCATCCTTAGAAATTTGATTTTGATAAAGTTTAAAGGGTAAATTTTGAGAAAACATCTTTCTGTCACTTAGAAAGTGAACTGGTATTTTTAACTTATCAATTTTGTTCAAATTTGTCGTTAATTCTTTTTCCACTTGCCAAACAGGCATGGAGGATTTTACTTGGAAGATTTTAGGATAGATTGTAAGGTTAAGTTTGCTTGATTGATTTGCATTCGAAATTTATCAATTTTATACAACAAAAAGTCTACAATTTTGCCTTTTCTCGATTTGAAAGGTTCTATAAAATTTTCATAAGTATTTTGGTATGTTTGGGGTCGTTTTGACCTTACAAATAAAATTTGATATTTCATTTTGTCTTTTTGATGTTGTAGGGTCATTTTGTTCAATTTCTGATTAATTATTGCCAGTATGAAAGTTATCTAATAGAGCTCAAATTCGAATAGATTTATTTTCATTTGCCAACTTTAAACTATGAATTCATTCCAATCCAATCTAACATACTAAGTTTACTCAAGCAAAGTATTCAAATGCCAAATTACAATTCTGATTTCTAAAACATTTATTTCAAAAAAAAAAAAGCAGAGTATTATGACATTTCTCCATATGTATTCACTTTTTCATCCTTCCAAATGTGAATTTCAAAATGCATTCAACAATCAAATTTCAATACCCAATAATGCCATTTGAGTAAAGTAATACAATCCTTTATTGATTCAAAAGAGATACCTTACAATTTCTTCTTTCATTCCTCAATTACAATATACGAGAATATGATTTCTTTCACATTCTTTCAAAAGCGAGAAAAAAAAGAGTATATCTCTTTCAAAATTCAATTTACAACTTTCATAGCCCATACGAGACCATCTTTCCATCACAAATAATATACAAGATTATCCACTTCAAGTGGGAAAAGGTTACATTAAGAAATGATCTCAACAAGGACTGTCAAATTGTCTTCTTTCTCAGTTCAGAACAACTTGAAGATGAATTTCCATCATTCTCCAATTTGGTCACACATGTAATTTGGGGAGAAAGACAACGCTCTCCACCCAACCAAGACATTCAATAAAAGGGAGAATCAATCCTTCTTCATTGGTCCCGAGCCTCAACCACATTGCAACTTAAATCCGATTTATATCAAGATATATTTGTTGGAGAGAGGCCAACTCGCTCAGATTTACTAAAACAAGAAAAGCTCTGTTTTTAAAGCTATGTACTAAAATTAATGCAAGAGCATCCACGGGGTTTGCATAATCAAAAAAAAGGGGGAGTTAGTTAATTGTTTTTGTTTTGTTTTGTTGTGCTCGTGAATGTAGATTATTAGGTGAGTTAAATTGTTTTTGTTTTTGGTTTGTCTTGTGTAACAACTGTCAAGCTAAGAGTCATTCTAGTTGTTTGTTATACTCAAATTAGATTTTTGCATGCTTGTTTTGGGGAGGCGGTTGGCTGCCATAGGAGAGAAGGGAGACTTTGTTTTGTTCTTGTTAGCTACTAAGGCCAGAAAAATTAATAAAGGAGTTTTTTTTGGGAGGTGCAAGAAAACATGATTTTGTAAGCTGTGATTTTAGGTGCACCAATTTTGGTATCGAGCAGGTGTTCTTATTTGTTGGAGAAGTGTGAAGAGCCCTTGTAGAGAATTTTGAGTGTAAGCAGACTGTGGAAGAGAAGTTTTGCAGGTGTAGAGGTAAGTTGTGAAACATAAACTTGCAACTGTGTAACAATGGACTTGGATGGGGTCTTTGGTAGAAGGATTGCAAGAGCAGGAAGCACCTAGAGTCTCCGATTTAGCACAAATGATGAGAGGGATTCGAGAAAGGATGGCTATAATGGAAATAGCACACGTAAGAGAGATCCAAATGAAATATGTGAGTGATGATGAAGAGGAAGAAGAACAAGGAGCCGAAGGACATGGAGATGACATGCGGGATGAAGCTGAAAACTAACTTCTCCGAGCCATCACGAGGTGGGAGTGAACCAAAACTGGAAACACCATATTTTAATGGAAGTTTGAATGCTTTGAGGAGCTTAAAGATTGGATTTGCGAGATGGAGAAGTATTTTTATTATGAAGTAGTGCATGAACCAAAAAAAGTGAAATTTTCTTGTACAAGATTAAAAAGTCATGCATCACTCTGGTGGGACAATGTGCAAGTTGAGAGGCAAAGGAAAGGAAAGAAGAAAATCAAATCTTGGGACATAATGGTTGCACAGAGTTGAAGGCCAATTTTTACCTTTTGATTACCACAAGAGTCCTGTTTAGAAGGTTACAAAATTTGAGACAGAAGGAAATGAGTGTAAAAGAGTATACAAAGGAGACAAGGAAGGTTATAAACTCACTATAAGAGCCGAACATGTAGAGGATGATTCAAAGAAATTTGCAAGGTATCTCGAATGGACTATGCTTCAACATTCAAGATGAAATTAGCTTGTTGAACCTTAGAACGGTGGAAAAAAACTATAAAAGTGCATTAAATGCAGAAGAGAAGTTGTCACGAAGGAAAAATGCAAACTCTAGAGGTAGAGGAAGGTTTTTGAGAGGAAGAGGACAAAGCTTTAATGACATAGGACAAAAAACTCGATATGGGGACACAAGTAGCTCTCAAACTCTTACAATGCACGAGGAAGAGGAGGTTACACACCTAGAGGAAGAGGTTTCATGGGAAAATGCTACAAGTGCAATAAGTATGCTGGTCATAGGTCATTTGAGTGCCCAGAAAATGTTCAAACAATGGCAGGAGGACTGAAGGTACAACCCATATAACCCAAGGAGATGAGGAAAGTGTTGGGTCACCCATACACATTGAAGAACCAGAGCAAGGGGAAGTCCTTATGATGAAGAGAGTACTCTTAAAACCTGCTAAAGAAACAAGTGAACCACAACAACGGAAGAACCTCTTCAGGACCATCTACAAATATAGAGGTAAGTGTTGTAAGTTAATTGTTGATAATGGTAAGATTAACGACCTGGTGTCTAAAGAAATGGTAGAGAAGTTAAGATTGAAAATGCCAGCTCACCCAACTCCTTATAAGGTCTTGTGGTTGCTTAAGGGTCACCAAGTGTTAGTGAATGAACAAAGTGTTTAGTAAATTTTCAAATTGGCACATATAAAGATGAAGTTCTATGTGACGTGATGTCAATGGATGTGTGTCACATGCTCTTGGGTAGTCCATGGCGTTTGATAGGAGAGTTGTACACGATCATAGGGAAAATACTTATACCATTGTGAAGGATGGAAAGAGATTGAATTTGAGTCCACTAAAAGATAAGTGAGAAGAGGCAAAAAGTAGTCGAAGAGTTATGTTGGTGTCCGGAAAATAGATCTTGATGGAAACCAAGAAAGAAGAGGCTTGCTTTGCGTTGATTTCAAAGCCCATACAAGATGAGACAAACACCAAGGTAACTGATTTACCTACTGAAATAAAGATTTTGCTAGAAGAGTATGATGATATTGTATCCACAGAGTTTCCCAAAGGATTACCACTTGTTAGGAGCATTAGTCACCACATGGACCTAATGCTAGGAGCTAGTTTACCAAACAAGACAGCTTATAGAATAACGCCTTAAGAGAATGAGGAGATCAAAAGGCAAGTGCTAGAGCTATTACAAAAGGGATTAATCCATGAAAGCTTGAGTCCATATACTGCAGTACCTGTGTTAGCACCAAAAAAAAGGGTGGGGAATGAAGAATGCACGGATTCGAGGGCCATCAACAAGATCATAATAAAATAAAGATTTCCATTGCCAAGGATGGATGATTTAATGGATTGTCTCAGTGGAGCCAAATACTTCAGCAAGATAGATTTAAAGAGTGGGTATCACCAAATCCAGATAAGAGAACGCGACAAGTGGAAAATATTGTTTAAAACAAAATGATGGGTTATGTGAATGGATGTTTATGCCATTTGGTTTATCTAATGCCCCAAGTACATTTACGAGGCTCATGAATGAGGTACTAAGGCCATTCACGAGTAAGTTTGTGATTGTATATTTGGATGATATCTTAATTTTCAGTCATTCCAAAGAAGAACACTTAACTCATCTAACATTAGTTTTGAGTAAGTTGAAAGAGGAAAACTTGTTGATCAATTTAAAGAAATGCAGCTTTATGTAAAAGAAGCTCATTTATTTGGGATTTATAATCTCACATGATGGGTTAAATACGGATCCAAAGAAGGTGAAATAAATAGTGGAATGGCCTTCACAAAGAACCATTTTTGGAGCTAGGAGTTTTCACGGTCTAGCAAGCTTTTATAGGAAATTCAAAAGGGATTTAAGTGATATTTGTGCACCTATCACAGAATCTTTGAGAGTGGATAGAAAGAAGTTTCAATGGACCCCTGAAGCTGAGGACAAATTTCAGTTGCTAAAGAAGAAAGTCACATAACAACAAGTTATGGCACTATCTAATTTTGACAAAGTGTTTCAAGTGGATTGTGATGCAAGTGGAACAGCCATAGGAGCGGTGATCGATCAAGATGGTAAGCCAGTTGCTTATTTTAGTGAATATTTGAATGAAGCTAAAAGAAGGTATTCTTTTTATGATCAAGAGTTTTAAGCTATAATACAAGATCTTAAGAAATGGAGGCATTATCTATTGCCCAAGGAATTTGTCTTTTTCACCAATCATCGGGCACTTCAAAGATATAAACAATCAAGTTGAAGCCAAGGCATACTAAATGGGTGGAATTTCTCCGAGCTACACTTTTGTTTTGAAACACATAAGTGGTAAGTCTAACAAGGTTGCCGATGCCTTAAGTAGAAGAATCCCCGTGTTAAACGAATGCAAGAAGAGGTCATTGGATTTGAAGCAATGAAGGAATTATATGAAGAAGATACAAATTTTAGAGAAGCTTATGTAGCGTGTAAGAACCCAACAAGTGGTGAGAGAAATCCATGGTTAAAGTACATGATACAAGGACTATTGTTCAAAGGTAAAAGATTGTGCATACCCCAAGGTTCTATGAGGGAAAACCTGTTGAGAGAAAAATGTAGTGGCGGTTTATTGGTCACTTTGGGTATGATAAAACATTGGCTCAATTGAGTACATAATACTCTTGTCCAAAGTTGAGTACACATGTGAATAAATTTGTGGCGAAGTGCAGAATATGTTAGCATGCCAAAGGGAAAAGTCAAAACACGGGACTATATCAGCCATTGTCGGTTGCAAGTAGACCATGGGATGTAGTAAGTATGGACTTTGTCCTAGGATTACCATGCACTCAGAGAGGTAATGATTATGTTTTTGTAGTTGAAAGATTTTCAAAAATGGCTCATTTTATAGCATGCAAAAAGTGTAATGGATCCACAAATATTACAAACCTTTATTTTCATGAGGTTGTGAGGTTGCATGGGCTGCCACTGAGCATTGTATCGGATAGAGACACAAAATTTGTAGGCCACTTTTGGAGGACACTGTGAAAGAAGTTGGGCACAAGACTGAATTTTAGCTCAGCTTACCATCCTCAAACGGATGGACAAACGGAGATTGTGAACAAGTCTCTTAGAAACTTGTTAAGATGCATCATCAGTGACAAGCCCAAAGAGTGGGATTTAGCCTTGTCACAAGCTGAATTCACCTGCAATGACTCGGTAAATAGGAGTACGGGATGAGCCCCTTTCAGATTGTATATGGCAGCAGCCCAAGAGGAATTTGTGAGTTGAGGAGCACAACCGAGATGAATAAGTGAAGTGTTGAAGGTGACAAATATGCACAAGCCATGCGCAGGATATACACGCAGAAGTCATAAAGAGATTGGAAGAGAGTAGATGAAGTACAAACAATTTGCTGATCGTAAATGCAGAGAACAAAATTTTGAGGTTGGCGACTTGGTACTCGCTCATTTGAGGAAAGAGAGGTTTCCCAAAGGTGAGTATAGTAAACTCAAGATGAAAAGATCGGACCTTGTAAGGTCTTACGCAAATTTTCACCAAACGCCTATGAAATTGAGTTACTAGACGGGATAGGCATTTCCCCAATTTTCAATGTTTCGATCCGTATAAGTATATTGGAGGTTCTCCAGTGAGGAGACTCAAGAGGAGGATGTACCAGAAATTTACTGGAAAGCACAAATGCCTGAGGGGGTCAAAGAGGAAATGGAAGCAATCATTGACATCAGAATCAACAAGAGCACTAGGCACAAACACTATTACGAGTATTTGATAAAATGGAAAGAATAACGACAGAAGATGCAACTTGGATGTCCGAATCCGAAGTTGTGAAGCATGAAAAACCATGGAAGATCTCACAGCAAGAACATGAGTCGGAGCTCATGTTTTGTTACCTTGGGTGGTTGATGCAGGAGCATCCATGGGGTTTGCATTCTATTCCTTTTCATTTGCACTTTTGCAATCAGCTTGTTAGAACCATTTCTATCTAAGATTACACAAACACCATTTTCAATATAAACCTGTGTATCCCTTTTGAACAAGTTGTACACATTTGGAATGTGCTTCTTTTCTCCTTGCTTCAATTTAATATTTATACTACTGCTATTCCGTGACAACCAGTTTAATATCATTCCCCAATTTCACTTTAGATTGGATAGTCTCATCAATGTTTGCAAGCATTTCCTTATTAGAAGTCTTATGATTGTTACATCCACTATCTACATACCAAACATCTTTTGCATTCTCGATAGCAACATTACAAGTACTAAGCATAGAACCAAATCTTTAATTTTCATTTTCCCTCAAAAAAATTAATTAAAATCTCTCCTTAACATTAATTGATTAAATGAATTCACAACCCAAAGAAAGAACATTCCGAATGATAAAAATTATATAATTCACAACCCAGCAAAGAACAGTTCCAGAATGATAAAAAATAGAATTGATATTATATGATCAGGCAGAATAGCTACAAGAAAAATAGCATTCTATACAAAAGATTGAGATATACTCAGAACAGAGACTCTCTATTATTTTTTTATTAAAAAATACACAAATAGACTACTGCGTACAAACAAATATCTGCTGTGTTGTTGTGTTCTACACCCAATCTAAACAGATATTTAAAGGAAATCAAAGACTCAGTTAAGCCTCTGCTGTGGCAAACTTCAATTGACACTTGGCAAAATCACTTTTTGATCTGCAGTTTGACTGTGTTAAATTGACAAGTGTTGATTGAAAAAACTTAGTCATCATAGCTTTCAATCTCCCTCTTGATGCGAAGTTTTTGAATTCCTAACAGTGATCGAAGATGCTCCAATCTATCCTTTGGAAGGGCCTTAGTAAAAATGTCTGCAAGTTGATCTTTAGATTGACAAAATTCAAAGTAAATGAATTGTTGTTGAACAAGATCCCGAATGAAATGATGTCGGATATCAATGTGTTTGCTCCTGCTATGGAAAATAGGATTCTTTGTCATGGATATTGTGCTTTGATTGTCACAATAAATTTTAATGGGCTTACATACTTCCATTCCCAAATCTTCAAATAGTCTTGCCATCCAAATGGCTTGTGTGCTTGTTGATGATGCCACTATATATTCTGCTTCAGCTTGTAGATAAAGCTATAGTGAGTTGCTTTCTACTACTCCAAGAAATGAGATTTACTCCATAGAAGAAAGCATATCCAGAGGTACTCTTTCGATCATCCAAGCTACCTGCCCAATCCGCATCTGTGTAGGCTACAACATTGAAATTATTAGTAGCTTTATAAAACAATCCAAAATATTTAGTTCCACTTACATATTTGAGAATTCTTTTAGCTGCCTGCTAATGAGACTCTTGAGGTTGTTGCATGAATCTAGCAACTAGACTTACAACAAACAAAATGTCTGGTCTAGTAGATGTTAGATACATAAGACTGCCAACTAGAGATCTATAAAGAGTGGCATTACAAGGCAGAGTTTCATCTTCCTTCATCAATTTACTCCCAACAACAAGAGGAGTGCCCACTGATTTACAACCTTGCATATTAAACCTTTTCAACATATTTTCAACATATTTGGATTGACAGATAGATATACCAACAACTTCTTGGGTAATTTCCAAACCCAAAAAATATTGCATTCTTCCCAAATCAGACATCTCAAATTCAGATTTCATAGCCTCTTTGAACTCCTCCACAAGTGAGAATGAGGTGCCCAAAAATATTAATTCATCCACATATAAGCAAAGAATGATGAAATTTGATCCTACATTTTTTTGTAAACAGTACTCTCTTAAGAACATTTAACAAATCCATGATCAAGAAAATAGTTATCTATTCTAGAGTACCAAGCTCTCGGGGCTTGTTTAAGACCATAAAGATCCCTTTTAAGCCTATAAAACTTATCTTCATTTCCCCGAACAATGAAACCTTGTGGCTGGTCCACATAAACTTCTTCCTTCAAATATCCATTTAAGAATGCAGATTTAACATCCATTTGATAAACTGTTAACTATAACTGAGACGCAATGGAAAGAAAGGTTCTTACAGTTTCCATTCTTGCTACTGGAGCAAATGTCTCCTCATAGTCAATGCCTTCTTGTTGCACATATCCTTTTGCAACTAACCGTGCTTTATATTTTGAAATACTTCCATCCATATTGAATTTTATCTTGTAAATCCACTTTACTCCAACCATTGATTTTCCATCAGGAATATCAACTAACTCCCATGTATCATTCTTATTAATTGAGACATTTCAGCATCCATGGCTTGCATCCATAGCTCATTAGTACAAGCTTATTTAAAATTATAAGGTTCAACATGTGTAGAAGAAAGCAAAGCAAAATTATCATCAGCATACCTACGGCTATCTCATATATTTCCTTCAAACTTCTTGTTTTTCCATGAGGGCTACATGGAGTCCTTACTTGGGTGTCAACATGAGAACTAGTTGATGAAGTAGAAGAGGATTCCTTTGATGGAGAAGTCCTTGAAGGTGATCCCATATTTGTTTCCGTAGAGGGCTGCACTGATTGAATACTATTATCAAGAATTAAATTTTCAATATGATGAGTAATTATCTTATCTTCTCCTTCATTTTTAAAATAAACTCCCCCTTCATCAAAGATCACATCTCTACTAATATGAAACTTATTAGTAAGAGGATCATGACATCTATAAGCTTTACTTTCTTCTGAATATCCAATAAAAATGCATTTCACAAATTTCTCATCTAACTTCTTTCTTTGTTGTTGAGGAATATGAACAAAACATGTAGACCCAAAATATTTTAGATGAGAAACATTTGGCTTTCTACAAAACCAAGTCTCATAAGGAGTAGAAATTTTTACCATCTTTGTAGGACTTCTATTGAGAATATAAATAGTTGAATGCACTCCTTCTGCCCAATACATGTTTGGCAAACACATTTCTTTCAACATACATCTAGTCATCTCTACAATGGTTTTGTTTTTCCTCTCCGCTACTCCATTTTGTTGAGGAGTATAAGTTGTAGTTAGCTCCTTTTTAATGCCATGGGAAATGCAAAATTATTTGAATGCATTAGAGGTGAATTCTCCACCTCGGTCAGTTCTTAAAACTTTCAAATAGAAACCTGATTCCTTCTCAACAAGTGCTTTAAATATTTGAAAGCAACTAAAAGCTTGAGACTTCTCACTTAAGAAATAGACCCAAGACATCCTTGAAAAATCATCTACAAAGAGAAGAAAATATTTGTTCTTTCCAAGAGACAAAGTTTGCATGGGACCACAAATATCTGCATGTACTAAAGCCAAAGGCTCATGTGCTCTAAAATGATGATTAGGAAAACTTTCTCTATGTTTCTTCCCTATTAGAAAACCTTCACATACCTTTTTTTTTGGCTTTATGAAAGATGGAAAACCTCTCACCAAGTTCTTATTTTGTATGAACGAGAGAGATCCAAAATTAAGATGCCCAAACTCTTATGTGCCAAATCCAAGGATCATAAACAGAAACCTTCAAACAAGCTACATCAGATTCCATTTTTAGCAAAAACATCCTATTATGTGTCATAGGAGCTTCAACAACTAGTCCATTGTTGTTAAAAATATTACAAGACTTTCCTTCAAAAACGGTCTTGTAATTTTTAGTATTTAGTTGCCCTATGCTAATCAAGTTATGCTTTAATCTTAGAACAAACAAAGTGTCATGTACATACATAGTACTCCCATTCTTCATTTTTAAAGCAAGAACACCTTTTCCCATTACTTCTGCTTGATTATCATTACCAAAATTGACTTTCCCCTTCACATTCTCATCTAACTTTGCAAACAAACTTTTATTTCCAGTCATGTGATTTGAACATCCACTATCTAAATACCAAACAAAATCATCTTGACTTCAAAGCTATTTGATGTGAAAAACAAAATTTGAGATTTCTCACCTTTGTCTTTACTAAAATTTTCTTGAGAGGTGTTTCTTTTCTTTTTGAAACAATATTGTTCAATATGACCATCTTTACCACAATAGCTACAATGAAGGTGGCCTCTCCCAAGGTTGTTGCTTCTTCCTCTACCACGACCTCCTTTTCCATGAAATCTTCCATGGCCTCTACCTCCTCTATATGATGAGGAAAAAATAGAAGCCTCATTCATGGAAGATTGTTTTTTCTTGTCATCAACCTTCAACTTGGTTTGGAGGGCTTGTTTGAGGGCTCCTCATTCCTTTTCAACCTATTTTCATGTACTTGAAGGCTTCCAAATAAATCACTAAGAGTTAGTTGTGATAAATCCCTTGACTCTTCTATAGCAATGGTAATGGGATCAAAAAATTTTAGGAAGACTTCTTAACACTTTTTCAACAACCCTCCTATCTTCAAGAGATTCACCATGGGCATGAATAACATTCACAATATTTTGAACTCTAGTAATAAAAGCTTCAACACTTTCACTTTCTTTCATAGAAAGAGACTCAAAATCTCTTCTTAACATTTGGAGTTTGACAATTTTTACCTTAACGGAACCTTTATAGGCATTTTCCAAGGATTCCCAAGCATCACGTGACATCAAACATTCTGCAATCTTTGGAAATATTGAGATATCAACTCCTGTTTGAAGAATGAACAGAGCTTTGGCATATTTTTTTTGTTCTCCTTCAACTCTGTCTTTTGATCAGCAGATAAAGATTATAGGCGGCTTCATCAGCTAGCTCTGAATAGCCTGAAGAAACAAGCATCCATAGTTCTTGTGAGATTAGCATAGTTCTCATCTTCACACTCCAATACTCATAGTTCTCCCCACTAAAAAGAGGAATATGATACTACACAGTATTGTTAGTCTGGGCCATTATACTAGCTTGCAGCAGTCAAATAAACAACTTATATATGCATCTCTGATACCAATTGAAAAACTGAACAGGGACTTATATGAAATGAATTCACAACCCAAAAAAGAACAAAGTCAAAATGAAAAAAATAGAATTGATATTATATGTTCAAGTAGAATAGCTACAAGAAAAATAGCATTCTATACAAAAAGATTGAGATATACTTAGAACAGAGACTCTATTTTTTTTTTTATTTTAAAACATACACAAATGGCTTGTTGCGTACAAACAAATATCTGCTGTTGTTGTTGTTTTCTACACCCAATCTAAACACATATTTAAAGGAAATCAAAGACTCAGTTAAGCCTCTGCTGTGGCAAACTTCAATTGACACTTGGCAAATTCAGTTTTTGATCTGCAGTTTGAGTGTGTTAAAATTGACAAGTGTTGATTGACAAAAACTTAGTCATCATTCTTGTTATAATTTATCACTTTTTCACCTACAGTTTTGCTGCTGCAATTTCCCGTGTTCTGCTCATTGCAAATGCTTTAATTTGCCTATCTTTCATATACTCTATTCCTTCTGCTGATTGCATCTCTTTCATGCTCATTTTTTTAAATGCATACATACAACAATGCATATCAGTTCAGACTCTCTAGAAGTCTTTATTTACTGTTACAAAAATATATTAAATCCTAAAACTATACACTGCTTTTAAAGCGAGCTGGAAGTTTTTAGAGAAACCCACAAAATATTACATAGACATATATATTGAATAGTTGAAAGTATTCAAGTGTATATATGTTGAATAGACATATATACGGGAGATAAAAAAAGGGCTGTGGCCAAATATACACACCAACAAATTTGAATTTTCAGCACGGATCCGAGATATGAGATCCTTTTCCTACATGCGGCTTAGACAAATTCCCAACAACAGCTTTTGTAAATGAGTATCCTTCATCCGAAGAGCTGCCCATGATCTTTTTCTAGTGGCTCAAGTCCAATAAGGACTCATTTCCAGAGGATCCACAATAGAACTTGGTCCAAAGCAACTTGATGGACGAAAAAGAGCCCTGTTGCATCTACTCAAACTTATTTTTGCATCGGTGTAGAGCAATCACTTGCAGAGAAAAGAAAGTTGTCTCAACAACACCATAGATTTAATAGGTGTGGGCCATACTATTTCATTGATTAATATAATCTATGCTATAATAGCGGTGGGAAATAATGGATCATTGTTTTGAAGCACTTAACGAGTATGCGCAAATGCCTATATCTACAGACTCTTCATGCTCAATTGTTGCAATGAATAATAATAGCTTCATTCCTGCTTCTAGTCCTTCAATGGATGCAATTCATCACCCTCCAAAATGCAGACCCTATGCCTGTGTTTAAAGTTAGTACAGTTTTCAATTATGTGGATATTTTTTTCCATAAAATTCATTATTATAACTGAGACGAATTGAATTGTGTTGCACAATGTTTTCATGATTCATTTAGTGACAAATACTCCCCCTTTTTTGCAGGACATTGTTATTGCCTTCTTCTCATTGCTTGAGACCGAGGTATGGTAGGCCACATAAGAAGTATTGCCTCACATGTAGCCTTTTGCTTCCGAATTGAAAAATATGATCATCATGATATGGAAGTATGGATGTACTGAATATAAAAATTGGCATATATGTTTTGGAAACATTGTCTTGTGTTCTCCTTTCAACCTGATTTAGCTATTATTTTTGTTTAAAATGTTTTGCCTCAAACGTCTTACATGCTGGCCTATGCATTCTATTTGCAAGAGTCTTCAAAATATCTATTCATTAATGGTAGTTAAATTATCATTCAGTAATATGTATGTTGTATATCTATTCAAGTTTTTTTAGTCACCGAGTTTTTTTATATTCGCTTGTTTATAATTATTTTCAGGTAGATCAATATCACAAGATTACATATGTTTGTCAGGGCAAACTAATTAATAAAAAAAGATTTCAAGGAAATGATAAATAATCTATTGATTGGTTGACCGTCAATTTTGCAAACATGTGTGTTGAATTACTATTAATATTCAACCTAACATATTCCTCATATCACATCTTACTCAATTTTACTAAATTTTTCCTCTTATTTCTAACTTCTCTTATTAAGAGTTGCACAAACATATAATACTTTGTTTGGTAGTTAAAGATATCTTTTGACCATGTTAGTTTCTCGCATGTGCTATGATTGTCGCATATACACATTCAGGTTGTTTATAAGTTACAAAATACACATTATTAAATGGCATATGTGTTTGGATTTTACTTAAAAACAATTTAGTGTGATTTTGATTAATTTTATAATTATTATTTTATATCATTGTGAAATGTGTTTCAAATTTTCGTTTGGGATGTTTTTGGTATAAAACAATTTTATTTATTTTAAAGATTGAATGTAATTAATTTTCTAATAAAAATATGTTTGAGAGTCATTGAGATAGTCCTTAGCTCTAATGATACCTCATGGCTTGTTTAATTCTTGTGCCACCCATGTATGGTGATAAGCGTGATAAGTTTTTTTATTTTTCTAATTAGTGTAGTTCTTCACTCGGTGACGATGAAATATTTTTTTGGAATTCCTTTTTACATATTAAAATTGGAAACTAAGCTTCAATCTTCACTCTCTAAAGATGGATTTAACAATGGGATCCAAAACGTTAGACATAAATTTATTTGCACAAATGATCTCAAGAGGAATTTTACTCAACATAAGACAATTTATTGTAGAAATTACCAAATAAAACTAACGAACAACAAATACATAAATAAAAGGAATTGCAAAATTAAAAAAATAGAGTTTTAAGACTTTAACCAATATTGTTGTGCATAATTATATTTCCTCTTCTTCCGTCATAACTTCATCTCATTACAATATGATATGTTCTATATGATTACACCAATTATAATTACTTCTTAATATAAGAAAGATTTCTCCTAAAAATAACGATGAACAACTCTAAAAAGAGCATGCAAACCACATCTAAAAATAAAACTTTTATTTTTAATTACTTTTCCTAAAAATAGGAATACAACAAAATGTTTTATTTATTTATTTGCTTTCTTATAAGAATCGTGCATGCAAAAATAGAAGTTGTTTGCAATGCATGTGGGGAAAAATTATACGCATATTCGAATACCCCCTTAATTTCGACCTTCAAACTTTTTACTATTCTGGAGTGGAGTGTACATTTTCAAATCGACATATTTTTTTATCAAAAACTCCTAAACTTCTCAAATACTCAAAAACTTCCTTTGCCAAAGCCTTCAAAAAGATATCAAGCAAACTGATCTTCGGATCTACAAAATTCAAGACATATTTCTTTGTTGTTAACCAACTCCCTAATGAATGATACCTCATCTCCATATGTTTACTCTTCTTATGAAAACCATGATTTTTGGACAATGCTATTGTTGATTTGTTGTCACAAAAAATTTATGTAGCATCCTTCCAATTTTAACTTAAGTCTTTCAACACTTTTCTCATCCAAACAAATTGACATGCTACTCTTGTTGCTACTACAATATATTTTGCCTCTGCTGAAAATAATATGACTATGGGCTGCTTTTTTGATGCCCATGAAATTACTCTTGTTCCAATGTGAAAAGTATAACCAAATGTGTTTTCCTAGCATTTATACTTCTGGCACTATCACTGTCTATATAACCTATGAGTTTGAACTCATCTGATGTTGAATACAAAATTCTATGATTCTTAGTTCCATATACTTACCTCAAAATATTTTTTCTAGTTTGTCAATGTGAATCATTTAGAAATTCCATGAACTTTGAGATGAGACTCACACCATACATAATATCAAGCCTTGTGGTTGTCAAATACATGAGACTTCCAACTAACCTTTTGAACAATGTTGGATCTACAAATGATCTTTTGTCATCTTTTTTTAACTTTAAACCTACTACAGCTGGTGTTGGCATTGACATGCAATTCAAAATGTTAAATCTCTTCAAAACATCATTAACATACTTTGTTTGTGAAATAAAAACTCTACCTTTTGATTTTTGAAATTCAATGCCCAAAAATAGTGCACGAGACCTAGATTTGTTATCTCAAATTCTTTCCTTGTGGTAAATTTGAATGAATGTAGACATGTTTCAAGTAATAATTAAATCATCCACATACAAACAAACAATAAAAATCATACCTTGTTCATTTATCTTGATGTATGAAGTAGACTCACTTTGTTGCTCATCGAAACCATTATGAATCAAATAAGAATCAATATTGTTATACCATGCTCTAGGCACTTGCTTGAGACCATAGAGCACTTTTCTCAACTTGTATACCTTTCCTTCATGACCTTTAATCTCATAACCTTATGGCTAATTCACATAAACTTCCTCTTCAAGAAATCCATTCAAGAATGTTGATTTCACATCCATCTGATATATAGGCCATTTGTTTTTGAGTTGCAATTGCTAGAACTATTTTTATCGTGTCCAATCTGTATCTTGGTGCAAACATTTCATTGTAATCAACTCCATATTTCTGTAAAAAACCACTTGGAACCAGCTTTGGTTTATGTTTCTAAAATTTACCATCAACACTATATTTAGTCTTGTAGACCTACTTCATTCTTATCACGTCCTTTCCTTCAAGAAGATCTACCAATTCCTAGGTATCATTCTTCTCTATGGCATCTATCTCACCATCCATGACTTGAGCCTAAAATTCATTATTTATAGCCTCTTAAAAGTATACTAGATATGTAGCTTGAGAAAACAATGCAAAAACTTAAAAAGAGTTAGTTGTATCAACATCATAAATCTCACTAAAACTCTTTGTTTTTTACTGCAAAGGGCTATTTGATGATGGTCTATTTTGCATCAAGGAGTTGATTCGGTGTTCTTTGTGGTGTCTCTTGCATGGTTGAAGATGACTGAAATATTGGAGACCTCCTAGTTGTAGATGGAGGTGTAGCTTGTGCTACAACTTGAGATGCATGTCCAAGATTGGAAGGAGATACAATACCTTTCTGTTCTATAGTTTCATCCATCATATCATCATGAGAAATAGTTGTTTCTATGTTGACTGTTCTCTCAATACTTTCATCCCATGCCTCATTTTCAACAAACTATACATCTCTGTTGATTATGACTTTTCTAGTGACTGGATTAAACAACTTGTAAGCTTTCATATTCTCTAAATATCCAACAAATACACACTTTTCTCCTTTTTGTCTAACTTCTTCCTTAGCTCATTAGGCACATGTGCATATGCCACACAACTGAAAATTCTAAAATGAGAAACACTATGTTTTTGTGAGTCCAAGTCTGTTGAGGAACCATGTTTCAAATAGTTTTCATTGGACACCTATTTAAAAAGTAAACAAGCTTGTTAATGCTTCGCCTAATACTCATTTGGAAGATGTTTGGCCTTCATCATACTTCTCGCCATTTCCATTATGGTTCTATTCTTCCTCTCTGCCACATTGTTCTATTGTCATGTATACTTGGTAGTAAACTACTTGTGGATACCATGATATTTGCAAAAATTTAGAAAAATATTGGAAACATACTCACTTGTCTCTGTCCTTAGAAATTTGTTGTAGTATCCACTTTTCTTTTCCACTAAGGCCTTGAATGTTGAAATATATCAAAACATCGATTTGTGTCTCAAAAAAACACACACATGTCTTCATGTATAATCATCAATGAATGTCATAAAATATGAGAAACTTCCAATAGAAGTTGTTTACACAGGTCCACATAAATTTGAATGAATAATTTCAAGTGGTGCACTTGCTCTAATTGTTTTTCCAATCAGTAAAGGACTTTGTGTGTTGCTTACCCAAAATACAACCTTCACAAACTCTCTCTGGTTTCTAAATGAAAGGAAAATCTTTTACTATATTTTCCCGTTTAATAAATTCAAACCACTAAAATTTAAATGACCAAAGCTAAGATGCCATAGTTACGATTCATATTTCACAACTGACTAAAAATTTGATTCAATTTCTTTAGCTCCAAACTGAGCTTCGAGCGTGGCTTCAGACTTGACTGGTTTTTACCTCAAAGGAAACATTTTATTGCTTGTCATATTCAATTTAGCAATCAGTGAGTACTTGGAACTTTATCCACGATCACACATGTGTTGTCTTCAATGTAAACTTGTATCCCTTTTGTACCACTTAACTAATGCTCATAAAATTATGCTTTAAACCGCAATATAATAAACATCATGCATAATCTTTTGCTTCCCTTTTAGTTAGAATCTTAATTGTTCATTTTCCTTTTACATACATTGTATTATTATTCCCAAGGGTAATATATGTCTTTTACCGACTCATCCGAAATGGAAAATAAATTTAAGTTACCTAACATATGATTACTATGCACCAAAATTCAAATACCATACATTACAAAGTCTTTCTTATGATAGATTACATTCAATAGGCGATAAAGAAGGTATTGCTTCAACAATCCATGTGCATTCAATAAACATGGAGCTTGGAGTAGATCTCCTAACCTGATTTTGATTCTTCTTATTATGATCATACTACTTTTTCCTGCAATCATAAGCATAGTGTCCATATCTCTTGCAATTGTGACACTGCACATGCAACCTATCCCGTCTCCACTAACACCGTTTATGATTGTATTCTTGATTATATCCTCTTCCACTTGAGTTTGATTGACCGTTTTTGCATCCTCTGGATGAAATTTTTCTCTACCTTTAAGGTCGAAGCTTCCTCTTCTTCTTCCATGAATTCTTGATATCTAAGATGAAACAGTTTTATCTACAACTTCATTTGATTTATTCAACCTTTGTTCATGATTTATTAGTGATGCATGCAACTCATCATTTGAAAAATGACTTAGATCCTTAGTTTCTTCAATAGCAACAACTAAAGGATCAAACTTTGTAGGTAAAATCCTAAGCATCTTTTCAATAATCCTTTTGTCTTCAATAGTTTAACCATGGAATTTAATTTGATTGACTAGACCAACTACAAAAGTAAAAAAAGACTACGAATCTGAATCTTTCATTGACCCATTTTCAAAATCTCTTCAAGTAATTATAGTTTGGCGGTTTTTACTTTCTCATGCTACCTTGATACACAAATTTGGGAGTATCCCATGCTATTTGTGATTGACTAGCTAATATCACTCTAGGAAGAATGCTTTCATGTATGGCTTGATGAATAAAGAAAAAAGTTTTTTCATCTCTCTTTCTTAATTTCTTCAAAGTAGCTTTCTCGCTGTGAGAGTGCGTTATACGTTGATGCATCTACAGGATTTGTGTACCCATTCTCTACAATTTCCCTTAAACCAATCTTCCTTTTTTCTTTGAATGAGAAAATAGAGTTCAATATAACAATGATTCTTACCTTAAATCCTTGCATTGAGGTTGAAAATATGTCGATATAGTTCCTTCAAGATCACAAATAATACTTTATTCTTTCTTCAAATAGAATCATTCCTTACATTGTGAATTTGTTAATGAATCTACTCAAAAAAAAGTCTAAAATTAGGAAAATGAAGTATTTTCTTGATATTTATTCATTGAACTCTCTCTTTTATAGTCTTTCTCGAGTTTTTCATCTAATAATCGCCCTTCATAATTACCTCCATCAAGTTTATCCTCCTCATCTTGCTATTTTAGAACCCCGACTATTTTTGGCTTACATGTTTTTTTTTTTTTTTTCAACCATAAAAAGTGTTTAAACATTTTAGAACCAAACTCACTCACTTACACCCATAGGGGTCATTTACATCATGATTAGACACTAAAAATACCCTCTAGCCATCTAACAAGCCAAAATTTCATGTCAAAGTAAAGCTCCGCAATCGTAGGAGAGACGCTCTTGTATCATACTCCTAAGGGAATGAGAAAGCTTACCCAATATTATTTCTTCTTTATGTACTTCCAATTGAAAGTGATCATCTTGTGGTTATCTTTGAATGAATGCCATGCATACCATGCTTTCATCAACTATACTAAGTGTTCTACAAGCGTATTTGCCTTTGTAATGATCATGTTCTTGAACAAGAACGTGCTTGTCAGGACTATGTGATATCTTCTTCACCTCTTTCTTAAGAACGTACAATTGCTCCAACTCATTATAAAATGCATCATCATGACTGTTAATCCATATTTTTCACTCTCCTTTTATCATTCTTGAGTCATCACGTCCGTAAGATTTGAAAATAGTAACTTTTGCTTTGAGAAATCACCTTCCTTTGATTGCTCCTTCACTCTCTCATCCGTTAAACCTACATACATAACAATCAAATAAAAATTAGATGGATAAAACTGATCCTCATCAACACTCCTGACCACCTCTTCCACCTCATGCTTGCTTCCTTCAATTATCTTGTCTTGAATTTCTTCTTGAGCTTGTAATTCTTTGTCCTTTTGGAATATTTTAATCCATCTTTCATGATAGTTTTCACCTTGCTCAAGGTCTGATTGCTTCATGGTATCCTCATGCTTTGAATTTTTCTCTTCCTTGTTTATTTTTTGTGCTCCTAAGAGCTCTTGTTTTCCTTCTTTCCTTATGAGATTTGCAGATCCACTTACCTCATCCTCCTTGTTTTTTCTCCTTTGCAAATTATCTTGGTATTCTTCCTCTCCACTTATCCATTTCCATAGTTTATTGAATGTACCTACTTTATCTTCCATTGTGCCATCTTCTCTATCAATTGTACCTCTTATAGTTTCAAGACCAACTTCCTTCTTTTGCTGAAAGTAAGTTTTCATGCTCATTAACATAACTCTAGGATATTTTTCACTCCATGCTTGGTTGTCCTTAAGAGGATTCAAAGTGTGTTTAAATCCATCCTTCATGAGAGTATAAGTGTTAGCCCATCCATCATGAATATCTCTTCTATCAAACTACCATGGCCTTCCTAACAAGAGATGACAAGCATCCATAGGCATCACATCACAAAGAACTTCATCCCTATACCTACCAATCTGAAAACTAACATGACATTGTTCACTAACAAGCACTTTATGATTCTTTTGCACCCAATATACCTTGTATGGCTTATGATGCTTCAACCTTTTCAATTTGGGTTTTTCAATCATTTATAAAGAAACTAGATTATTCATGCTACCATTATCAACAATAAGTTTACAACACTTACCTCTAGACTTGCACATGGTTTTGAATAAAGTTCTTCTTTGATTTGGTTCTTCACATTATTTCCTTACATTCATCATCACTCTTATCATCATCAATTCCGCTCTTGTTTCAATTTCCTCTACTTGTGTTGTTGAATGCACAATTCCTTCTTCTTCACTTTCCATAATATGATTTCTTGCTTCTCTTCTCATGCTGCCACTTACTTGAGAATTCTTTGGACACTCATATGCTCTATGACTAGCATACTTATTGCATTGAAAACATCTTCCCGTGAACACACTTTTTATTCTTTCATAGTTACCTCTTATAACATGTTATGCTTGTGAACTAGTTTATTTCCTAACTTATCATTGTTCTTGTTGTTGTTCCTTGTTTGTTTGTTATCCTTTACCTCTAAATTCCTTACGTCTATAATCCCTCACATGCTAAATTCTCCTTCTATTCAAATTATCTTCAACCTTCAAGGCCAACTAATAACACTCCTCAAGTGTTCTAGGACTAGCAAGACTCAACTCATCCGACAAATTATACCTCAAACCATTAATATATCTAGCTATTTTATTTGTATCATCCTCCATATGACCTGATATGATACTCAACTTATAAAACTCTTCAATATATTCTTTGACACTTATCTCTTTTTTTTTTAAATTTTGAAGTTTTCTATACAAACTAGTCATATAATCACTAGGAAAGAATTTACTTTTCAATTTAGCTACCATTCTGTCCCATTATCTGATATTAGATTTATTTTCCTTCACTCTTTCCTCTTGTATGCAATCCCACCATAGAGATGCATGCCCCTTCACTTGGTTCTAGCAAACTTCACATGTTGATCTTTAGGTACATTATCAAAATCAAAATATTTATCTAACTCACATATCCAATCAAGAAGCTCTTCACCATTCAGGTTTCTTGAATACTCTAGAAGCTCTATCTTAGGCTTTGATTATTTTCTATGTACTACTCTCACCAATATTTCAAACCTTTGTTCTTCAACATCTCTATTTTCTTCAATCGTTGCATGTGGTCTCGAACTACTTCTTCTTGGTCACTCAAGTCACTAGATCCACTCCTCTTCTTTGGTTTTCTTCAACGGTTGTGATCCTTGCATCAAAATTCACCCTGATATTCCTCAACTCATGTAACATAGCTTCTCCCATTTGTAAGGATGCTCTATCTCCGTTGTATTTCTTCTTGGTGGCATTTTGTCTCTCCTGAGAATCACAACTATAGATTTTCTCTTCTACAATGAATTACTCATTTTACAACTTTTTCAAGTGTCTTAACTTGCTCTAATAGGAAAATGATGTAGAGAAATTTTACACACTCAACCAACCAAAAGTTAGTATTAGCCAAAACTTTGCAAAAATGTCATGTACCTTAAAAAGAAAGCACTTACTTAACCCCGAATCTTTCCAAAATAAGCAAAATTTGGACTATGTGGTTTATCTGATCAATTTTTACCAATCCACTATGTGTATATATCATATTCCATGTAAAACACCATTCACAATGAAGGAAATCCATGAAAATTTTCAAATTCTCTTCTTCTCTTCAAAATTGTCCTTGTATGTTCTTAAGAGCAATGTTGATGGTCGAAACTCGGTTGGAAGAAACTCACAAATCCACAAGACAAACTAAAGCATGATTTGTGCACCCATAAGGCCCCTTGAGATTTATACCAAATATTATTCTCTAAATCTCAATGTAGGTCACTTTTCCTTCACCTTCTTCTTCTCAAGCTAACCTTGTCTCTAGTGAGTTCGCTCCGAGGCTTTTCCTAATATAACTTTGATGTAAATACTCATTAGATAAAATAAAGGCCTTTTAGAGTACCCATTTGGCCATTTTTTCCTATGAAAAATTCAATATACCTTCCTTGAGAAAAGGACCTCCAAAATCCACAAACTCGCTTTACTAATTAGGCCTTAACACCGTATAAGACTCTTAGATAGCAATTGTCAAAGTTTTTGAGAAAAAATGATTTAGTTATGAGATAATTTCTTAAAAATCAATAAGATTCCAACCCTTAGGTTTTGTTTGACAAACATTACATCATAACTCTTGATGCGAACCCTTCAATCAAGCTAGTGTAGTTTTACCCTAGGTCTTAAACCACTTCCTTCATGTATACAATTCTAACTATCAATAAATTAGAGAGTTTGAAGAAAGTTCCACCCAAACAATTTTGAAATATGTTTGTGCTTCCTATCTAAAGGATTAATACAAAATTTTAGATCATGACAACAAGTGTAAGGTCTTCTAACATCATACTTTCTACAAACCCTAGGTGGGGTTTCCTCAAGCCCCAGTAGATGAAATTATTTGTAGAACCAAGAAAATTTTCTTTCAAAGGTTGAAACTTTATCCATATGTTTGTCTTGATATCATCCTCCTTCTAGAATGGCAGTGAGAGTTAAGAACATCTAAATTTTTGCTCAAACCAATCTTCTTTTCTTCTTTGAACGAGAAAACAAAGTTCACACTACGTACTTCAAAGTTATTTTTGCAATATAACAGTGATTCTTACCTTAACTCTTTGCAGACCGAGGTTGAAACCAGGTTTGATATAGTTCCTTCAAGATCACAAATAATACTTTATTCGCTCTTCAAATAGAATCATTCATTACATAGTGACTTCTTTAAGGAATCTACTTTAAAAATGGTCTAAAAGGAAAACAAAGAATTTTCTTGATATTTCGTCGTTGAACTCTCTCTTTACACTATTTCTTGATTTTTTCACCTAAGAATCACCCCTCATAAATTTGTCCTCGAGTTTATCCTCTTTCTCATATTTTTATTTTAGAACCCTAGTTGTTTTTGCTTACATGTCATTTTTTAAAGCATAAAAAGTGTTTAAACATTTTAGAACCATGTGTACTCACTTACACCCCTGGGAGTCATTTATATCATGACTAGACACTAAACAAAGACCCTCTAACCATCTAACAAGTTAAAATTGCATGTTAAACCAAAATTACAATCATAGAAGAGATATTCTGTATCGGTTGGGAGGTTATGATGATTTGGCCTTACTTGGCTTAAAATGGGTTTAGGAGTTTTAATAGGGGTAAGTGACTATTTATGGGAGTAAATAGGTATTACGGGGGTAGGATATGACTTAAGACTTATATATAATGATTGATATATGGATATGAGTTGTGTGGGTAGGTCACCTAGGGGTGTCAAAAACTAGTGTCTACAATTGTTCCTAATGGTGAATCATGGATTTCGGTTCGAAACACATCGATAAAAACTCTACACGCTTAATCCCAAAATATATTGTTCTCGATAATGAATAATGGATTGTGATTCGAAACTCAATGATAAAAACCCTACACAATTAATCCCAAAGTTCATTGTTAGAATCTCATAGATTGTGGAAAAATTAGAAATCTCAAAATAAGGTATTTTCAAAGATATCCATTTTTTATTTTGTCCCCGATGATGAATCATGGATTATGATTCAATACACATTGATCAAAAACTCTACGCAATTAATTCCAAAAATAATTGCTCTATCTCATGGATCGTGGAAAATCAAAAGCTCGAATAAGGTCTTTTAACAAACCCATATTTTTGGCATATCTTGTAATCGTTAGAGTTCATGAGACCACATACCTTTTAGCCATTTTGTCGAAGTCACCCACATGCTTGTGCATTTTGCATACACGTATGTTAGAGCACTCTGCAACTAAAACCTTTGACAAATTTCTATTATCCATCATTGTAGGGCCCTTCATTATTATGGTAGGGATGACCCCCTCACGTAGTGAAAATTACGTTAGAGATTTATGACAATAACAAAGAGGTACCACCTTCTATTATGTTTGTCATGAGGAGGAAGAAAATTGTCACAGCTGCTCCAACGCGAGGGGAAAACCCTAGATGCAAACTTTAAAACCCTAATGCACTATGGACCGACGTGATCAACAATTCCGTGTATCCTATGGTGATCAACGCACCTGCAGATAATTGTAGATGATCGAAAATCCTTGTGCACTCTATGGTCTGCATGGGATAGAGATAATGTCTTCTATGGATTTGCACCGTATAAGGTCGAGGGTCATGTAGCATATCAATGTAATAAAAGTAGATTTGTTTGGATTGTATCTCAGAGATTGATAAGTTGAATTTTGTATTAATTTTTTTCAAAACTTGAATATCATCTTTCAAACACTTGAATGCAACTTTATAAATGAATGTGTATACTAAGGGTTAAATTTGAAGTCCACTTATGCCTATGCAACAATTTTCGGGTGGAGAATTTTCCAACACCGCGCTTCAAAATACAAAATAGAGTTATTTATACCGCCCTTCAAAAGACTATTATGTATTTATTTAACTATGATTAATATGTACTAATATAAATTGCATATAGCTCTATATAAAAATTGACGATCATATTTTAAATATGCAAGTCACATACAATAGTTATTTCAAAAATTTGCAAGTATTTCACAAAAAAAAAAAAAACAAAAATGTCTAAACAGGTTGTCGAATTTAACCTATAGTGGATTCTTATATTTTACAACTTTACTAACTTCATTTGAATACAAATTAATATTTAAAAATTGACACACACACGTACACATACACATGCACATATATACACACATACACACAGAGACACACGCACATACACACAAACACACGCACACAAATACACACATGTTTCATGAATAGACCCCATCCTAACATTACACTATTCAATAATTAGTACATGCCCAACTTGTGGAAGGGCGGAGGTTGAATCATGGTGCGCTCCTTCTATGATTTATTTTAAAGCGAATGAAGCCGATCTTAAACTAACCTTCCTTCACTTCCGCCCCACAATAATAAACTTCAAAGCGAATCACATCTTCAAAATACCTTTACCTTTATTAACATCGTCCAACATGAAAGTTACATCAAATCGTAGAGGTACACCATCTCTCAAACGCCATCGGCATGGTGTCTACGTATGAAAATTGAATTTATCTAGGTACCCTCCTGTTAATTTTGATGGCTATACTTATAATACACTTTTTTAATAGTAAAATAACATCATTTAAAGACATATCAGGTGAAAGGATCCTTGAACCCATAGTAAAAATACAGTGTACCCAAAAAAAAAAAAAAAGAGTTCAATGAAATTGAATGTTTTTATGATAAATGTTAATTGGAATTTAATGTTTATGCGATATTTATTTGTGTTTTTAATTATTTATTTAAATAATTTCTATAGTGTATCAATATATTAAATATTTATTAAAAAACACTATAATTCACCATTTTGAATATCTTGTAATTTATAAACATTTAAATATTAATTGAAAAATATATAAACTAGCAATCGCATGTGTACAAAGGTCAATGTGAACGTCGAATGATATAAGTTATTTTATTTAGAGTGATATGTTAATTACGTTCGTAGTTGATGTGGTTTTTAATTATTTGGGGGAGAAATTGTGTTAGTATTGGAATGTGTTTGAAGCGGTGGTTACATCGGTTACAGATTGGTTTTTTGTTAAAAAAACCTTAAATGTAGTGTTGATATCATGTTGATAATAGGTGTGATGTGTGTGGAAGAGTAGGAATATAGATGAAACATTTCATTGAAAGGTTCTATTTGTACTAAACTTGAATACATGAAGTCTTTTGCTTTAGATAAAAGTAGTGTTGAGAAAAGTTGTAGTGGAAGTTCTATTGAAGTAGAGTCTAGTATTTACGATGGGTTATTATGGTTAAGTAAAATATGAGGGGCATTTACCTTGTACCTCATGTTCTTTATAAAGTTGGTATCTATGGTAATCTGTAAATGACCAGATTGCTAAGTGAAGTCAACCATGGCTGCAGAACTGGAGTGGCTTAGCTGCTGGTGATATAGCCCTATGTCCATGAAGGAAAAATATGTCATGGAAAGCCAACTTTGTTTGTAATAGCTCCAGATTTTCGTCTCCCTACTTGAAGATTGAGCAATGCTCTCCTAAGTCCCCTCTTTGGAAAATCTAATAAATGGTTTCATGGCTTACTACTTTTCCTATTTAGAACTTAATTGTAGTCTTTTGTTGCGGTTTGTTAAGACTTAAATATAAGGCAATGCCCTGCAATTATGGACATTAGATCAAAGATTGCTTAGGCGGTTCAGTAGGAATTTGGTCATCCTGTTTTCTCTCTACAAAGGAAGTTTCTCAAATTATATTCTTGTCCGCCAAAGAAAAATTGCAATATAAATAAAATTTCCTTGCACAGATGCCATACTGTACAATACAGAAAGCAAGATTGTTGTGTATGGAAGCCAAGAATTTTGTTTAAATGGTTCGCATACACTCTAGGATGGTGATATTAAAAACAAGCCCATACCCAAATTAATGCTCATCCCGAAAATTATAAGCACTCTTAAAACAAAACACGTAAATGCAATCGCTGTAATTGATCTATTTCTTATTCTTATTTTCTTGTGTTCTGCTCAATCAAAGAATACAATATTTATAGAATAACAATAAACAAAGTCTTATTCAAACTCAAACTCAAACTAACCTATCTCTACTCTTCATCCTACAAATGGACAACATTTGCCAGCACATACACATATCATCTAGTGTGTTGTCAATTACAAAATAACTTCCCTAAATGTTAGCTAAGAGTAATCCCGATTCGCAACTATGGAATCGAATGCCACTACGGAATCCCGAAATATTAGGCTATGATTTCTGCATATCTAACACTCCCACTTAGCCAAATATTTGTCAACCAGCTTAGATCACATCGAATCCTTCTTTGCAAAACTCAAACTTATTTCTTGGTAATGCCTTTGTCAATGCATCCGCCACCATCATCTCAGTTGCACAATACTCCATTTTGATAGTGTTGTTCTCAATTTGTTCACGGATGAAATGATATTGTATCCCTATATGTTTAACTCTCCCATGATACTTCGAATTCTTTGTCATGGCTATGCAACTTTGGCTGTCACACTTTAATATTGTTGGTTGGGACTGAGTAACCTCAATGTCCTGCAACAATCTTCTCAACCAAATCAATTCTTTTGTAGCTTGACATGCTGCTATATATTCTGCTTCTGCACTGGAGAGAGAAATAGATCGTTGTTTCTTACTTGCCCACGAAACTGCACCTCCACCAAGGATAAAACAGAACCCTGAAGTTGATCTTTTACTATCAACGTCCCCTGCCCAATCTGCATCACAATATCCAGTAAGTTGCAGAGATTTTTCTGAACTCCCACTAAATCTTATGCCATGTTTAGTGTTCTCGTAGATATCGAAAATTATTTTAATCCGCCGCCAATGTTGTGGTCCAGGATTGCTAGAATATTGGCTCACAATACTTACAACATGTGCAATATCAGGTTTGCTAGAAACCATTGCATACATTAGGCTCCCAACAAGATTCTGATATGGAACCATACTCATATAACTTTCTTCTTCTTGTGTTTTGGGACACATGTCCAGTGAAAGTTTGTTTCCTACTTCCATTGGAGTACTTATTGGCTTGCAATTTTCCATCCCAAATTTCTTGAGAATGTTCCTAATGTACCTTTCTTGACTAAGATGGATTTTCCTCTTCTCCCTATCTCTTAAAATTTGAATGCCCAAGCAATAATGAATCTCACCATGATCAGTCATCTCAAATTCTGCAGCTAATTGAGACTTGAACATGCCTAACATCTTAAAATCATTACTCATAATGATGGTGTCATCAACATATAAGGCTAAGATGACTAGAGACTCACCAATATGCTTTATGTAGACATTTGAATCAGCATTGCAACTTACATATCCTTCATTTTGGAGAAACCCATCAATACGCTCATACCATGCTCTTGAAGACTATTTTAGTCCATACAATGTTTTCTGAAGCTTGCATACTAACTGCTCCTTTCCTTCTTGTATGTAGCCTTCTGGTTGTTCCATATAAACTTCTTCCTTTAAGAATCCATTTAAAAATGCAGTTTTTATATCTAGCTGATGTACATGAAGATCCAAGGTTGCTGCCACTGCTAACAGAACTCTGATGGATGTTATCTTGACTACAGGAGAAAAGGTGTCATGATAATCCAAACCTGCAATTTGGGTGTATCCTTTTGCCACCAATCGAGCCTTGTAGCGGTCTATCGACCCATCAGACTTGTACTTTTGTTTGAATAACCACTTGCATCCAACCACTCTTCTTCCAGGTGGAAGAATCGTGAGTTCCCATGTCTGATTTTTTATGAGCGATTCATATTCAGCATCCATTGCTTGCCTCCAATCTGCTGCATAAATACTTTGAAGTGCTTCTTGAACACTGAGTGGTTCATCAACTTCTACATTAAGTGCATATGATTCCGATGCCTTTTGAGTGGGTTTCCGTAGTCTTGTTGATCTACGAAACTGCTGCTCTCCTTGTACATCTCCTATGGGTTGTGTGGCTGCAACTTGTAATGGTCTCGCTGGAGTAGAATTCTCATGCTCAGATTCTTCATCAGATCCGAGATCATAAGGCCTTGTTTCTGAATCCTTAGCATTTTCCATCTCTGCTGATTTGTGCAAAACTGAATTTTCATCAAAAATGACGTCTCTTCTGACTAGAATCTCATGTGTTATAGGATCATAAATTCGATATCCCTTCGAATTCAAACTGTATCCAACCATTATACACTTCTTGCTTTTGTCATCTAGCTTCTTTCTTTCTTCATCTGGTATATGTGCATATGCTATGCAACCAAAAATTCTTAAATCATTGACACTTGGCTTGCTTCCATGCCATGCCTCATAAGGCGTCTTCTTATGCAATGCAAGTAGTTGGCAACCTGTTTTGTATATATGCCGCATGGATAATCTCGTCTTGTACCAAAAAATATTAGATAATCCACTACTCTTAAGCATGCATCTAGCACTTTCAACAAGAGTCATATTCCTTCTTTCAGCAACACCATTCTGTTGCGGTGAATAAGGAACAATATACTCAAGTTTGATACCTTCTTTTGCACATAAACTTTTGAAAGCATTTGAGGTATATTCACCCCCATTATCACATCTGAGTCGTTTCAAAGGTTTTTCCGATCGCATCTCACCAAATGCTTTAAAACCTTCAACATCTCTAATGCACATGGTTTATTTTTGATAAAATAAACAAAGGTCATTCTAGAAGAATCGTCAATGAAGGTAATAAAATACCTTGCCCCGTTGTGTGACATTGTTTGCATTGCACTGCAGATATCTGAATGCACCAGTTCCATTTGCTCCTTAGCTCGTGTTGCACCTTTCTTGGGGAAGGGGAATCTATGTTGCTTTCCTAAACAACCTTCACACACTCCCAACTCAACTGGTAGATGCAAATTAAAATCTTCCACAAGCTGCTCTGATTTTAACATTTGAAGCGAATGAGGATTTGCATGTCCGAATCTATGATGCCAAAGAACTGAATCAGATATTTCATTATTTGTTGTTGTTAACACCACATCAGGTACTGCTACACATAACTTGTACAGATTGCCATCTCTGATTCCCGTAGCAACAATTACTCCTTCAACATCCTTTAGGACACATTCCTTGCTGTCAAACTGTGCAATTATGCCAGCATCGGTAATTTTGCTCACTGATAAAAGACTTTTGACAAGAGCAGGTACATACCATACGTTCTGGATTTTCTTGTATCCACCATCCGGCATTTGCAATGGAATATCTCCAATTCCGATCATCTCACATTTGCTATCATCTCCAAGATTGACAATCTTACTTTTGGGTGCTTCTGTATATGCCATAAACCAACTTCTCTCAGGTGTCATATGCTGAGTTGCTCCCGAATCTAAATACCAGCAATTAGAAACATCAGAACTTGGGGTTGTGACAACCGAAAACAAATTTTCTTGGTCATTGCTTACGGTCATGTTAGCTTCAGCAACCTTCCTTTTCTTTACCTCTTCTACCCATGCTAACCACTTACGGCATTGTTTCTTAAAATGCCCAGGAGCTCCACAATGAAAGCAATTTCCCTTATTTTTCTCCTCCTTTGTGTCTTTACCATTCTTTGAGACATTAGACTGGGAGGGATGTGATTTGTTGTCACTCTTCCTTTTTGCTTTGCCCTTATATCCTGCTGAAAACAAGTGCTGTAGGATTCTCATCATTCAGGCCCCCATCCTTCCTTCTGATTTCTTCTTGAAGTAGTGTTGCTATTACTTTTGTCAAATCCAAATTAGATTGGGTGCTTAGTGCTACTACCAGTCCAGAATAGGATTCTGGCAAACTCCCAAGAAGCGACATGACAACATCTTCTTCTGCAATCACTGATCCACATGCTGCCAATTGATTTTTGAGAGACTTAAACTGATTTGTAAAATCTGATATCTTTTGTGTTTCCTGCATCTTTAACTGAAAAAATCTTCTTCTAAGATATAATCTTGTGCTAACATCATTTGATTCATATAACTTGATCAATTGATCCCAAGCTTCCTTTGCTGATTTTGCCTCACTTACATGTAAAAGCACATTATCACTCAAACTTAAAAGTATATAGGAACGAGCCCTACCTTCCTTTGACTCCCACTTACTGATCAGATCTGCATCCTGGGTGGGTTTAATCTCAGTCCCTTCAACTATATTGAGTAGATCCTTGTTCAACAAAGCAACATCTTCATTCTGAGCTTCCAAAGATTAAATCCAATGCCATCAAATCGTTCTACCATCCTGTGAGGATCTCCTGCAACAAATGTGGCCATATCTCTGTCTTTAAACTTCTGATACTTCTTTGCAAAGCAAAGCACTTCACCAACATTGCTCTGATACCATGAAAATTATAAGCACTCTTAAAACAGAACACATAAATGCAACTGGTGTAATTGATCTATTTCTTATTCTTATTTCCTTGTGTTCTCGCTCAATCGAGAATACAATATTTATAGAATAACAGTAAACAAATGCATTCTTATTCAAACTCAAACTCAAACTAACCTATCTCTACTCTTCATCCTACATATGGACAACATTTGCCAGCACATACACATATCATCTAGTGTGTTGTCAATTACAAAATAACTTCCCTAAATGTTAGCTACGTAATCCTCGAATGCCAGCCTACGGAATCCCGAAATATTAGGCTATGATTTATGCATATCTAACACATCCACTATCTAGAAATATCAGATGAAATATATTGTAGACAAATAGCTTCAATGTCCAGAAATCCACTATTACCTTACTAAAAATAGTAGAGGGAACTTGAAATGATTTCAATATGCTTTGTGAAACATCTAGCTTAGGAAAACGTGTGAATCAATTGGCTTCATATCTAATAGTACTCATGTAAGTGATTTTTTCTTCTATTTTGTTAATGAGAAGAAATGAACAACTATATTCGTGCATACTCCAATGAATTTCCTACATTCAAATGCCGAGACTAAAAGGCTCCCATGATGGTCTACATATTAAATAACATACACATAATTTTGGAATTATGCTACCCAACAATTGACACCTCTATGTTGAGTGGTGCTTAATTGTCCTGAATACTATCAAATGCTTAATGCTCTTTTTTCAAAATGATGTGATTGTGTCTTCATGGCAATAATTGTCATATTGTTTATAATTATTACTAGGGGTCAGTTGGTTCGTTCGGATACTAGGAACTTGCTTAGGAGCAGGCACTAGCAACATCAACTTTAGAAATCTAACAACTTCATGCATGGTGGGTCGATCAGAGGGTTGTTTCTTGGTGCAAAGCAAGGCCAACTAGAATATTTTTCTTACAATCCCAAGATCCCTGCAAGTTGTTGCAACTTCTGTATCAATAGTTTCCATGATTGTGTTGTTGTCTACTTTTGATAGAATTTGTGTTCACATGCCAATGTCAAAGACAACTCCATCCACATTTGATTGCTCCATGCTCTAGACAACAAACCTTAAAAATACTTAAATAGTGTACAATGTAAGCTCAAAGAAAATTAACAAATAGAAATCGACCAATCAAGCAAATTTGAGTTATTGTCACATGCCTTTCTTCCGTCAAAGAACTCTAGAAGAACAATTCCGTAACTATATACATCAGATTTCTCATTAAGCCTTGATGTTCTTACATATTCAAGGTCAATGTAACCAATGGTACCCATAAAAAAGGTAAGAAAGTGTGGGTTTTGGCCGAGGAAATGCACTTGGCAATGCCAAAGTCTGACAATATAAAAATTAAAAACACACTTGTTAGATTCTTCAACAATCCATTTTAATCAAAAGGTTAGAGATTGTTTGGATTCTTCTATTTAAAAATATGAATCTTCAATGTATAGATCCATTTTTCTTCATAACATAATCATTTTACTCACCGCATTTAGGATGTCCCACAGACTTCCCTTTACCATCTAATCATAAAACAACAGGTTTCCGTGTGGAGAAAGCGAATATCCATGCAGACTCACAAGATTTTGATACCCGCAAAGAAATAAATATGTAACCCTAATAAACTACCATTCAAAAGCAACGGTGGAGATTGTTTTGATGGTCAACAGTCGAGATTATTTTGATGAACAACCACAAGGTAATTCTCATAGGGGGAAATGCCTTTGGCGCGATTCATGCGATGTGCATTTAATGTTGTTGTGATTGTTTCTTATGTAAATATCTCTCTTGAAAGTTATCTTTAGTGTGAAGAACCCAGCAGCGAGGTTATGGAGGATCAAGAGATCAAAACCGTAGGTGTGTGTCTTGGAAGGGATTAAGAAGTAGTGATCCTTGTCTATGCATGAAGCTTGAATGTGAAGCATGAAGTGTTGCAGAAGGTTTTTGATGATCTTTTCATCATTAAGGAAACTCAATATTGTGTCAATACTGTTACTTCATAAATACTTCATAAATAGCCGCTTCACATACTATGTATATACCCTGTTTGAGTAGTTACGATTGGAAATATGTGTTTTAAATTATGAACCATATATCGAAGATGGAATTTTATTATCACTCGTTAGAGTTATGTTGGGTTTTATTTCTTTCGTTTGGGTAGGGTTGGTTGTTGGAATATAAGCAAGATAAATCAATTACTTTCTAGGCCCTTTCTTCTCATCGCTTTGGGGTTTTTACTTGGAGTAGTTGTAGTATTATGAACTATTTGCTTTCTAGCCCCTTGCTTCTCACGCTTACATAAAGTGGGTCGACATCTTTGGAGTAGTAGTACTAGAAGCACTTAGATACGAATTGCTCGCTACTTTACAACTCCTTTCTTCTCAATGCTCAATGGGATTTGAGAATCCTTTGCAACAATGTATTTCTGGAAACTTTTGCATGACAGGTAATAAGTAAGTATTTTCCATACTCTGTACTTTGGGACATTTTCCAATGCTTGATGGTGCACAGGAGAGAGAAATGAAGAAAAAGATGTTCGAGTTGGGGTGGAAAGGTGACCCGAGAGGCATTTGGATGTCGTCGCCCATAAGAACGTCGGAGATGCATTTGTACTAAACACATTTTGGGTAGTTACTGAACATAATTTTCAACATGTGCTCATATTTTTGGGATCTATGGTGACCATAGAAAACAAGTTTTCCATTTGTGAAGGCCTAAAATGTAGTGTGCAATGTAAAAATGAGGGTGAGAAAAAGGAGAAGAAGAAGCGTTGGAGTTATGTAACGAAGAAAAACAAAGTAAAAAATAAGTAAATCATGTATTCTCCCAACAGATACGAGTACTGATATCAATTGATGACGAGTTAGAAAACCATAGCCTTCATGATTCTCATATTTTAGGCTCTGTGGTGACCACAAAAACAAGTTTTCCATATATGGAGGCCTAAACTGTAGTGTGCAGCGCAAAACATAGGGTGAGAAAAAGGAGGAGGAGAAGTATCAGAGTGATGCAACAAAGAAAAACAAACCAAAAAATTGTGTATTTTCCCAATAGCTACAAGTACTGATAGCAATTGATGACGAGCTAGACAACCATAACCTTCAATTGTTGAAAGACATTTACTCTCCCGTTGTTAGATCCATTGCTTAGAACACCAAGTATACTAACCCATCATAAGTTGACTATGGATCAATTGCAACATTACATTTTTCTTTGCACCAACCAGAAAGTCATGCTTTCTATAAATTTATGGATTCAAACTTGTCTTGTACATGGTGCTACTGGGTCTATTGTCGACATTGTTTACGACAATTCGTTATGCTCTACCGCTTTCCCTTTATTTCGCTTCGTCAAATTTGATCGTTACTCGGTGCTTTGTTGTCTGTTTCAATTTCCTTTTCTACTCGCCAATATTTCCCTTTCGGCGTTAACATTGCACACCTCACGTGCGATTGCTAGTTATTATAAAAAACTATACACGGTGGGAAGATTTCATGACTTTTTTAATTGTTCATTTGATATGTTCCAAGGGGAGGGAGACATTGTGGTCATGACTCTAGCCAATGTTTAACATGATGGTAGTTTATTTATATTTATATGTTTTTAATTATAAATAATGAATAATTTTTATTTTTATTTTGGTAAGTTTTTTATTTATAGTCAACATATGGTGTTACGAAGTTTTAGATATGATTATAGTATATCGTGATCCTTATTCCAAAAGTGGTGACACTTAAATAGAGGTGTCTTTCTCACTAGTATAGTATGTCAATGATGGTGACATCCCAACCTCTATCTTTAGTTCGAGGGCCGCCACTGAAGTCATCAAGCGGTGGCGACAACATACGACATTGGTGTTGCGAGACTCTTATGTATTTTGGAATTGCTTCCACAACTCTAAAAAACCGTTCGGTCAAAAATACAACTTACCTAGGTTGGTTGGCTCGATCCATTGTAATATATTAAGATCCTTGTGCCTATAGGGACAAAGCCACATTAGAAGTCACCCTCTCACTAATTAAATGGTCAATTTGTTTAGAGGGCAAATTAAATGGTCGATTTGTTAAAGGGTATATATGTTTATTGCCTTAATTCGGAAGTTAGATATGCCTCTTCTATCTTAAATTTGTTTTAATGACTTTACAAATCAAAATATGTACTTCATACCTTATCAATACATCTTAAAATTGCTTTAATAATTACAGGAGGTATCTCCTTTCAAGAGAGCCTTGTCGGAAAACGTCAAATTCGGGGAGGTTCATTTCAAAGTGGGATAATTCTGATACACACATAAATAATTGTTGGAAACATTAAACATTAAAAGTTGGTTACACTTCCATTGATAGGTGACCTAACGCGCAAGTTACACTCGGTGGATGAGCTATAGATCCATCGCCTACCCGCCTTTGGTAAACGAGAGAATCAATCAACACATTTGAAAGGAGTTTTTTTTTTCTCTTTTTGGAAGAAAGAGGGGCGACACATGTGGATCTTCTCACCATAGGCCTGCTACATCTCTCACTGAACATTATACAATATATAAAAAAAATTAGGAATGGATTTTTTTCTTTTTTAATTTTTTTGTTCTTTTTTCTTCTAACTGATTTTATTCTTGCCTTGCTGCCCAGGTCGACTCTGGGGTGCCATTAAAGCAAAATATCTTGGGATTAATCTGTGGTTTTTTTTAACAAAAAAAATGATTTGTAATGTTTAGCTCAAGAGGGGAGGCGACCATGAAGGGACAGACACACCTGCAGGTTTAAATTTGTTTTTTTCTATTATATTTATATTTTTATTGACTTTTGTTTCCCGGAGAGGAAAGGAGCGGATTGCCATTGAAGGACGACAAGGCACATATTGCCATTGAAGGAGGAGAGGGAGTAAGGGACAGAATGCAAGCTGCAAAACGTGGCATTCTGTGGCGCGGCCACACAACAAATGCACACGGGGAGGGGCTGTGGCTTGTCCCAAACCCCTCCTTTTTATTTTTATTTTATTAAAACTACAAAACAATAAACATCTAGCCGCTCACAGTAATTTTTAATACAAAGATCAAGATCAATTATGGATTTATCCCCATGTGTAGGGCATCTCTTTTCCAAATTTATTTATTTATATATAATAAGGAATTAAAATATTTTATAACAAATCCATCCCTGCATAAATTCCTGAGTTTTCCTTTGTAAAAAAAATGATAACTCCTCACAAGAACTTAATGTACTTACAACACGTATAATGTGCACGGCAAGGGTTTTAGTTTAAGTTTTATTGTTTCTGCACTGGAATTTGCTATGTTTCAATTTTCCACCCAAGGTTAGAAATCGCATGATTTTTGTTGCGGAATTTTTCACGTTTTTGGGATTTTAGTGCATTTTATGGCAATGGAATCAGTAATTTATGTCAGAAAAGGTTAAGGTATGTATTTTCCATTCACATTGTTGGTGTTAAGTTAAAAAGATTGGAGACAAGTTAGGGTAAAATGAAGAATGCAGATGTATAATTGGAAAGTTCTATAAGATTCGCATGTGCATGTGCTCGATTTGGAGGTCAGACTGAGTGAAGTGATCGTTGTATGTCCATGCAAATAAAAGTGAAAACAATCCAAGCGATCGTTGTTTGCGTCCACGATACTCAATGTTATAAAAATTCTCTCGACTTATTTTTGTGCGGTTAATCGATCCCACACGACAGCGTCATTGTCATCTTTTCCTTTCACTGACATTTCAATATTTTTTAAACCGGTGTTGCTTCTGCGAATGACACTCCAAACTCGAGGGTCCTCTTGAGTTGTCACACTTATCATAGAATGCACGTGCTTCATGTATGCTCACAACGCTATCACTTGGCCACCATTAATCATCAACATTATCATCACCAACAAGATCAACTTTACATTTTATCATTACTTTATGCCATTGCCATTGCAACGTAATAGGTCTCCATCTAATTAAGACCTGTAACTACAAGGCGTAGTTAATATTAATATGATGAACACAGTAATAGATAATTTCCGTAACTGGCATGTCTATGCCACGCAAATCTACGACCTCGCTTAAGAGAGGTTATCATATGTCATGCAAATTTGTAAGTGTCTTATCAAGCACCCCGTTTGGTGTTTTGGTGTGAACTTACATTTACAAGTTAATTGACCCAAAATAAAATTAATTATAAGAAATATCAAAATATTCTCCATTATTGCTTGTTGCAGGGTTTGTTTAGTTCTATTAGATGCTAATCTTTGTTTCCTTCATTCATTGTTGTACTTGATGGAGATTTGTTAAGTGTATATTTTGGACGCTAAAGAAAAAGTTGATTATCTTCTCTTCCTATTTCATTAAATCAAAACGGTTCACTTGCAATTTATCCAAAGTATGCTAATACCATTTAGGTAAGATAAGAGTTTTGGAACAAGGTATGGACATCCTTCACGATAAAATGGGAGGTACTTTTTCGCCGAATTTTGTAGTTGTATAACATTTGAACCTTTCCTCTCCATCACAAAAAAAAAACTTAAAACAAAAGCATATATTTCACTCAAAATTACAACTCCAATAAACGTGATATTATCATTCTCTCCACTGTAATTTACAACTCATGTGCAATTGCTAATTATACAACCGCTCATATTTACGTACCTGTTTTTGGTGTGAGTGCTCATTTATTCATGTTTCTTTATTTAACCATGAGAGGCAAGTTGAATGGGTATTGCTATCCGTCAAAATATTCTTATCTGACAGGTAGGGTACACAGTCAATGTTAAATCCACAGAAGGTACCTCCTCACAGAGGTGCCATTTTTATTAAGCGAAAAATAAGAAAAACCAAATGTACTTTCGTTCATCCTTTATCACTCCCCTCGCCTCCATTTCAACAGCTCTCAATTCCTGGTTTCGCCTTTTGATTTGTGTTTCGCTTGAGAGGGGTTTTATGTTTTGATTCATTTAGCACAGACGGATTCCCTGATAGGATGGAAGGAAAGGATAAAGAGAAGGCTATTGGCATTGATCTCGGAACAACTTACAGCTGCGTGGGTGTGTGGCAGCACGACAGGGTTGAGATTATTGTTAATGATCAGGGTAACAGAACTACTCCCTCCATGGTGGCTTTCACCTCTGAGGAGAGACTTGTCGGAGACGGCGCCAAGTTCCAAGTTTCAACCAATCCTGTTAACACCGTCTTTGATGTGAAGCGACTTATTGGGAGGCAATACAGTGATCCTTGTGTACAGATCGACTCAAAACTGTGGCCTTTCAAAGTCGTCGCCGGTATTAACGACAAACCCATGATTGAGGTTTCTTATAAAGGTGAAAAGAAATTATTTGCAGCTGAGGAAATCTCTTGTATGGTGTTGCTGAAAATGAGAATGATTGCTGAACAGTATTTAAACTGCGATGTAAAGAATGCAGTGATTACCGTGCCTGCCTATTTTAACGATTCGCAGAAAAGGGCTACCAAAGATGCCGGTAAGATTGCAGGTCTTAATGTCATGCGCATCATCAATGAACCCACAGCTGCGGCAATTACTTATAACTCTTGTGGATCCAAGAAAGAGAAAAGAAACATCCTGGTTTTCGACCTGGGTGGGGGAACTTTCGATGTTTCTATTGTTACAGTTGAGGGAGATAAAATCGAGGTGAAAGCTGTCGGAGGGGATATGCTTATGGGAGGCGAAGATTTTGACAACAGGGTAGTCAATTCCTTCGTTCAAGAGTTCAATAGAAAAAATAAGATGGATCTGAGCGCAAGTCCCAAAGCTCTTCGGAGACTTCGTTCGAACTTCGGAATGTGAGCGAGCAAAAAGAAGTTTGTCTTCGGCTGTGGAGACTGTCATTGACATTGACTGTCTTTACGAAGGGCAAGATCTTCATATGAAGTTCAGAAGAGCCAAGTTCGAAAAGCTCAACGCCGATTTATTTGACAAGTGCATGCAAGTTGTGAAGCAATGCCTGCAAGACGCCAAGATGAGCAAGAATCAGATCGACGATATTGTGTTAGTGGGAGGCTCGTTGCGTATACCGAAGGTGCAGGAATTGTTGAGAGAATTCTTTGACGGAAAGGAGCTCTGCAAAAGTGTTAATCCAGACGAAGCAGTTGCTTATGGTGCGGCTGTGGAGGCAGCGTTTCTGAACAAGGAATGTTTCAACTTGGTTCTCATGGACGTCACACCTCTGAGTCTGGGAATTTCAGTGGACAACGGTGTTATGAAAGTAATAGTTCCTCGGAACACTCCTATTCCAACACGGAAGGAATCATCTGTGACCACTATAAAGGACAATCAGACAGAAGTGACTTTTCCAGTCTATGAAGGTGAGAGACCTTTAACGGCACACAACACTTTGTTGGGCGAGTTTGTATTGACCATTCCAGCTGCTCGGCGTGGAGTGCCAAATATTAAAATTTTCTTTGAAGTGGACGACGATGGAATTCTGAAAGTGTCTGCCAGAGATCAGCGAACAGGGAATAGCAATCAGATTGCTATTACTAATGAACGCGAGAAACTCAGCAAGGAGGAAATCGATAGAATGGTGGCCGACGCAGAAATATTTAGGAATGAGGATGAAGAATTAAAGAAGCGGCATCTTGCCAGGAGCGCTCTGGAATGCTATATTCACAACCAAAAAGACAAGGTGAGGGAGGATGTAAGGAAGGGGAATATTCGAACGCCGGTTGCAAATGTAATTATGAACATGTTGACTGATGCCGAGGATTGGTTGGAGGAAAATGACAGCGCAGGATTCGATGAATTGCAAGAGAAACTGAAAGAACTGGATCTCACATAAAAAATGGAAAGAGCTCAGGTTAGTATTTTTACTATGGTTAAGTTACTATTTTTACTACGGGTTTGTGGACTTATGCATATTTTTAATAAGGTATTCGTCTCTGGGGTATTTAGTACGGTGAATTGGCATTTGGCATGACGCAGAGGTTCGCAGTAAGTCTTTCATTTACTGTATTTTGCATGATGTTTGAAAATATATGGATTTGAATGGGGTTGGACATTAAAAGAAGTTCCATGATTTCATACTACTAATTACTGCAACATTTCAGAAGTCTGAAACTTGTTACTATTACAGGTCTGAAACTTTTTACTTCTTTTCTTGCAAGAATGTTGACCCTGTTTGTTCAATATGTGAAGCTGAAATTGATGGGTAATTTTCTTGTGTAGAAGTGCCATTGAAATTTAAGATTTCCCTGCAATTTTGAAATACTTGAAATATACATAAAATTGCAATGTGAATAATAATAGTTTTATGTGGAAGCATTTATAAAAAATGAGGTCATATTTCATGGTTTTGCATGTATATAGTATCTTACAAAGCTTATATTAATGTTAATATTTAATTTTTTCGATTAAATTGTCTGTATAAATTTCTTCACATATGTGATTTGCAATGTAGAGGATTTTTAAAACGCATTAATTAACCTGCCTCTCTGCATATTATGTGTAATAACAGCTCCTTCACTTTTCCAGCTAAGCATGCATATGAGAAAAATCTTACTGGTGTAGTTTTTTGGGATAAGTTCTGAGTTTGGTGATTTGGAAACAATAATTTATTTTCTCAAAACAAGCTTTATTTAAAAGATTAAAAGAATTGCCAATTTTATGTAAAAATATATGTTTTATTATTTAATTGAATTTTGGTAAGCCCAACACTTCTATTCCCACTCCTTTCACACATAGTGTTTCAATTTCAAATCCATTTTTAAACGCATGCAGCTTCACACATGAATTTTTATACCATCTACTATTCTGTTGATAGCTCAGTGTTTCACGATTTACAAATGCATCCAAGATTTACCATTTTATAACCAGGTTTGTTTTTAAGATTCCCGCAATGCTACATATTTATTTCTCCTTGATAGGAGGGGCCGGCACATAATTGAAGCTCGTGAATTTCCGTCACTTACGGGGAATCATTGGACGTTACAAACTACTTAATAACTTTACCTTTAATTTGTACCGGGCCCTCCATTGTCACATATATTTTAACTTTAGCAAAAGCATCGTACGTTGAGAATCCCTCTAATTGAGTGCGACTCGCGAGGACACTATACTTGAGGGCAAAAACCTACATTATCATCAAGGTGAGGTAATTGGGAAAGGTACCTACAATTACCTCTCCTCAATTGCACTAGTACAATATGTCCCTCAATACCAGGCACCCGCGATCAAAGTTCCTCCACAATATCAAGGATACCAAGGAGGTCCACCTCGATATACAGGTAGTTATCAAGGAAATTATTACAATCCTAACTACCAAAGGTATGACGGAGGTTATCGGGGAGGCTATAGAGGAGGATATTATGGAGGTTATGGAGGCAACTATAACAATTATCAAGGAGGAAGGGGTTACCAAGGCTATCAAGGAAGAGGCGGCTACTTCAACAATCGGGGAAGAGATAACCAAAACCATAATGAATCACAAGAGAGGAGACCAATCAACTGTTATAAATGTGGCAAAGATGGACATGTTGCAAGAAATTCTACAAGATACTAGAACCATGTGTATTTTTCCACGAAATGGGGACACATGATTCATTTATCTTTCCTAAAGTCGTTCAATTCTATAGGAATGGAAGCACAAAGTCGAAGCATTAGGGAAAGATGCTCAAAAGAATGTTCAACACTTGACCGGGATAATGAGGGATGAGGACAACTCAAATGAATCAAGAGAGACATGGGACGGTGAGAAAGCATCTAGTTTTGGGAAAGCTAAAACATAAAAAACCAAAAGTGAAGAAAAAGCTAGAGAAAATTATCAAAAGAGGAAAAGCAACAAAGCGTCGAAAATGAAAAGACGAGACACGCACTAAGCCGTGGTAACCACCAAAAGTGGCCACAAGAAAGAACAAAACAAAGGAACATGAAAAATAATTCGGTCACCTCTCAAAGAAGACACCTCTAGTGAAGAAGAATGGAACTCAAAGTGGTTTAACCTGAAATTGCATGACAAATAAGTGACCAAAAGTAAAGAAGTTATAAAGAAAATTCAAAAGCTGCGACTTAGCGAACAAATTTTTTTTGGGGAGGAAGATATGAACGCTCTTAAAGAGATAACAAGATTAACCATCCGATGGGGGATAGTAGATAAATTAAGATAATTTTACAAATATTGGAATAAACAAGAGCAAAGCTTCAATGTTCAAGAATCAAGGCCACACATAAATAAAAAGAAGAGAAACATTTTCTACACATAATGAACATGGTGAAAATATGCAATATATTGAGACGCGTAATACAAAAATTCAAAGGTATTACTCGATCTCGAAGAAAATGTTAATATAATTTCAAAAGATGCATGGGAAATACTTGGAAGACCTCACTTGGACTCAACAACATATGACATTCGCTTAGCCAATGGATCAAATAAATCCTTGATTGGGGTATTACGAACATGGAAGTCAATTTTATGGGTATAAAGAAAGCTATGGACTTTGAAGTTATAGAAAATGTTGCTAAGAAACATACATACAATACCATATTGGTACTTGAATGGTTTGTGGATTGGAATGGTACTCTAAACTCGGAAGAAGAGCTCATTGTGGAATCGAGATGGCATCTAGGTACATCTCCCACTACAAACATGCATGAGTACAACATGGTTTGAAGAAGAATGACATGACACAAAAGATGAAGAATTCGATGAAACTCAAGGAATATACACTCTCAATAAGATATCAAATTTTGATAAGGAGTTTGAACCGAAATCGATGAGGAAATCTCAATAGGTAGTGCAACCACCAATGAAAGTTCAAAACATATAATAGAAGCATAGGCACGTGGATTCCCTAAAACAAGACTAAAAAAACTACTATACGTAAGGCGATTGGAATTTGATGATAGAATCATACCCAAAGATAATCAATACTACTTCGTGGAAGGCATATAAAAACATATTGGTTCGTAGAAGAAGACTTTCACGTAGAGGAACAAGATTATTACTCTGCGGAAGAATACATATATCCCATGGAACATCTATAAGTAGAAAGAAGGATAGGCAAAAATAGGAAAACTACAAAACATTGTAAGAAACCCCATAACAAGGAACAACAAGAAGAGCATCCGAAATGAATAGTTAAGTGGGTATATAGATTAAGTTGTGGAGCTTCCCACTGCGCATTACCAAAGTTCTCTGGATTTGGGGACTTAGAAAGATCCTTGGAATAAATGGTAATAATGTTCCCAAACAAATTGGTCCAAATGAAAGCCTTGGAAAATATGTAATAATCAACACCGCTCATTGGTGGGCAAGTCACAAACCTAATATCACAAATTCGACATTAATGACAATACTACTCAAGACAAGATATTTTGAGAGTGAAGGGTACTACATGGCTATCCTTGAACACACAAATAAAGAAGACCCCAACAACTTATCCAAGCATTCATGAAACATTGGCAAGTATGTGGAGTAACATAATATCAAGCGTGGATTCAACATTTTTTAAACATTGGGGCCCCTACCTAGGTCTTGGTACATCCACCAAGAATCAATAACAAATGCAAGAAAATGGGATCATGTGGTAACATACTTTTGTCACACCTTCAACTTCTTGGATGATGGATTTAAGTACGCTACAAGAAATTCATAATATTTGTACTTTCCTACTCCTACCCTGTGGAAGATGTTATTTCTCAATTCACAAAAAGCAACCCAAGTGATGGAATATAAAAAAGAAATATAGTGAACAACCGGAGAAAACAAAATAAGTGGCATTTTTCTTCAGTAGTGAGAATAAAGAAAGAGAAGAACAACTACAAAATTTAAAATACAACACCACATAGTGGGGAACATAAGTTGGTAGAAGAAAAATAGAAGAAGATCAATATATCTATAATAAGTCAATGAACATTATGGAAGAGAACATTGTAGTAGAGGGAGAAGGAAAACTAGCAAAAATGAGGATTATTGGGGAGAAGAAAAAGTAGCCAAAATAGTAGAACTCCTTATGGAATTTTAGGACATATTTCCTAAGTATTTTAAAGAACTTCACGGAATCAAGGAGGAAGCGGGCATAATGAAGATCCAAATTAAAGAGGGAGTAAAACCACTGAAGAAAAGCCCATACAGATTGAACCCCAATCTTAAGGTAAAATTCAAATAAGAGATTGATAAAATCCTAAATGTCGGGATAATTAAACATTTCGATGAGACGGACTAGATTAGCCCTATGGTAGTACAAAACAAGAAAATAGGGGATATAAGTATTTGTGTAGACTTTAGAGAGTTAAACAAAGCTTTTGTACACAACCCATTCCCTAGTCCATTTACAAAGGAAGCTCTAGAAAATATGATTGGAAGAGAAGCTTATTCTTTTACTAATGGATGTTTTGGTTACCATCAAGTACAGATAACCCCTGAAGATCAACCCAAAATGACTTTTTCCACTAAATGGGGACCTTTTATCTACACCATCATGCCATTTGGATTGAATAATGCACCTGCGATATTCAACAGGATAATGATTAATGTTTTTAAAGATTTTATTCATGATTTATTAGAAGTGTACCTAGATGATTGGATGACCTATGGATCTGCTAAGAGATCATAGTTAGGTATTACACTTGATGTTCCAAAGATTTTGGGAATTATAGATATCACTAAACCTAAAAAGTGCATCTTCCTCACACCCTTAAGAACACTATTGGAATACATAATTTATAAAGAATTTCATTTTGATAGACCCATTAAAGACACCTACCATTGTCACATTATCACCACCTAAAACAAAAAGGATGTGCGTACAATCCTCGAATACACTAACTATCATAGAAAATTTATAAGAAACTATGCGGCTATAAGTGAACCGTTGGAAGAGTTGTTTAAAAGAAATCAAAAAGCAAATAGAGAGGACACAGGAGTATGTGGATGCTTTTAAAACATTAAAAGATAATATTTTACATTCCCTAATCTTGGTCTTCCCATATTGGAAAGTTCCATTTCATGTCCACGTAAATGCTTCGGGTATAATAATAGGTGCAATGTTGACACAATCTATTGCATGATAAAATGGATCATTCAATTGCCTTTGTATGCGACAAGTAGGCTAAGCCTAAGAAGAATTATTAAACCATAGAATGAGAATCCTTAGCTACTTGGTGTATGCTCTACAAAAATTCAAACACTACTCCTAATTGTATTTTACATAGAACATGAACCTTTGAAATACCTAATCAAAAGATCAATGCTACAAGGAGAGTATATTGGTGGTTAATGTATTCCAAGAATTTGATTTCACAATCTTGGTAGAACCAAGAAAGCTAAATATTGGGTTGGACTACTTATCACATGATTTATACAAGGGAAGATCAAGGTCTCCATTGATGATTAATTCCTAGGGAACATCTATTTTGGATGGAGAGCAAGACCTAAGAACTAGAATAAGTAGCACAATTAATAACCACCGCGAGTTCCCCAGAATACATAAAACATCATAAGCATAAACTAATAAATTAAGCATTCTCATTCACCCTCATTTCTGGCCAACTCTACAAATGATAAAAAGATGATATTCTTCACCGAGTAGTCCTTAAACATGAAAGAAAGAATATCTTGAGTGAAGCTCATAAGGGAATAACAGTGAGACATTATGATAACGACGCAACAACTCACAAGGTTATGATGGTAGGATTATGGTGGCCTACATTATTAAGAGATGTTGATAAGAATGTAAGATCATGTGACATATTCCGGGCATAGGAAAACCAAATGCATAGGATGAGATGCCATTAAGGACAGCTTTTAGTACTAGCTCCATTTTAAAAATGGGTGATAGACTTCATCGGACCCATTAAACTCGTGGCCCGTGTGTTCATAATAAACTTGCATTGGTAATCAAAAGAAGCTAAAACCTAATAAATTCAAAGCAAAATCAAATCTACCATGGAACCATCATGATAAGAGCTTATAGAAACTAACTTCTTCAATGCATGAAATATGAATGAATCAAACTAACATACTAAGCCATTCCTACTCTTTATATTGCTAACTAAACATGAACCTAGTTAGATCATTTAGCAATCAAAGTTGATTGTTGTTTACCTCAAGAATTGAGGATGGAATCTCACCAAGAAATGGCTACAAGGCCATTTTTGGATCTTCCCATACTACTCAAATTTGAGTGAATGGATGCAAGATGGAGAAGCTAATCCAAATCAATGGAGAATGCTCAAAGCAAAATGCCTATAGTTTATCATAGGAAAAATAAGGTGTAAGAAGAAAAGTAAGGAGGAGGGTTTGTTATATAGCTTGCCAATTCAAGCAAGGCTAGCAAATTGATGAATGTGGGATAAACCCCAAAGAGGAAATACAAAGGCCATATATGTTTAATAAAGTATGTGCACTTTGTGGGTGTTAAAAGGGGGTTTAATTAATCAAATGTGGTTAATTAATAGAAGAGGTATGCCTATAGAGGCTTTAGAAGAAAGTTAGTATGATTTGGGATATTTTTAAGAGAGGAATTGGTTCAACAAATGACAATTTATCGATTTAGCTTAGCAAAGTAGTAATTAATTAAGAATAATTAATTAACCTAGGTATAAGCGAACATTAATTAACAAAATTTCGTTAATCGAATCTCGAGTGATAAGAGGGCTAATTTAGTGAAACATAATTAATAATTAATGATAGAGGGATAATGGTGGTTCATTGACGAAGTGTTGTAAATTTACTGAAAAGAGGATAGTTAGTGCAATTTAGGTATTAAAATTGCTTGACCGAATTCTAGGTTTCTACATTTTCCCCTCTTTGGGGTGGCGTAAGCGACGCCACTTCAAAGATAGTAGACAAGTACAGACAAGTGAATTTTGAAGAGATAGAAGAAAAATTAGTAGAGTGAAGGATGCCCCCTCGAGTGTCGATGGGGTGATGAAAGAGGTTCATGACCACTCGAAAAGAAGAAGTGAAAAGACCAACGTGGGGAAAATCCAATTCTGCAATGGAAGATAGACGATGATAAACCAAATATGAATAGAGAGGAGAGATGCGGGCATCGATCCTCCTGATAATACCAGTACGAACTCTTTTGTTGAAAAGTTCATGTGGGTATTGTTGTGAAGCACGAGAAATAATTTTCTTAACAAATCTGTAGAAATGATTTATAACGGTGATCCCTATTGCCCCAAGTGAGTTAGAATAATAGTGTTGATATAAGAGAATGATATGGAAGAAAAATGAAGATGAAGGGGATGGAAATAGCTTTCATCTAGCTGATGTAAAAAAACAACTTTATGTCATCATATTTCAAGTGATCTACGTCATCGGTCCTTATTAAAATATACGCATACAACAAAAGTGTATAATGACATGAAAAGCCATAATATGAACATTTGTTCATTTCAAATCACTAGATCAATGCAATGCAATACAAGAAAGTAAACAAGCTAACCTAATAGGGAAACAAGTACAAACACACATACTCAAACAAACAACATTCAAAACAATTGCACAGATGTTTTTGTTATCAAGCTTTGATTCTGACTTGTGTGAATTAATGACAAGGGATAAAAATGGCACCCCAAACAAGGATACATGCGAGGTGAATAAGTGAAGGAGTTAGAAGTCCAATGGAAAAACAATTGTAGTCATTTTTACCCCCATCACAAAGGAAATAAATCCCATGCAAGACTCGGCCTATCACCCAACATCCCTTTTGTAGCTTAGAGACAAGCAAAGCATGTAGTGTGTCATTTGTAGCCGGGATGAGATGCAACTTTCTCTTTGTCACTTAGATGTGGAGAAATGAGTAGCACCCTCGAGAGGATTTGACCTATCCTCACTACTTTATGGTTGTGCCTTTCAACTAGGGTGAGAGGACCCTTTTTGTAGCCTATTGTTTGTGAAGGAGATGGAGATATCCTTCCTTGTGAAATTATTAAGAAGACCTTGAAGAAAATATGATCAATGCAACAAAACCTAACTCTCACGAGTTGTCACTCTAGATAATGGAGATATTTTCTAAGCAAGGTTTAGGCCACTAAAGACAATGAAAACCTGATTGTTTCTGCATGTTTTGGTAGTAAAAATTATGCATTTGTATACACACATGAAAAAAAGGGGTAGTATGGGTATGATTGGTTGTTTTTAAATGAATTTTTGGTGGGAGGTGAGGCGAAATGAACTTGATTCACCATATTCTTGAGAAATTTTACAAAAATGGAGAGCTTGAACAACATAATGCTTTGGGATAGCTAGGATGTTCCTTTAACCAGAATATGTGCTTCAATGGAGGCCCATATCAACACTTTTCACACAAACTTCAAGGATCCAAAATGAAGGCTCAAATTGGAAAACTTAACTAAACATTATCAACCTTTGTTTCATCACACCTAAGATACCCTCAAAGGCTAACAAACAATCTTATAGTCATGTTAGGAGTCACAGTGATTTTAATTTTTTTATTTCATTATCAAATGAAAGCTCTTCTGATAAATGAAATTACAAATGCCACCAAACTATCACAAGGATAAGATCTTGTGTGATTCACAAATATTTTAATGTAAGATTGCAACGGAACAAGAAAACTACTTGCAAACATTCAGAATGAAGCAAACACAAATTTTGCCCAAAAATAATGCAGATTAACTCAAGTTTGATTAAATTTATCAATAGGAGAAAGTTTCTAGAACAATCTCAGAGCTCAGCATCAATGGCTATACACTCGTAACCACCTTGATACAATCAAATTTAACACAAAGGAGATAAACATGTTTCTTCAGATGATTTCTCAGAAGGATAGGTTCTATCAAGCTTTTCTCTTAGAAAAATCAGTCCCGACCTTTAACACTCCAACCATTTGCACGATAAATTCGTGCAATTTATAACATTTTTCAACAGAGTTTTCCCCCCAAAAATCCAAACATTGAGTGCACCAGTGCTCGCCATGATCCCGATCATGATTCCTAGAATCAGATCTGTAAAAAGTTGTTAGGTGCTCGGGGTAGATCTCTTGAACATCTCCGCATTCAACTCCTTCTTTTGGTAGATCACATTTCCTCTCTCGCCAACCACTTCCACCCCTAATCTCAAACTGGTTCTTTGCGTGCCCAGAAGAAGAAAAATGGAAGATCATATCGAGCCCAAAGGTCAATTCTCATCTTAATGGAAAAGACGTCCCGAATTTTCCTCACCAAACTTAGATATCAAATTAACTCACCTTTCGTGTTTGGCATGCAAGAAATATCGAGAAATCATGAAGACTCACATTTCCAAGAGCTATGGAGTGAAAATGGTGGAAAAATCGATACAGATGCATAGCTACCATTGATTTCTATTTTGAATTTGGACCATCCACGTGGAAAATCTATTTTAAAACGGGCCTACGGGTTCCCTTTTTCCTTTTACAACTTTTGGAAAAATGTAAAATTTCACATTTTCTCCACACCTCCGCCCTTGAGAAATGATCATGACACATGTCCTAAGGTGGGTCCTAAAGGAACCACGACCAAATTTTTCTATTTCACCTCTTTTTTGGAAAAGGGAAAATTTTCCAAGTTTTCCCCCATAGCTCTGCCCTTCCACTTCTAGTCTCTGATGTGGGTCCCAATGGAACCACGCTTCCTTTTTCACTTTTAACTCCTTTTTCCACAAAAGGAAAATTTTCCAATTTACCCCTGAAATTCTGCACCTCCGCCGTTGACTGGAGAAAATTTTGACTTTCCTCTGTCGGGCCTACGGGTCATTCTGATGATTTTAGTCTTTTAAACAAGGGGCGAAAAATCCAAGTTGCCCCGACGGCCCGCCCCCGCCTCTTAACATTTTCAAAGCCAACCTTGACCTCCTTCTTGTTGGGCTTGCGGGCCATTTTGATATTTTAATCCTTTTGATGACAAGAGGCAAAAAAATCCAAGTTGCCTCCGATGGTCCGCTTCCCCGCCCCTTTGACTTTTCAAAGCCAACCTTGACCTCCCTCTTGTCGGGATTGCGGGCCATTTTGATATTTTAATCCATTTTTCCAAAAGGGAAAAATATCCAACTTGCCTATGAAGGCCTGCATCTCCGCTTTTAACCTTGCCATGTGTCGCCTGTGGGGTCAAAATAAGACTTTTTCCCTGCCACTTAAATTTTGCTTTAATCAAAGCATGGCGGGGCATGGTGAGTTCAAACTTTTTGCCAAAGTAGCCAAAAAGAAAAAGTTCAAAAACAAACCCACTGCGCCCCATCCAATTAGAAGAAGCCACGTAAGTACCAAAAGAACCAATCAGAATTGAGCGGAGCTACGGGACCAAATTTGCCTTTTTGCCAAAAAAGCAAAAAGCGACAAGTTAAAACATTTGCCCACCATCCCCTAACCAACCAAAAGAAGCCACATGACCACCGAATGCTAAGGAATAATTTTGACACAAGAAAAGGACGCTGTCGATGAAAGTCAAAAACATAGAAATTCACCATTCATGCCTAGAACCCAATTTTTTTGCTAAGGATAATTTTTTTGAAACAAAACCAAGTGAATCATGGTTCTAAGCATCTTTCGACCATGGATTTGGATTTTCAAAGGCATACAAATATAAATTGATCATTCTCGAGCTTCCATGGTCGGGCAAAATAGGAAAAACGACAGAGCCCATGGATTTTGAAGAAGTTAGGGCAAAAACATGGCAAAATGGTGTGAGATCAAGACGAACACCAATAGACGTGCAAGTGATTTCATGAGGCGAACACCAATAAGACGTGCAAGTGATTTCATAGCGTGATCCAGGTCCTACGTGCTACCGGTGCAATAGGGCCTACAAATTCTATTTCCCACTTCTCAAAAGGTTGGCGCTAGGGATAGGGCACAAAGGCATTTCATCTCTCCTTCCCGGCTTGCCAATGCGCCGAGAATGGTCGCACGCTTTACAATAGTCCTTACAATCCTTATACGAGTTTCCCACCACAATCCCGCCATTAATATTTTACGTGCGGTGGCGTCACTGCGTAATGACTACATGCACTTCCTATGTGTTCTTCCTCTATGATGGCGAGGCGCTCATGCTCTAAAGTACATACTGCGCAAAACTTCATCACACCCTAATTTGTATAAGTCCCCACTTATCAACATATAAGGCGCGCGCGACGTACGAATAGTTACTTTTTCTCTAATGTATTCATCCCTTCGGTGCCACACCTTCCTTTAGAAATCTGTAATTTCCTCCAAATCCTAGGCGCGCGCGCCGCAACCTAAAAATTTGCACATCTAGCATAGTCTCTTCAATACTCTGCGCATCCTCCCCTAAATCAATTCTTGACAAATGATCAGGTCCACAATTACTCTTTCTAGGCTTCACAACTACCGTAAACTCAAACTCTTGAAATAATAGCACCCACCGACATATGCGCCCTTGTAGAACGGGCTTGTTCACTAAGTACTTTAACGCCATGTGGTCGGTGTAAAATACAAAGGGTGTTGCCAATGATATTGTCTGAACTTGAAAAGTGCGTAGATCATTGACAATGCTTCACACTCAGTCGTAGTATAATTCTGCTCTGCTAGTGTCAACTTCTTGCTTGCAAAACATAAAGGATGATCAACAATTCCTTCACCTAGCTGTGCAAGCACTACTCCAATGGTGGTTCTTGAGGCATCTACATGAACATGGAAGGGCTTGTCCCAAGAGGGAAAACGTAATATAGGCGCGGTGACAAGCCTATCCTTTAATGTGTCAAACGCCTTCTGCTGCGCCTCTCCCAATGGAAGGCACTTTTATGTCTGAGAAATTATTCTAACAAGCGCAACGATCTTGGTGTACCCCTTGATGAATTTCCTGTAATAGCCCGTATGCCCAAGAAATCTACACACTGCACTTTGGCTAGTAGGCTCCCCCAATCCCACAATAACTGCAACCTTGGCAGGATCTACTAGCAAGCCCTCCTTACATATGATATGCCCTAATAACGTCCCAAAGGGTGTAGCAAAGACACACTTCTTAATGTTGAGGGATATCCTCAACTATCTACACCTCTCAAACATCAACCTCAAATTATCACAATGGTCTTTTACTAGCCCATACACCGTCCAATCATCCAAATAGACCTGAAGAAATTTGTGGATGAAGTCCTGGAATGCCTGCACCACTATGCGTGAGAAAATAACAAGCGCATTCTTCAACCCAAAGGGCATGACCGTGTATGCAAAACTTCCCCATTCAGTGGTAAAAGTTGTCTTCTCTTGGTCTTCCTTTGTAATCCGGACTTGGTGGTACCCCGAAAATCCATCTGTAAAGGAATAGATTTCACGCCCAGTGACTCCCTCCAAAATTTCTTTAGTGAAGGGAGTGGAAAAGGATCAATGACACAAACTGCATTTAGCTCCCTATAATCCATGCAGATCCTAATCCGCCCATCCTTCTTGATGCTAATTACCATTGGACTTATCCATTCGATTCTTCAACAACTTTAATGATCCCAGATGCTATCATTTTGTCTATCTCTTCCTTTACCTTCACATGTAAATTGGGATTCATTCTAGTAAGGTCTCTTCCTAACTCGGGTGCGCACCATCCTTCATCTTTATCCTCATCTCCCCTAAGGAATGGTGGATTCCTTTGAGCTCATGGTACCTGCGCGGGAATAAATCCTCAAATTCACATAAAAGATCAATGATCTTAGAGACTTCCTTCTCGACTAGTAATCTCCAATGATAGCTTCCTTAGGTTCTTCTCCTGAGCCGATGTTAACCTTCTTTGTCTTTAAGGGCTCATGGTAGGCACGCACATGGGTATCAACACTGTCCACTACCTCGTGCATCCCTACAGAATGGTTAACATCCAAGCTCTCTGCTTCCTCCCCATCAATAACATATACCAACTTCCCTTTCTCCTTTTCCAAACACGCGTGCTCAAGCTGTATCTCTTCTGTTTCTTCTGCCTCTTCTTCAAAGTGCGTCTCCAAACCTGGTCCACCTAGCAACTCCAATAACCTATCTTCCACCATGGCACTATCCCCCATGGTAAGGCACTTGACAACTTGTAATGCCTTATCAACTGATGGCTTGGTACTTCGATACTCAAATGTTTGAACAAGGTTAGCTGCTAGCTCTTACCAATTCCTTGTCTGGTGGCATGTCTCAAAATGAATGTACCATGCATGCGCACAACCCCGCAGTGTATAATACGGTTCGTGTACCCATATGGATGGTGGCAAAGCTTCGCGCCTTCTCTCCAAACCTTCTCAAAAATTTGGATATGGAAAAAGGTGGGTTCCTTACCATGGTAGTCCTTGATGGCATTTGGCATGTTGCTTCTAGAGAACCCGACAGAGAGCAATTCTCACCTCGCGTCATTCCAAAAGGCTCTCCTGATGTGTAGCCCACCACCTGTGCCGATGTGTGTCGAGCACGACATAGCTTAGCACCCCTCTCCGTTCCTTCTCCACCTTCCGCTAAGCTTCCATCTCTGTAAAAATATCTCGTGGAAGGCTCCTCCCCGAATACTTAGGCATCTCCTTTCCTCCTAGGCACCATCTGTATGCGCCTTTGTTAGCTTTGTCACCGATCCTCTCAACTACCATCCAATCAATTCATAAGTCCATGCACCCAATTATCACAAAGCAAACCGGTGGTATCACTTACTAACCGAGCATTTTCAAACTGGATAACTCATTTCGGTAGGATGGATTATTTCTAGATCCCTGATTGAGCGCACATATATTCTATCCAGGACCTCTTCCCTCAAAGGTTCAATATAGGGTGTTGACTTCCCATCAGCCAAGGGTATAATGACTCGTTCCTCCTTATTTTCAAAGCTGATGTACCACTTGTTGAACCGAAGGTCCGCATTGTTCTTGTAACACCACGGGCGCCCAAGTAGTGCTAGGAAATTTTCTGCCTCATCGAGCGCCAAGACTTGAAGTCCCCAGTAAACTTAGCTCCCTTGATAGTGATGGCTACATCCTTTAAGGCACCAATGGGCATTGCCTTCGTTTTGTTTTCCATATACATCACATTCGAAGATGGATGTAATGCAGGTCTCCCCATCTGATGTCATGCATCCAAAGTGAGAACATTGACCTCCACGCCTGTGTCAATGAGGATATTACTAAGGATCCATCCATCTACGACTTCATCCAATTTGATATCCTTGTCATAGTCAAGGTTGTGAGGGGGAAAGTTTGCATGCAAGATTTTCCTCTCATGCTCTCCTCTAGTGCGTGGTACCTTCTCTCTCAACCATGTTCCTAGCAAGGGAATAATATTCTCTTGCCTAAGCATTTTACATACTTCCTTGACCTTATCCAAGTCATCCTTTGGCGCCTCGACCTTCCTTCTTTGCTCCTCCCTCCTGGATTGCTCCTTTAGACACTGGATTTCTCCTTGTAAACACCGAATGACATCCATGGTATATTGATATACCTCATCTTGATGTGCGAGGTCCGGTACTTCCCATGAACTACTTCTTCCCTTGAAACCATGTTCTTCTACCTTGGTATCTCCTTTGCACACGGCTTCTTCTCTTGTTGTTACAAAACAGTTCCAAGCCCGCATCACGTGTCACTCGTGGCATCCATTATGTATACCGCTTCTTAATGCTTACCATCAGAAGGCCCTTGTCTTTCGGTGTTCTTTGATTCATGTGCTCAAACAACTCCAGAACTCCTCATACTTGTGCTTCTTCATGCACCAAGAGCACTACAACAAGTCCAGGCACTCTCGTTTGTAATGCTCAGTAGACCTACAATTAAAAAGGTTCCACGTGGGAACTCACTTCTTCCTCCCCGTGGTTACCATGGCCACGGAATCCTCCAAAAATCCCTTCGCTCGCGCCTCCATCTACACGCTCTTAACAAAGTGATCATCACCCTTAGAACTACTGGAAATGCTTTGGTCTCAGCGCACCCCATGATCAATGGCCTCATGGATTTGGTCAATGGGTTGTAGAGGTGCGAGATCTTATAGTAGAAGACACATTCTTCCGAATCACGCATTGTAATAAGGTGCATATACTTGCATCATGGTCCCCATGAAAATTTCACGATCTTTCATCACACGGTGCGTACTATCCTCTGGGGAAACTATCCTTGACATGCCCCTCTACTTCACAATCTGCAAAACCATACACCATCATGAGTCTTATGGGCTAAGTTCATAGACAACTTCTCCGCCTACTTAGCCATATCAGCAATTTGAGCCTCCAGAAACGAGCTAATACCAAGATCAACACTACAATAACCTCAAAGACGCATAGCAACTTCTAATGTCTCACATGGGTCTATAAAAGTTTTATGAGATAAGGCCCTTCTAAAAGGTGTGATCAATCCTCCAACAAACCACGAGCATCTTTGTGAAGGGTGAATATCATATGATAACTTATACAAGAGATTTTTAAAGTGCGCATCATACTCCCACACACTCTCCACCATTCCTTGCTGAATCTCCTTCAGGGTGCTAATGATCTTCTATTCAAACTCAAGGATGTGGAATTCCGCCAAGAAGGCGTTCTTTAAAGCAATATAATCTACCACCGTTTGATGAGGGTCATATTTTTTATACCGGCTATGTGCGCGCCCTTACAACGTCATTACAAACTGACTAGCCTTCTACTCTAGGGTTGTGACACCCTTTGCGTGCCATAGCAGTTCACACTTGTGAACATGTTCTACAAAGCATCTTCAATGCCTTTAATGTCTGGAAAATGTAAAGACATTTCAAAGAAGACTTGAGGGTGTGGGGTCCGTGTCCTCTGAGAGCGAGCCTTGATTTCCTCCGATGTTTCCTCCGCCACCCGACCCACCAAATCCACTAGGTCCTGTGCCTTCTGACCCACCAGATCCACCAAGTCATGTTCCTCCCGATCCACCGGATCCAACAGTCCACCAGTCCTATTCCTCCCGACCCCCTAGATCCACTAGATCTTGTAGTGGTCGTGCCGAGGTCCCCAGGTTCCACACAACTACATGCCGATGGTCCGTGATAATGCCCCACTACCAATAATATACCCCACGACACTCCCGGGTGCGACACTGGAATGGTATTTACAGCCATAGAAGTCCCAAACGAGAAATTATATCTCCTAGGTGTAGATCGATCACTTCCAAAGATACCAACTAGACTAACAATATTATCTCCTTGATCTGGAAAACCAAATGTCGGGGTTTAGTCACGGGTGGGCTCAGATGCATGCCAACAGTTCTTCTCTCTCCACGCGACGAACTCTCATCAGAAGCCGAAGGGGTCTCTCTTATGCGCTTTCCAAGATGGGGTCGCATAGATTGCTCAGGTTCCACGTCCTCTATGTGAACCTCAAATCCTTCCCATAACGTCTATAGCCATAAATCCATCACACTTGCAACCTCACGTTGTCTAAAGCAATCTCACTTTCACGCGCTTGATTATACTTGAGTCATATCTCCTCCCTTTCTTTCTCCGTCGCAAAGACATCGCCATCTTCCTCCACCTTAGCTTCCTCACCCAATGCTTAGAATAGTTTAGCCAACCATTGGAAATGCCTCTAAACTCATGGTTACAATCAATATATTCATAGTCAAAGGGATAACACGTAGAAATGATCCTCACGGGATTTCACGAAACTCAAACTCGAGTAACCTCCGGACAAGAATATGTGGAAATGGCGTACTCAGAGTGTAGCAGCCAAGTACTCCTTTCCACTAATGATCCACAAAGACGAGTCCATGTCGATCTCGCATCCCGCAACCTCTCGGTATTCTTCTTGGGTCCACACACGTGATCTATAATACTAGCTTGATCTAGACACATAGGTTGAGAGCCACTCATACAATTCTACTGGGAAGCAGTAGAAAAAAGTTTCATACAAATCATGGTAGAGGTTCTCTTCTACCCATCTATGTGCATCAAACTCAGGTCCAATGTTGAATCTCTGAGAAAATTCATCCTTCGTGCTCTTGAACCATGATTCAACACTTTCCAAAGTTAACCGCTTTGTCATTACTCATTACACAGATCATGATGTATGCCATTTCCCACTACAACTTTGAAAAGAGGTCCCAGCAACGGAACCAAGATGTAGTCATTTTTACCCCCATCACAAAGGAAAGAAATCCCATGCGCATCGGCCTATCACCCAGCGGATGTTGGCGCTCACCCGAGGCATGCGCAAGTTCCGAGTCTCTCTTTTTATGTGAGTTTAGTGGGAAACATCATCTATGATATGTGTTTAAGAGATTTGAAAGGAAATAAGATGTACAGCACCCTAGAGCTCAGAACGGCTTCTAGATCCTTGCAGTCATTCCAGACAGAAAGTGCTTAATAGATTATAGAACTTACATCAAAACAGAAAGGAAGTTATACAGGCATTCATACTTAATCATAAACATAACTGAAAAAGAACTATGAGAAGGATGTATGCATTAGAATCATCAATGTTCATATTCATGTAAACTGGTAACCTCATTACATTCATGGAGCCATTGCAGAATGTCACAGAAGAGGAAACCATAGTCATGCATCATAACTGGATTCATATGGTTAGGCTCTCAAAAGAAATTTATAATACCCATACCCTTAATACATCCTTTCCTATGCACAATTACCCAAGCTAATAGAGTTCTTGCAGTATTTCTGCAGAGCTCCGCTCTCTATCTATATCTCTATATTTTACTTTTGCAGCGCTTGTATATATTGTAGACACCCATAATTACGCCCGAGTAATTTAAATACTTAAATTTGCTCTATTTATCTCCCTTCTTGTAAATTGGCAACATATCGTCAAAAAGCGTTTGTATTCTCTCTTATCGGCATTAATTAATTACAATACACTAATTAGTTAAGTCGCCTATCCAACAAACAACCTAATTAACGACCTTCCGTTAATTAATCACCCCTTCTATCTAGACTAATTAATTATTATTAATTAATTAGATTTCCCTTTCATTTAACCAATAAATCAATATTTAATTGATTTAATCCTCTTCTAATAGTCTAAATCGTACTAATATTCCTCTAATTAGCTTCATAAGCTTACATCTAACTATTAGTTAATCACCTTTGATTAATTAAAGCCACCCCCAACTCCCATGACTTGCTAAGTATAAATTAAACCCTTCTAAAGTAAGGTTACCTTTTATAAAGCAACCTTATCCATTCCTAATCTTGTTTTACCTTTTATCCCACATGCAAAGGGATGAAGTGTTTCCTTTATCCATTGGGCTATATAAGGATCCCTCCTTCTACCTTTATACCTACACCTAAACTTCTTGAGAAGACAAAAGCAAAGCATATAGCAAAATAGACTAAAAGCTTTCCTTTGTTTTCTTGAGAGTTCACCACTTGGAGAGTTAAGCCTCTTTTCTAGCCAAAAGTGCTTAGGTCATATGGGAGGTGTCAAAAGGGTCTTGTAGCCCAACTTTGATAAGCCCCCATTCCTAGGTTCTTGGAATATCAAGAACAACCTATTTGATTATCATGGAGCTTACATAGGTTCATTCATTTATTTGTTGTTAATTAAGAGAATAGAGGATTTAGACAATTAGCATGTTAGTTTCAAAGCTTTAAATATGATAAATGTTAGTGTCTAACCTTGCTTAATTCTTATCTTGATGGTGCTTTGTATTTTGTTTTAAGCTTTGTTAATTAGGGCTACTAGGTGTTAGTCTCTATTTTTCATTAACTTAGCTTAAAGCACAAAACTATGCACACATATATAACCTTTCGAAGCGCTTAACTCATCCTCCAGCGGCCTTAGATCCGATGCCAAGTGTTTGAATGTGGTCCTCCATGTGAGCATGCTCCTCCAGGCCTGAGATTTCCACTTTTTACCATGATGTGCTTCTAGAAGCTTCTACCGTAGGCATGCTCCTTCTTGGGCCAACCTGTCACCAAGTTGGCACCTTATCCACTCTGCATGCATAGAAAGGTCATGCTTTTCCACGTGTCTTGCCTAATAGGGCTAACTCCCGAACCCTTGGTTTTGTCCGCGCGCACGCCACGGGTTTCCTTAAACCCTTCCTTAAACCCTGCCCTGCGTGCTTTATCCTTGCGCGCCTTTCTTCAACTAGGCCTTGTGCACCTATATGCCTTTTGTACTTAGCCAATATTTTAGGGGCCCAACAACAAGCTGTCCCCTAGGAAAGCGCACCAAGTAATGCATTCGGGCAAAGACAAAGATAGTGAGAAAAGCTGGTTTTTCGTTGATGGAGGGTAGATCCAAATGATCGTAAGTCACGCATGCAGTAAGTGAGATTCAAAGAAAGATGTTTTGTAAGACATTTTTGATGTTCGAGTATAATACATTTGACTGATTTGATTACGTGGATGTTGTTTACCAATTTTTGATATTTTTTTAATTTTCTATTTTAAAAAAATAAATAAATGATTTTTACCTATTTTTAGGATTTTTATTTTTTCAAATTTTTAGGGTTTGTGGATTTTAATGGTTTACCAATGTTTTGAATTTTCAAATGATTTTGTGAATTTTTAGGGTTTCCTGAAAGTTTTCCGAAGCTATGTACAAGAAAATGAAGAAACGTGGATGCCCCCAATGATAGATGAGAATGTACAAGAGAATAATGTCACGCATATGTGCAAGAAAGCGAAGATGTGAAGATACCCCCAACGGTAGATGGGAATGTAAAAAGGCAAACTCTTCACATATATACAAGAAGAAGGTAAGTTGGATCAAGGCAAAGACAGACATGTTCAACGTGATGATGAACTCAAACCAATGAAGTGCTAGGAAGGAGCAAGTGTGCCCCTAGTGCAAGTTGGCCAAGAAACAAATGATAGAAAAGAAGTAGAAGATTGTTTCATTAAAAGGGGACAAAGATTCCCATAAACATGGTAAAAAGGCAATCTTATACACATGGATGTTCTGAATGAAGTGAAGAGAAGCGTGAATGTTATGGAAGGATATGGACAATATAGCTTGAATATTGGCGATGAAAAGGTGATTAGCTAAAGGCACAAATCATGATACAAAATATAGACTATGGAAAGATTCGAACAAGGTCTAAACAAAACCTGGTAACATACTAGTCATGTTTGCTCATTGAGATCTAGTGTGTGCATGTGGAATTTAATTACCTCTTGAAGTTAAGATTTGATAGACAACAAGTGAAGACACACTAGCCAATGAGTAGGAATGATTTATTTTGAAAGGTGATTTGTGATTGGAGGGTGGAAGGAGAGCCATACATTACTCCTCTTCTAGCCAGGTGTCCATAGTACAGACGGAGATATATTTGATTCTAATCACAACATTGCTCTACTTCCGATCAGGCATCCATAGCCCTGGTGTAGTCACAAAATCACACACTTACTATTACATTTATACGACCGGGTATGTTATTTTATATATGGATCTTGCGTAATAAAATTATTCACTAGTGACCCATCCTTTGTTCTTGTCATCAGTTGGTGGTCATCATTGTTATTTGTTTGGTTCAGACGTCACTTGTCTATATAGTTTTGGGCACATTTTAGGGAGTCTTAGGTGTCGTAATTTGCTTAATTTTCATCTCTAGTCCTATCTTTGGGCGTCTAGGTTTCACTTTGGGGCGCCTCGGTATGTGATTTTAGGTGCCTGTGTTTTCATAATTTGTGGTCCTAATTTATTTGTTTGAGGTCGTTCTTTTTTTTTACCCTGTGCGATCGCCTAGGTTGTAGTAAGCAACTTCGGGTCACTAGTGTCAAAATTTGACTAAGAGATCCCTATATAAACATAGCATACTCACTACATTATGCGCGGACATCTTACTATCAAGGGAAGCTATCTACTAAGGCAATGGACTTCATTTGGGCATCTTCTACATTTGCATCACACAAGCATAGGGGAAAGGGTTGTATTCTTTCTATTCCATCCACCATTTGCATTTTTACATCTAGTTATTGCCCCTACTTCTGCGTCATTGGCGCTAGAGCACCCTAGGCACAAAATTACACACACACGCACACAAAACTACATGGGGTCTAGAATGTAGTGCAACGCTTAGTTGTAATTCCACCATTATGAAAGCTAAGGTTAGTCCGACCTATTCATATGTATTTTTATTTCTTAGGAATTGATGCTTTGAATAGGGTTTTGTAGGTGTATCTTCACATTGTGTTTATGCAACACGAGATACTGTGAATGCGACACTCATGTGAAAAATATGAAGGCATTATAGATACCCTACAACACTTGCCAAACCCGGGTCCTAAGCTTTCTCGTAATCTGAGCACCCAAATCACAGACCAGGGCACTCCAAAGATCCTCCGGGTGCTTGGTCTAGTCGGATACTCAAGTTACGCCCTTCCCAAGGCCACCTAATCACAACTTGCCTAGTCTCGCACAACATTTTACTTCAATCCAACATACATCAATGTAAGTCAAATTGAGGTTAGTACCATATCCCTATTATTTCCATTATTTCAATACACTCAAATAATATAATAAAATATTTAGATCTAGAATTTTAATATAGCATTCTCGTTTCTATTTAGATTAACTCATAAAATAGGTAATATCTCCATTTTTAGTTAATCGTTTTGGTAAACCCAACGTTTGAGATACTTTGCCTTCAAATCATTTTTATTACTTGTAGTGGTTAAGCATAGTTCTCCTTTTCTCCTGTCATGTCTCATTTTAACGTCAATCCCATCTATGATGAGGCTGCCATAGTTGAACTCAAGGCTCTATATAGTACCCCCATGATTCTACCCGATGATACTCAACAAGCCCTCTTGAGAGGCCAGTAACATGTGCCAACTAGTCTTGTCGATTCTCCTATAGGTATATGCCTTGTTGATGACCCTATTACTTTCACTCATTGTACATCGTGCCATTCGGTTGCATGCGGTCCTTCTTCGATACTCCACCCGATGCTTTAGATGATTCTATCATTGATTACTTATTAGGCATTGATCCACCAACATGTTTACCTCATACCTCCTTCCTCTACTCCATTTATCTGCTAAAGCTACTCCTATGTCTTCTACTACTTTTGATAGTCCTCCCACATCTCATTCTAGCTTACATTCTCCTTCATATTACATTGATAATCCTATTGATCCTCTTCATGGCAACAACATTATTTTGGGACCCCATCTTTTACTAATGATCATCATGGGTCTCCTTCTTTCTATACCGCCGAGTGTGACTCTCCTACTCCATTGTTGTCCTCTCCTGAGATTGCATCCACTATTGTGAATGAATCACCTCCGCTTATTTCTTCTTCACCTTATATCCCCATATCTTCTTCATCTCTTCTTGCATCTTTGCCTATAAAGGTTTCCTCCTTGATCACTTTGCACCTACTAGGGATTGTGTTGATACTAGTCATACAATAGCTCCTACATCATCATCTACCATAACTCCTTTAACATCTGACTCCACTATATCACCTCTTGATGTCCCTATGATCACACATAATGGAAAACTTCAACCACTTAATACATTATTGCCATCTCATACCATTCCCTCATAGGATATTCTATCTCTCATGCATGTTGTAGGACAACTCCAATCACAAGTTCATACTCTTACTTTAGAAAGTAAATCCTATTATGCCTCTATTGTTGAGTGGGGAGCTTAATTACTTCAAATTAACATGTTATATTAAAATTGCAGGAAAGCACGAATCGACATCAAGTTATGGAAGAACCGACATCGGTCGAGCAAATAAAAGCGACATCGATCGGGGCTAACAAGCGTCGATTACTTGTGCGGGAGTGTTTTATTTAACTCTTGAGAATTAAATATATTTTTAGTATTAAAGTAAATCTATTGATTGCAATTGCATGGCTAAGTGCCCTAAGTTTGTATATTCCTATATAAACATGAAAGCTAGGGTTTAGAAGTGAGTATTGTAAGAATTGATGATTATTGTGAAATAATTGTGAGAGAGAGAATTCTTGGAGAAGAATGAGAAACTTGAAAGAAAGAAACTATTTTACATCTAAGAGGTGTGGAAGATTGTAAATCTTCATTGTATATCTTCTAAAAGGTTTGGATAATAGATTGAATTGTTTCTTGGTGGATGTAGCTCACACTGGGTGAACCACGTTAAATCTGGTGTTGATTTATATCTCTTGTTTTATATATTTTTTCTGGTAGAATATTCACTTTTATTGTATGTATGCTTAGATCTAATATATTATTTTTACAACCTTGTGTTAACCCCAACAAATGGTATCCGAGATTTGTTTGAGGGTTTTGTTTGTTGACATATTTATTCACGAGAGGGTTTTACGATTGATTGGGAGCTCAACAATAACAAAAGAAAATAAATACAAGGTAGAGAATTTTGACGGCCAAAATGATCAATTATGGAAGATACAAATTGAGGATTATCTGTATTAAAGATATTTGTACTTACTTGTTGGATGAAAATTCTAGACCTACGAAGATGACTGATGAAGAATGGAATATTTTGAACAAAAAGGCTTTGGGATCTATAAGCTTGATCCTAGCAGCATCTGTGACTTCCAATATTACAGAAGCGACTTCTCTTGTAGAGTTAATGAAATCTCGTGTTAATTTATATGAAAAACCTAGTGTTTCAAGTAAAGTTTATTTGATGAAGAAACTATTTAGTTCTAAGATGCATGAAGGTGGATCTCGCATCTAGTCATTTAAATGATTTATGATCTATTGTAAATTAGTTAAAATTGGTGATATTCCGTTTGACGATGAAGTGAAATGAATTTTATTCTTAAGTTATTTTCCGGTAGTTGGGATAACTTGGTAATGGTTGTTATTAATACAACATCGCTAATAATATTTTAAAGTTTGTTGATGTGGTCGGTATAATCTTGAATGAAGAAATTCGTAGGAAAACTACAAATGAATCATCGTATGGGAATGCTTTGAATATAAAAAGTAGAGGTAGGTAGAAGAAGAGATCCAAGAGTAAGAATAATGAGAAATCAAAGTCAAGGGATGAAAATCTAAATCCAAAGGTAAGGGAATTTTACATTGGAAATGTGGAAAGAAAGGACATGCAAAGAAAGATTGTTAGTCAAAGGATAAAGAGAACCAACACCCAGAAAAAGGTAAAGATTCAAATAAAGAGACAAATATTGCAGCAGAGGTAATGCAAGATACTATTATTATTTATTTTGATAATAGAATAGAATCACAGGTTTTAGATTCAAGAGCTTCTTTCCATGCAACCCCTAATAAGGGTTATTTCAAAAATTATGTCCATAACAATTTTGGACATGTTTATTTGGGTGATGATGAACCTTGTAGTATTACTGGTAAAGGGGAAGTTCATTTAAAATTTTAGAATGGAAATACATGGGTATTGAAATATATACGGCATGTGCCAAGCCTCAAGAGGAATCTTATTTTGCAGGCAACTAGGTGAAGGCTGGTTGTATGGTTACATTCATGAGACTCTTGGAATGTCACTAAGGGTGCTTTTGTTGTGGCAAGAGGTAAGAAGGTAGGAACATTAAATGTATCTACTGTGTTATTGATTCATTTTCTATGTTATCTACTTCATATTCAAATGTATGTATGTGGTATAATCGGTTGGGCCTATTGAGTAAAAAAGGAATGAAGATCTTAAAGGATAATGGTAAGTTATCGATTTGAAAGATTTAGATCTTGATTTCTGTGAGCATTGTATCTTTGGAAAGAAAAAGAGAGTGAAATTTCTCAAAGTTGGGGCAACTAAGAAGGAGCAGAAATTGGAGCTTGTACACTCAGATGTGTGGGGACCAACTCAGGTAGCTTCTCATGGAGGATCATAGTATTATGTTACTTTCATTGATGATGCTACAAGAAAGGTATGAGTTTATTGTATTAAATATAAATATGATGTTTTTGATACTTTTAAAAGATGGAAAGGCCTTGTTGAGAATGAATCAAATTCAAAGTTAAAGTGTCTTAGATATGATAATGGTGGTGAATATTGTAGCAAGACTTTCAATGATTATTGTTTAGTAAATGAAATATGTAGATAAATGACGTTTCCAAGAACACCAAAAGAGAATGGTGTTGCAAAAAGAATGAATAGGACAATCATGGAACGTGTTAAAAGTATGAGGATACATCTTTGGATTTCCTTGCAATTTTGGGTGAATAGTTTATACAATGGTTTTTTTATTAACCGTGGGCCTTCAAGTTCACTATATGGAGGAATAATAGAGGAAACTTGGACCAGAAAAGAGGTAGATATTTCTTTTCTTAAATTTTTTGGTTTATAAGATTTTGTGCATATTGATAAGGAAAATAGAAAAAAGTTGGATGCAAAATCCAAGAGATGCACTTTTATTGGTTATGGATCTAGTGATTTTGATTTTATTTTTCTCGATTTAGAGAATTCTAAAATTATTAGGGTCGTAACATTGAATGGAATGAAAAGAGAATGTACATGGATCAAAATTTGGTACCCAAAGACGAACCGATTGAGAAGTTTGTGAATGAAAATGAACTCTCAGATTTAAAAATAATACTAACATGGTTACACGATGCGGTGTCGGTTGACCCCATTTGACATCGGTCGGTTGACCAATGGTATCGATTCTGAAGATCCAAAACGACATCGGTTAGCATAACCAATGTCGATTCAAGTGACCGCATCGGTCAGCTTCGTAATAGAAACAAATGTCTAGGAGATCCAGTTGAGCCTCCGGTACCCCAAATTTATGTGAGAAGGTCACAAAGGGTAAGTAAACCTCCATAAATATTTACACTTTCTCTATCTTATTTATTATTGACTGATAATGGTGAACTAATTTTTTTGAAGAAGCAATGCAAGATAAGACCCTGTGCGGTGGGAGCATGACATCGATGAGGAGATGGACTCCTTGGAACAAAACCAGACTTGGAATTTGGTTAAGTTGCCCGCAGATAAGAGTACATTGCATAACAAGTGGGTTTATAGGAACATGGAAGAAGAGGGTGGACGAGAAAAGAAACAAGACAAGACTTGTAATAAAGAGATTTGTACTGTAAAGACGATATTGAATTTGGTGAAATATTTTCTCCACATTACTAAAATGACTTCCATACGCATTGTATTGAGTATAGTTACTGATAGATGATTTACATTGAGAGAAACTAGATGTGAACATGTCTTTCCTTCATGGTGATTTGGATGAAGATATTTACATGCAACAATCATTTGGGTATGAAGTCAAGGGTAAGGAGAAATTAGTGTGCATTGAAAAAGAGTTTATATGGGCTCAAGCAAGCTCCAAGGCAATGGTACACGAGGTTTGATAGTTTCATGCATGAGCATGGTTATTTGAGATGCGAATTTGACCATTGTATTTATTTCAAAAATCTTGAAAATAGGAGATATATTATTTTGTTATTGTATGTGGATGACATGCTTATTGCAGGATCTAGTATGCAAGACATTGGTGAGCTTAAGGGAAAGATAACTCACACATTTTCTATGAAGGATTTAGGAGTTAAAAAGAATCCTTAACATGCAAATACATAGAGACAGGAAGAACAAGAAATTGTATTTTTCTCAAGAGGCTTATATCAATAAGGTGTTGGAAAGGTTTAACATGTAAGATTCAAAACCGGTGAGTACACCTATGGTTGGACACTTAAAATTGAGAAAAGATCAGTGTCCTTCATCACATGAGGAGGTCAAATACATGACACGAGTACCATATGCTTCAGCAGTTGGGAGTCTCATGTATGTTATGGTTTGTACCAGACTAGACATTACACAGGAAGTGGGAGTTGTGAGTAGATTTATGTCCAATCTAGGTAAAGAGCATTGGAAAGTAGTCCAATGGATTCTCAGGTATTTGAGAGGGACATCTAACATGCAGTTATGCTATGGAGATTCGGATATTATGTTATGCGGCTATGTTGATTGATATGGTGGAGATCTGGATGGTAGAATGAGCACTCTTTGGATATATTTTCACAGTAGGTGGGACAACAGCTTAAATGGATTTCAAGATTGTAAAAGGTTATGGATTTGTCTACTATAGAGGCGATACGCGCAGCTTATTATTGAGGCTAGCAAAGAGATGATATAGATGAGTAGGTTCATGGAAGAGTTGGGAAAGGAGCAAGATGATTGCAAATTATTTAGTAAAAGTCAGAATGTAATTCATTTGGGAAATAAATCAGTGTTTCATTCTAGAACAAAACACATTTAGTTGAGGTATCACTTCATACAACATGTATTAGAGGATGGGAAGCTGAAACTGGAGAAGATTCATACGAGTGAAAACCCTACGGATATGCTAACGAAGCCATTAGTAAAAGAGAAGTTGGAGCTACACTCTACTTCTGTTAGTCTTCAAGTTTGTGAATTGAAGAGGAAGAAACAAAACTAAGGAAATGATCCAAGAATGACGTTGTACATGCATAGTGCAGTAATTTATCTCCAAGTGGGAAATTTGTTGAGTTGTGGAGCTCAATTACTTCATATTAGCATGATATATTAAACTTGCAGGAAATCACGAACCGCATCGGTCACCTATGATCGACATCGGTCGGGAAAGTAGGAACCGACATCCGTTAGGGCTAAATCGCATCGACTACCGATGTGGAAGTGTTTTATTTAACTCTCGGGAATTATATATATATTTAGTAGTAAAGCAGATCTATAGATTGTAATTTCATGGCTAAGTGCCCTAAGTTTGTATATGCCTATATAAGCATGAAAGCTAGGGTTTAGAAGTGAGGATTGTAAGAATTGATGATTATTGTGAAATGGTTATGAGAGATAATTCTTGGAGAAGAAGGAGAAACTTGAGAGAAATAAAGTATTGTACATCTGAGAGGTGTGAAAGATTGTAAATCTTCATTGTATATCTTCTAAAAGCTTTGGATAATAGATTAACTTATTTCTTGGTGGATGTAGCCCACACTGGGTGAACCACGTTAAATCTAGTGTTCATTTATATCTCTTATTTTGTATATTTCTTCTGGTAGAATAATCACTTTTATTGCATGTATACTGAGATCTCATATATTATCTGTACAACATTCTGCTAACCCAAACATCTATTAACAACAATTCTTTCCATGGAAATCTTGTTCCTAAAAATATTCATAATTCTGCTTTCCCTAAAGACTTTACCATGCCTACTTTCACATGTTTTGATGGTACCGGCGATCCTCATGCTCATATCCTACACTACCACACGCTTATGACCAATTACTCTAATTATTGCTTGTTGCTTAAGGCCATTCACTATAGTCTTATGAATGAGGAACTACAGTGGTACACCCATTTACCCTTTGGGTCCATTAGTATTTTCTATGCCATGGAGGATACTTTCCTCCATCTTTTCATTCTCAATAATGGCCCTATATTTACTTACGACCACATTCCTACTTTTCCTCAAGGCTCCTCTAAACCTATCCATGACTATATCTTATGGTTCAATGCATGTATACACCAGCTCATTTTCCAACCCAGTGACTTAGAAAAGAAATTCATCTTTTGTCGTGGTCTCATTCCTCCACTTAAGAAAAGGTTACAATACGATACTTGTGAGTCATTCATTCTCTTGTGTTATAAGGTTATTGATCTAGAAAAATATCTTCTGTCCTCATCTATCGCTCAACCCACACATGTTTCTCCAATAGTTCCATCCTCTAGTCTTCCATTCCCACCTCCAATTGAGCATCCAAAGAAACCTCCACCCTTTCCTAAAGTGCATTCCAAACAAGCTCAACCCGCTCCTTCACCACCAACCCATCCTTCTCCGGTTCCACAGCAGTTAGTACTTCCACCACTCCACCTCCATCACGAGAGCCTTTGTATTTCTCCCCTCACACTCGACCACATGATGTGTTGCACATATTACTCAATGAGAGATTAATTTGGTTACCCTCTAACCAACATCATCCCCACACTACTTACACCGTCGGGCGTGACTTGTAATTACCATCACATCACGGCCATCAAGAAAATGATTTCCTTTCCCTACGTGAGAGGATATAACAACTAGTGGATTTTGACATCATCTCCTTCACCTCACATGAGAGGTCATTATCTCCTTCACCCCATCAGCATAGGCATACCCCACTTGAGTCTTCTCCATTAGGTGCTCAGTTCATTCATCGTGCTCCACCGTCACACGCTCGTTCTCCACCTCATCCATCATTTACACCATCACATTCATTGCATCTACTACATTCACACTATCCACCACTTCATGTTGTTGCATCCCATGGTTTTCGCAATCTCTTGCATATCCTGTGGTTACTACACATGACATTCCATTTAGTTCATACACTCACGCTGCGTCCCTTCCACATGTTCCGATTGCCACTCGTCGTCTTGGTCTTTGGTAGATTTGTATCATCAACCTACCCCGATGATGCACTTGTGTTCTTATGGTTCTTAAATGACTGTTGATGGATTAGTTTTAAGAACCTTTCATCACACACTTTTCGTTTCATCTAGTACACTCAATCATTTCCCAATGACACTCTTGCTTATGTTGTTCATACTTAAGCGATGAGGGTATTAATCACATGAGCCTATCCATTCATGCGTTGGGGGCATCGTTAATCCCCCTATTTTCATCACCCTATCCTACTATGACTACATTCCATCCTCACACGTTCATTACGGTACATTCATTTCAATATCATACATTTTTTTATTTTCACATCTCTTCTACTATAGTCATTACATTCCCTACGCTACATAATTCATTCGTTCTACTTTTCAAAAATCACATTACATTAGTTATATATATCGTAATCATTCACCATACACATTTTGTATACCACTACTAACATCATCATACGAAGTTATATTCATCACATACAAACAATACACATGCTAGGATAACAACCATAGAATCATACAACATCCATTACATCACTATGGAAAACCATTCCAACATAGATTTAACATATATCAAAAATAGGTGTCCATACATATATCACTAGTATAATCATCATCATAAAACATGTTTCATAACTAGGGCAAGGCCCCCACATTATATACAATAATCCCTATCAGACCTCATCATCGCTATCACGCCGCATACTACAAAAGACCTAGAATTGGATGCCTCTCCACCAACACGATGTCGCATTTCGCGCCCCTAAATTTCTCCACCTACCTCCGTAGCATATTAATATTTGTAGCCTACTCCGAATACTGGCGCTACAAGTCCACATACCGTGTGAACACATTCTGGGCCAAGGGACCACCACCTACTGCCTCTCGGGAACATCGGGTATCCTCGCGTGCTTCATCCCTCTCGTTTAGCAGCACCGTACATGTCGTCATTACTATAACCACTAGCTCAAACAGATAGGCATGCTCACCTGAAATGTAATCAACACGCTCTAGCATCCCTCCCCTAGCACATCATTCAACACATTCCGTGTTAAAGTATAGATAGATGTATCTACTATCAATGACCAATATGCATCCCCTACAAACTTAACATACAACCACACATTAGTTAAACATATACATAAATACTTAGAAAATTCGTTAAACACAATGTAGGCATACACAAATACTCACACTCTGCCACAACCGCTGCTACAAGGTCGAGGACACCTCCCTCCCCTCCTCCTCCTCCATGTGGCAACTCCATAGGACCCGTGAATATTGGGTATAGTAATACCCACCAATGCGCTACCCACCATGCTCGATACTCTTTAGTGCACCCCGCGTCATCTCCATCCACAACTACTATCATTGGGTCTGTCTCATCCGGCCCTAGTGGTATTAATTGCTCGATGTCGGCCCCGGCCTAGCACCATCCCTCCTAGGGACTCGATATCTCTCGACCATATATATGGCTCGGGGACACATCATGTGCCATACCAAACTACCATGAAACCCTCTCAACTTGAAAAATATCCGCCACACGGAAAGCGGTCCTCTAGCCACATAGTCCTCTGAATGCATCACAACTTTGTAGCATCCTTGGGCCATCCTCCATAATCATGATATGGTCTCCATATAACTGACTCGGGCCCCATCCTATCTATAAGTGCCCTGAAAGTGTTGGTATCCATCTTCCTACTGTGAATATCCACCCAACGTTGAGCGTATATCTCAGGCCAAACCCACTCTCCTCATGGCCCTGCAATTGGTCTCAATATAACTATGTGCTCATATGCCCACACATGCAGCAGTGTGGTGGCTCTTATACCTCCACCATGCTCATCCTGTGTAAACCGATACAAGTCTCTGTATAAATGGCCAACACACACCGTGCCCACACATATCTCATCCCCTCCTCCTCTATCCACTGACATATGTCGTGCATCTTATACAAGATGTTGACACCTTGTCCCTCCACGACTATACATGATGTAATCACCACTACGATGAATTTTTGCAAACTCGGAACCCTAGACTGAAGTATCGCGTCCAAATTGATATGGGCCTCGGTAAGTACCTGAGCCCTTGCAAAATATTACCTCATCGGCGCATGTGCCGCTCCATATCCACTACCGCCATCACTCATACCCTCTCCCCAACAACTAGTAATTGCAATATGCGATATACATGCTCTATCGTGACTTTCATCTCCCCTATAGGCAACCAAAAGGTGCACGTGTTTGCACACCACCACTTGCATAATGCAGTCAACATAGGCATGTTATTGGGCACATCCCCATTTGGGCTATATTCCATAGGCTGGCCCGGTTAATCACATCCCACTCATCATCCGATAACCCCAATCCAAGCAATGTGCTCAAGTGATGGCCGCCGCAGAACTCCCTCGAGTGGATATCCCTCTACACAAACACCAAACACCAACAAATGCAACATTAGAACACCTTGCACAAACAAACACACTTATTCAACATAATAGAAACATAATTTTACCATTATCTAGTAAATCAACAAATTGGACCATGCCACCCGGATGCATGATCGTGGCACCCGGGAGCGGGACACTCAAGCACCTAGTTCGGGCACTCCAGCCCAGGGTCACTAGTGCCCTCACCGCTCTTGTCCGGATCCCAAACGTCGAGAAAATAAAAAACCCCAAATTTTCAAAAATTCAACTAAAACACCTATCACACCCTACATTTTTACAAAACTAACGCACTTACCAACTCCGCGGTCATACGCGACGCTTCTGATAGTCGCCACTCTCTCAAACCAACTAGGATGCAATGGTCTCGCTTGAGGCATCTTCACTCACTCCGTACAGACTCTCACACTCGCGTAAAAGACAAATAAAGTGATAAAATACTTTTTCACTTTCTTATTTATAGTTAATTTTCATCATCACCTTTACTATGGTCCTTACCTCGCACTTATTACCACAACTAATACACGTTACACCGTTTCACTCATATCTTGAGCATTTTTACTCCGATTTACACCCCGTTTGTGGCATTCTTTTTAGAAATCCACCCACCACTATATTGCACATGTTTCACAGATATTATATTTCTTCACCATTGTCTTCCTATCAATAGGTACATGTTTTTACCTCTTGCCATTACCTTCGGCTTAGAGTTTGTTCTTTTCATCACTCCCCCTTTATGCCGAAAGGGGGGGAATATTATTAGCCCCCTTATAATGCCCCTCACGTCACCATGTGTTCAAACATTATGAATTAAACACCTACCAATACATAACGTGCTATTTCACCATTGATTCCCCCTAATGACCTAATTTGGGGGCAATGAATGCTTTAAATTCCCTAAACATGACCACACAATACTTTCTATCAATTCCCCTAATGACCTAGATTAGGGGAAACAAACGATTAAACATTCTTTCACGTGACATTTCATCAACTTTCCCCTAATGACCCAACACAGCGGCAACTGTGTAAAATATCTCCATGAGTAGCCAATCAAAACAATCAATCAACCAATCAAAATTAATGTGTTCAAATCAAAAATCATATCATTCAAATCTACAAGCGGTCTCCCAAATGACCTAACTTGGGAGTTACATTCACCACTCTTTCCCAGATGACATAACTTGGGAATTTATTCTATATTCTACACTTGCTTCCAGATGACCTAACTTAGAATCCACCTCATTCATTATGTGTTTGCTTCCTAATGAACTAACTTGGAAGCTACCTCATTTCATATCACGTTCGCTTCTAGATGACCTAACTTGGAAGCCTTCACATTGCGGCGACACCCATGGAGTGGGGGAAAGAGTTCTTTCCCCTATCACTCCTATATGGGTCAACTATTTAATCAAAATTGTTTGGATCCAAAAATCACAAAATTTTAATTTGAGTCATCTGCAGCGAATAGATCTTGAGGATGTAGTTAAAGATTGGAGAATAACACACTTTCCTCCCTACACTCTTCCTCTAGCGGCATGATGCCCAAATCCTCTGACTATTCCATTCATATATAAGTGTTTGGGTTTGGAACCGATCACTCCCTACCCACCTATTCGTCATTAAACCACGTTCAAAATCATTATACATTCTAGTCATCACTTTCATTTACCACACTTCAACATGAATTTTACGCTTTTTCATTATGTTACATGGATCAACTCATTGATCCATGGTTTGATATGCTTTTATAGTTCTATCAAAGACACTTCTACTACACATCTACGCATTCGTCTACAAAGATAGGATTATTCGACTCTTTCTCAACTATGCATCTCTATCTACTTTATATTACTAAGATTTTCACTCACCAACATAAAGTGGGGGCAAATGTAGCCACAAAATCACGCACTTACTACTACATTTATACTTTCGGGTATGTTATTTTATATATGGATCTTGTGTAATAAAATTATTCACTAGTGACCCATCCTTTGGTCTCGTTGTCACTTGGTCAATCGTCATTATTATTTTGTCCGGTTCGATCGTCACTTATCTATACAGTTTTGGGTGTATTTTGGGAGTCTTAGGTGTCGTGATTTACTCGGTCGTCATCTCCAGTCCTCTACTAGGGCGCATAGGGTTACATAACATACTCACTACATTATGCGCGGACATCTTACTATCAAGGGAAACTATCTACTAAGGAAAGTGACTGCATTTGGGCATCTTCTACATCTGCATCACACAAGCATAGGGGAAAGGGTTGTATTCTTTATATTCCATCCACCATTTGCGTTTTTACATCTAGTTATTGCCCCTTGTTTCTACGTCATTGGCGCTAGGTATCATAGGCACAAAATTGCACACACATACACACAAAACTACATGGGGTCTGGAATGTAGTGTAGCGCTTAGTTGTAAGTCCACCATTGTGGCGGCTAAGGTCAGTCTGACCTATTCATATGCATTTTTATTTCTTAGGAATTGATGCTTTGAATAAGGTTTTGTAGGTGGATCTTCACATTACGTTTACTATGACACAAGTGACACTCATGTAATAAAGACAAATGTTCGAGACCTGCGACACTTTGCTAGACTTAGGTCCTGAGATTTTTTGCAGTCCTCAACGTCCAGATCACAAACCAGGGAACCCTAGGGCACTCCACTATTATCCCAGGTGCTTTAGTCTAGTCAGATACTCAGCTTCTTCTCTTCCCGAGGCCACCCAGTCATAGCTTGCCCAATCTACACAACAATTTGCTTCAGTCCAACATACAATGAGGTAAGTCAAATTGAGGTTAGTACCATATCCTTCTTATTTCCATTATTTCAATACACTCAAATAATAAAATAAAATATTTAGATCTAGCATTTTAATATAACATTATGTTTCTATTTAGATTAACTCATAAAATAGGTAATATCTCCATTTTTAGTTAATCACTTGGGTAGAGATACTATAAATACCCCAAGAGAGAGTTATATATTGCTTTTCTTTTGATTTTTGATGTTTTGATTGATTTTGTTTACTTTTTGAAAATTATTTCAGCTCTCTCGATTGTTTGATAAGGGTTAAGAACCACTGATGGCCTGATGGAAGGATGTGGAAGTGACTGCGATGATGAAATTGGCTAGTGTCAACAAATACGTCCAAAAGTTATTCACAACATATTTATTAGATGTAGATAGTGATAAGATCTTTAAGAGGGTAGTCGTTCTTTAATTTACCAAGGTGATGAAAGACCAAGGTCAAACAAATACCATAAAAATAAATGTCATACAATGAGCATGAATAGATGAACCAAAATATCATCGAAGGGATGAAAATGGTAGGTGACTTGCAAAGGAATGTAATTAAAGGGAAGAAAGAACATCCATGTGTATGTAATACCTGATTACAATGATTGATCTTTGTACCTTTGTTTTTTTGGTAATGTTTTAATGTTTTCTCATTTTTGTATTTTGAAATGTTTTTAGATTTTTTTAGATTTTGGGAAATTGGGACCAAAAATGTCACTCTGTGTGATAGGATCCAACAACGATGTTTGTGATTTCTTTGATGAGGGAGACTAGGAGTGTTTTATTATCAAGAGTAATATTATCTCCAATCTCGACGACCGTGGTGATCTCATACTCAAATGATTTTGTATGCGGGAGCTTGAGTTTCCTATCCATAGTTTTTTGTAATTTACGCCATACTTGATGGTTGCGTTGGTGTGCACTCTTGAATCGCGTTTGATTTTTAATGTTATGGTTGTTTAACTTGTTGGGAGCGTTGGAGATCTTCATATTTTTTTTATCTTAGCTTGATGAAGAAAATATTTGGGTTTCATATAAGCTAATGTGTGATTTGTCTGCTCCCGAGAAGTGGGAGAAGAAAGTCGATGTTTATGATTGATTAGAGGAATGTGAGGAATTATGGTGGGATTTCCCCAGTCATTGATAGAAGGATAATATGATGGAAGAAAATGATACAGTCAAGAATTGAAGAGGATGGGCTACCAGGAGGTGTCCCATAGACTGAAGATGAAGGGATACTAGGATGTGGCCCTAGGATGATGGAAGAAAATGGGCTACCAGGAGGTGCTCCATAGATGGAATATGACGACTCTTTGGGACATGGTCCAAGTATAGAATATGATGGGCTACCAGGAGGTGCCCCATAGATGGAGATGAATGACTATTAGGGCATGACCCAAGTATAGAATATGATGGGCTACCCAGAGGTGACCCACAGATAGAAGATGAAGAGATACTAGGATGTCGCCCCAAGATGGAAGAAAAGGGGATACCATGAGGTGTCCCGTAGATGGAATATGATGGGCTACTAGGACATGGCCCAAGAATAAAATATGATGGACTACTAGGAGGTGTCCCATATGTAGAATATGAGGGGCTACTAGGACGTGGCCCAAGAATAGAGGATAATGGGCTACCCAAAGGTGACCCACAAATAGAAGATGAAGGGATACTATGAGGTGTCCACATATAGAAGAAGATGGTGGGCTACTAGGAGGTGACCCAAGGTGACATTGTGATTGAGGAATTGTGATATGTAAAGAATGATTGGGTGATGAGAAGATAGGCTAGGGATCAATGACAGACCCGGATGTTTCTCCATGTAATGGGGAATGTGAAGATGGAAGAATAAGAGGAGGATCAAATTTGATGATCTTAGGATATTCCTCTGTTTCGACAAAAGGAATCAACTTATCCCCCACAATATGCAAATACATCGAGGTCTAAAGAGGACCCTTGTTCATGATCTTCTAAAGGAATGTCCTTGAGTAGCCCCATGAATTCTCTGATCACTTCTTTATTATGAAAGAAATCGATTGGTATGGGTTGTTGTTCTTTGATTATAGTAGGTTGATTAGAAGAAATAGGTCCAAAGCATGTGTGGAAGATTTAAAATAGGTTTGATGATGATTGATAGAATATTTGGATTGAGATGTCTCGCAAGTGAAGGAAGATGTAGATTTGGAATTGGTTGGTATAGGTTTTCCTAGAAGATGACATAGTGCAGGTAGACAAAGAGGATCATGTAGCCAGTCAGTGGATTGTGACATAGGGGTTGACTTGGATGATTGATTAGAGGAATTTTGAGTCACACAAATCTTCAATGGAGGAAGATGTCATTGATGTGGTGATAAAGGGGTCTCGCGATTTGCGACTTAAGAGTCAAATTAGATGTTTGATTGGGATAATTTGTGGCGACATAAATCCTTAGAGGAGGAAAATTTTGTTTAGGTGATTGATTACTCTCTAGAATAAAGTTGATTGGATGAGGCTTAGGAGACTAAGAGGAATTTGAAATATAGTTTGGATTAGAATCATCAAAAGATTGAGAGGAATCAAAAGAATAGTTTGGATTAGAATAAAAAGAATAACATAGATTAAAATCATCAGAATCATACCACCGACTATGAGATGAAGGTAGGGAAAGGGGTAGCTGAACGGGTTCTCTAGCACAAAGAACTAATCAAGGTTTAGTCACAATGGGCGTATTTCGATGTGAATGCGTAAACCTAGTTTCCTTATTGACATAAGTGCGAGGGACCATGTGATAGTTAGTCATTGTTGGCATCATTGGGTCTAAATGCCTAGACCTAGATAGTGTGATTGAACCTCTTCAAAGGGAAGGAAGTTCCATGTCGATTCGAAAGCATAACGATAACCAACTAGACATTTTGTAAGTATGGATATGCTCGTGTGATTTTCCAGAAGGGAATCTAAGGAAAACAGACATCATGATGACACAATTTTGATAATCCAACAAGGTTTGGACAACAAGTTGCAAGTGTAAATGTCAAGATGAAGAACCAAGGATCAAAGGATCAAAAGGATTGTCCTTAGAAAAACAATTCTACAAGATAAATGATCACAAGGAACAATCACACAAGTTCGAAACCAATCCAATCTACAAGGAAATACTCCCTATGCAAATGTGTCTCAATGGTAGTTTGACGCAAGATGATCAACACAATGTCAATACTTAAGTCAATTTTAAAACAAACAAGGTGTAAGTATTAACAAGGGGTTGAAGTGACTTCCGACTCAAGGTATGCTAAAACTACTCTAGATACAAATAAGCCTTAAATCCCCAAAAGTGTAAGTTACAAGTGCGAACAACGCAACAATACCACTTAAATACGTTAATCAATATTTGTGGAAAAACAAGATATTAGTATCGAAATGATATTGATATGATGCAAACAATGTAACAACACTTTTCAAGGTTGAGGCAATGTTTGGAAGGAGACAAGGTCAAAGTATACTAAGGAGTTGTTAAGGTGTGAGCACGTAGCGGTACAATCTAGAAACTTAAATCAAGTTTACAAGAAACAAGATGTAAGTATCAAAATTGTATCAAGACGATGCGAGAAAAGTAACACCTCAAGGGAAGATCAATGATGAAGAAATCCTAGCTACAAATGAGACATCTTGACGTGGGTATCAAGACAAGGTTACTTAAGATATGAAGACATACCAACACACTTTCAACACTTACTATCACAGTCACAATAAGGAAGGATGTAAGTAGGTGCAAAAGTGGTGGACACAATCTTAAGTAACACTACGTATGTATGCTTTATTTTGTCCCAAAAGGGAAACAAGAAAACAAAGGAGTAGACTAAGTGGGGGTGAAAATACTTGGTGTCACTTCGGCTAGAGTTGCGTCATATTGTCTTAAGACAAGTGAAAAACTAAGACAAAGTAACACTTCACAAATTTTGTGATGAATGTCATGCAGATCTAACTTTGATGGACTCTCCCCTTGTTCGACTAACAAGGTTTTGACTCTGAAAAAAATTCACTTTGTGAGAGCTCTTTGAAACATGATTTGGTTTTGGTTAAGTTGGCTCATGTGCAAAATGGATTCCTATTAGTTCACTCTCTAGGTGTCACAAACTATCTCTCATGAGCACGATTTTCCAAGAAATTTGCACTGACTAAATCAAGGAGTATCCCAGCATTTACTTTAACCCTTTGATATGAAGGATTTGGGGGCAGCGGACAAATCCTTGGTATAAGGATAACTCGAGATAGGAAGGAACGAAAGTTGACTTTATCTCGGGAAGAGTACATTAAGAAGGTATTGAACAGGTTTAACATGCGGGATGCTAAACCAGTTGGGACTCCTTTGCGAGCCATTTCAAGTTATCAAAGGAGCGGTGTCCCATGACAGAGCAGAAAGCAACCAGATGTCGAAGGTAACTTACTCATGCAGGTTGGCAGTTTGATGTATGCTATGGTGTGCACTAGGCCTGATATTGCTCATGCAGTGGGAGTTGTGAGTAGATTTATGAGTGATCTAGGTAAAGAGCATTGGCAAGCAGTAAAGTGGATCCTTCGGTATTTGAGAGGGACCATGGGGACAGTTTTGTGCTATAGTGGATTAGACACCACTTTACGTGGTTATGTAGATTCAGACATGGCTGGAGATGTAGACAGCAGGAGGAGCACGACATGTTATATTTACACTGTAGGTGGGACAACAGTGAGCTGGATTTCACGACTACAGAAGTTGGTGGCTTTGTCAACCACGGAGGCTGAGTATGTTGCTGCCACAGAGGCAAGTAAAGAGATGATTTGGTTACAACAATTGCTTGAGGAGTTGGGGCATAAGCAGGAGGAATGTAAGCTGCATAGTGATAGTCATAGTGTTATACACCTAGCTAAGAACTCTGCTTTCCACTCCAGGACGAAGCATATACAGTTGAGATATCACTTCATCAGGACAACTTTGGAGGAAGATAAGTTGAAGTTGGAGAAGATTCATACCAGTTAGAATCCTGCAGACATGATGACCAAGGTGGTCACAAGGGATAAACTAAATCTATGTTTAGCTTTGGTTGGCCTTCGCGGATGATAGTGAAGGGTTGAGAAGCTTGCTCAGTGGAAATCAGTCTCCAAGTGGGAGATTGTTATGTTTGTGGAGCCTATTTTCATGTTAGAGTGTGGTACACCTTCTATGTGTTACACTCGGGTATTTTTACGGTGGTCGCTCGCCGGTGGCGGGTCGAAGGAGGTTTGGGGTGAAGCCCCCGATGGAAGGGGGTTCGGGGGTGAAGCCCCAAAGCAAATTTTCATGGGTGGTTTATTAACCCATGGGTAATGGGTAACCGTTATGGGCTGTTTTGGGCCCATGTTTTTCAAGTACCCATTGTTTTGTAAAACCGCCTCTTCGGTTACCCATAGGTTTATGGGACGCTTTTGTTTTTCCCATTGTTTGATACCCATGGTTTTGTAAAAGCTGCTAGCGGTTGATTGTCTATTTATATGGTTTTATGCATATGATAGATATATGAAAAACATTACAGATGTGCTTTGAATTCGGCTATGAATTCTATAGAGTTTGTTGAGCATAGCTCCAAACGGATCTGGGTATTGTATTGAGAGAGTGGAGGCTTGTAATAAAATCTGAGCAAGTGATTCTCGGTGGATGTAGCCCAAATTGGGTGAACCACGTTAAATCTTGTCTCTCTGTGTTGTGTTATTTATTCTGCACTTTTATTTCAGATCTGTAATAATTTATGCATATTAGTTTCTATTGTTGCGATTCTGTGAGGGATTATTCCGCATATTTTATCTCTTATTTCCTAATAAATCAATCTGGAAAATATTTTTACATCATTGCATCTCTATAGGTTCTCCTTATGGTAAAAAATGGTGGAATAACATAGGGATACATACCTTGATCATCACTAGAGTGTCAATTAAAATTACAAGTACCTTTGTTGCAAGAAGCATCCGGAAAGATTTATGTTGGTGTACGGGATCTTATGTGTCCTCCACTCGCATATGGAGGGTAATCTCACATGGGTTAGGTTTAGGTTTTTTTGTGTGTCATGTACTAGGTTACTCAACATCGTTTCCCTTGTTTTTCGGTGCACGTTTTTGCTCTAACCGAGCTTCAAACCCCTAGCCGAGCTTTTTTTTTTCCTACGAGTTGCTTCTTTCTCACCTAAGCGAGATCCTACCTGCCACGAGCTCATGCTCGTTCCCCGTAACTTGTTCCCCTCATGTTCTACGTTGTCTCTTTGTCGATCCGAAGTCGTGCTCGACCCGAGCCATCTCTGTTCTCCCGCTCGACCCGCAACCTCGGCCCTTGGATTCCTCTACCTCACGAACCTCTACCAACGGCTTCTTACGCGTCTTTGCGATCCCTACTCCCTGTTTTCCCCGCACCCGATTGCGCCCAACTCAGGATCCTCCCACCTCCAACGGAATTTCAAACAAACGGTAAGTTTGTTAAAATTCATTTATGGTATGTTTTTAAATTTTTGGTGGGAATTTATTTTAAAAGGGAAAGTATATTTGATTTTTAATTAGGATTTAATTTTCACTAGATCTTAATTAGAATTTCTTCATAACGGTAAGTTCATTTAAATTTATTTAAGGCAAGTTAACGAAAAAATTTCAAATTGTAGTGGGAAACCATTCAAATTTGAATTTTTTAAAAAAGGGAAGTATATTTGATTTTTAATTAAGATTTCATTTAATAGATCTTAATTAGTTTCTATTCAGTAATTAATTAGATTTAATTGTAATTAAATCTATTTCTATTAATTACGATCTCTTCATTCTCGATTAGATAAAATAATTAAAATCATCTTTTAAAATTAACGTTAAATTGTCATTTTTAAAAACTCCAATAGCTCTAAAATTAGCCAAATTGGGCATTTCAAAGCGATAATTTTTAGGCGTTATTGTCGATTTTTTTACTAATTGTGCGCTCAAGTGTGTAGTATCACTTTGAGCACCTTTTTGTCTTCCGCATGCCTTTCTCGGCGTTCTGGAGGTCTTCCGAACTCATCTTGAGTTCCTTTCTTCATTGTATTTTACCCTTATTATTGCTTGCATGACGAGTGAGCGCTTCCGCCACCATTTTTGCAGCAAGGGGGTATCCTTTGCGACGTGAGACACTCTTTCTCACAACCAGGATTTGATTTCACCTCCTTCCTAGTTTTTGCAGTTGTGCTTGTATACGGTGTCACTTTCTTTGCGCTCCACGAAACACGATTGTGGTCTCCTCTCTTGCGTGTTATTATGTTGATTGCAAGGCGAGTTACCAACTGTTTCAAGATGCACGCTCGGACCTGATTGTATCCAACACACTCAACTATAAAGTGCCGAAAGTAGGGGGTTTCTATATTGTCTTGGGTGGTTGTGATTCTTTTTTGCATTCCTCTCTCTCTCTTCACAATGGATGCTTATTCACTTCCTTTGCTTACACCATTCAACTTTTTTGAGTGGAGATCGAAAATGATTATGAAACTAAGAGGTAAAGGGTTATTCCACATCACCATGGGAATTGAGACTGAACCAGACGACGACCCTAAAAAATCTAAGTGGTTAAACCATAGTGATGAAGCTTTAGGTCTTCTTTGCATGTTTGTTTCTCCTGACTTTCTCTTCCACATTGAGTCATCTAAAACACCTAATTCTACGTGGAAAACGTTAGATAAAATGTTTGGACAACAAGATGACATGAGAGCGCATGAGTTGGAAAACAAACTACTAGGGTTAAATCCTAGTGATTTTGAAAACCTACAAGCATACTTCTCTAAGTTTTTCCACACTAGATTGTTGTTAAAGGAATGTCAAGTAGAGAAGAAATATTCTCAACTGATCTTGTCGATTCTCTCTAAGTTAGGTCCCGAATATTCTATCTTTGTGTCAACTTTTTATGCTACAAAAGCTGCCTTGGGAAATGATTGGAATATGCCCTCCTTTGACTGTTTTTCATCCCAACTCATTCGAGAACAGAAAAAACTCATTTAAATGGGATCTCTCAAGTCCAAGACATGCCCTTGTAGCAAGTACTAGTAAGGAAAAGAATATTGAAAAGAAGAAAGAAAGAAAGGATCAACCTAAGAAGGAAACCAAGACCAAAACTAAATTTAACACGAACACTTCGACTTCTGAGCCTAGAGCACAGAAAGACAAGTTTTTGTGTTCCTATTGCAAGAAGCCTGGTCATAAAGAGCATCTATGTATGAGAAAACAAATTGACCACCTTACTCATTTACTTGAGAAAAATCAAATAGGTGTTCCTAAGTCTATCAAACAAAATGCTCTGAAGGCCGAGTCTTCTACTGCAAAAGGGTCTAAATCTGATAAGAAGAAAGGAAAGGCCCTTATAGACAAAGTTGCTCCTTCATCGACGTGGATTATAGATTCTGGTGCCTCGCACCACATGGCTTCTTCGCATGTTGAGTTCTCCAACATAGAACCTTGTGGTATGTCCCAAATCACGATGGGTAATGACACGACAGTGTTAGTTTTCGGTAGTGGATTGGTAGAGATGGATGGGGGAACATTCAACCAAGTGTTGATTGTTCCTGATCTTTCTACCAATCTCCTATTGGTTTACCAAACTACTCACCTTGATGAAGGAATGTAAGTGGAATTTGGTCGTAACACGGTGATTATTCGTGAGCTTAATGATGACACTACAGTGGCTGAGGGAAAGGTGGACCACCGTTCACGATTGTATACCTTTTCCCACTTTACTTATGATTCTACGCCCACTACCTTGCTCACTCATGCAAATGAGGTTAGTAAGCTATGGCATGAGCATTTCGGACATCTAAATTATTGCTACCTTAAACAATTGAGCCAAAACAAAATGGTCAATGGGTTACCCCGTGTCAAGTTTTCTAAGGGTCTTTGTGAGGGTTGTACCCTTGGAAAGCATCTTGAAAAGAACTTTGACAAAGGAAAATCCTAGAGAGCTACTCGTCCCTTGGATCTTGTTCACAATGATATTTCTAGTCCATTTCCATCTCCTTCATTTACTAGAGCTCTTTATGTGCTCACCTTCATTGATGACTATTCACGATATACTTGGGTATATTTTCTTAAGCTTAAGTCTGAAGTCTTTGAACATTTTCAAGACTTTAAGGCTCTTACTGAGAAACAGGTGAAACGGTCTATTAAGGTTCTTCGAACCGACAATAGAGGCGAATATGTAAATAATAGGTTCATGGATTTTGCATTTTACGGAGGGATCTCACGGCAGCATATAATTTCTTATAGCCCTTCATGGAGTGGAGTAGTAGAAAGAAAGAACCGTACTCTCAAGGAGATGGCCACTTGTATCATTCGCTCGAAGTCTCTTCCTTCGCAAAGATTGGGTGAAGCAATGAATTGTGCCAATTACATTCGAACCGTTTTCCACACAAGGACAAGTAAGAGGGATGACACCCTTTGAAGCCTGGTTTGGATGCAAGCCCGATGTTGAGCACTTTCGAGTCTTCGGATCGAGGCTATGGCTCGGATTCCTAAGAAGAAACGCAAGGAATTGGAACCACAATATAAACCTTGTATCTTTATAGGGTATCCTGATGGCGTGAAGGGATATCGATAGTTGAATCCTACTTCTCATGAGCTTTATATTGAGAGAAGTGTCAAGTTCGATGAGTCTTCTTTGACTTCTACTTCTCTACCTATTGAGGTTCTTCAGCTCGTTGATTCAGATTCTAACTCATCAGATGATGATGTTGTTGAGCGTGCTCCTCTTCCTGATCCTCCCAACCATCAGACCTTTGAGTCTTCTCGATTCTGACAGTAGTGATGACGAGGACTATGTCCCTTCTCACTCAAGTGAAGAATCTTCCGACTCTGAGCCTGATCCTCTTAGTCCTCTTTGGGCTAGGAAAACTTTACAAAGTGTTGGAGATTTAGTTGGAGATACTTCGGATATGAGACGTACTCGCTCATATTTCATTGGACCCCACTCTTTCTTCACCTCTACTTCTGATCCACAATATTTTCAAGAGGCTTCTGGTATTCCTGAGTGGGATTCTGCCATGGATGAGGAGTATTCCTCTCTCATGAAGAACGATACTTGGGATCTCACCCTCTTCCAAAAGGAAGAAAAATCGTTCGGTGTAAGTGGGTGTTCCAAACAAAGTATGGAGTAGATAGAGATGTCAAAAATTTTAAAGCATGATTAGTAGCTAAGGGTTTCTCCTAGATAACTAGAGTTGATTATACTGAAACCTTTGCTCCGATTGCGAAGATAACTTCTATTCGACTGACCCTTTCCATTGCCGCAACAAATAGATGGAAAGTCCATCAAATGGACATTAAGAGTGCCTTCCTTCATGGTGACCTAGAGGAAGAGATCTACATGGAACAACCTCTAGGTTATGTCCATGATCCCTCCCTCGTTTGTAAGTTAAAGAAGTCTCTTTATGGCCTTAAACAAGCCCCTCAAGCTTGGTATGCCAAGATGGACTCCTTTTACTTACATCAAGGTTTACTAGGTGTCACTTTGATCCAAATGTTTATATTCTACAACAAGATGACTCCATACTCATCCTTGTTCTCTATGTTGATGACTTGTTGATCACAGAAAACTCTTCCTCTATCATTGATTCTATGAAGATTGCCTTGGCCAACAGGTTTTCCATGACTGACTTAGGTCTGCTTCATTACTTTCTTGGGATCCAGATTTCACAATCTGACTCGGGAATTGTGATTTCACAACCTAAGTATGCTCTTGACTTTCTTGCTCATTTTTAGATGTCTGATTGCAAGTCTTCTCCTACTCCTTTTCTTTCCGGGGTTAAGTTGGTTTCTGATTTCTCTACTCCCTTGGTTGATGGTACCATTTATCAACAGTTGGTGGGGAGCTTGATTTACTTGACTCACACTCAAACGGATTTATCTTATGTTGTTGGGATCGTATCCAGATTCATGCATGAGCCACATGATATGCATTGGAAATTAGCTAAGCGGATCCTTCATTATGTTCGTAGCACCTATACTGATGACATTCACTATTATGGAGGGGTGGATATTGACTTGATTGGGTTCACAGATTCTGATTGGGCCGGTGAATTAGATCATCAGAAATCTACCTCTGGCTACAGTTTCTCTCTTGGTTTGGGTCCTGTTAGTTGGTCTAGCAAGAAGCAGAATGCAATTGCGATATCTTCTACAGAGGTAGAATACAGAGGAGCAGTTAATGCTGCCACAAAAGTTGTTTGGCTACGGGTATTACGGACGAGTTTGGCATCCACTTCGGACGGCCTACCATTATCTATTGTGATAACACAAGCACTATCTAAATTTGTAGAAATCCAATTCTAGCATCAGCAGACGAAGCATGTTGAGATCCATATGCACTTCATACGAGAGCTTATTCATGATGGTATCATCAACATTCAATACATTCAAACAACTGATCGATTGTAGATATATTTACCAAGCCCTTCACTAAGGTGAAGTTTCTTCACTTGCGGTCTCTTCTTGGGGTGAGGTCTTATGCAGCTTCTCATCTTCTTCGGGCTATATAGTCCTTCTCTTCTTCTTCTTCTTCTTCTAGGAAGATGTTGTTTGTATATGGGCACCTTATCAGGCCTTTAGTTGTCGAGGCCTCATTGACACATCTTTCTTGGTTGTTTAGAAGTGTCTTCTTGTTTGTTTGACTCATCATAGCCACTACCCCAACTTCGATGAAGGGGGATGTTGGTGTGTGGGATCCTATGTGTCCTCCACTCACATATGGAGGGTCATCTCACATGGGTTAGGTTTAGGGTTTGCTTTGTGTGTCATGCACTAGGGTTACTCAAAGCACCCTATATGTACTCCTTCACTTGATGTTTATGAGCATGCCAAGACACTCCGTTGTCTTTCCTGTATGTGCAAGCTTTGTTTTTGTTGAGAAATTTCTTCCATTGTTGATCGATCCTTGCGATTACGCTGGAGCCATTACGATTCCGTTGGAGTGCAACTACTTCGTGGTGCATCGTTTCCGATTCGATTCTCACAAACTCTTTCACTTTCAAAGGCATTAGGCCTTTGCTTCGGTGGATTGGTGATAGATTTCACACAGGTTGTCTTTCAATGATCATAACCTTTGGTGGACTCCTATTTACACTTTGAACAATGTTCCATTAGTGGAGGTTCCAAGTACTAAGGCGCTTCGGCTTGTTTGCGAGATGCATCAACACCATCTCGTAACCTTGTCTACCGAGATAGATTGGTTTCCTTGGAAAGAGCTTAAATGGAAATTTTATTTGATCAACTCTTATCTTCCATCAGAGCTCAAAATTCATGAGCTTATACTAGATGTTATGCTTCATAAGTTGGCTTTGTAGCCCCTATAACATGGTGGTGGCAGGATCTGGGGTGGAATATGGAAATCCCTTTTCTTAACTATTAGTTTGGCGTGATCTATAATCTTTTGTCCCCCTTGTTTCCTACAATAAGAAAGCTCAATACTCAGTAGAACCTTAATTATTTTGTTGGCACTTGGCTTTGAAGGCTTAACAAGGCCTGGAACCCCAACTTTGAACCTAAGCTAAAAAAATCTTTGGTGCCTCATCCACCAAGGTCTCTGTTGGGAGAACGGTTAAGTCACATTGGCCTTCCTAATCCCAAGCGCCCTTTTTGTGGCCGACCTGAATATTTCAAACATATCCCTTTGGACTTGTCAACACGCTCAATCTACTTGTAAGGGGATCCATTCTCTCTTCCTCCCCTTACACCTGACTTATTTGATTGGAAAGCTTCCTTATTTGCCGACTTTGTTGCTCTTCCTGCTTGAAGTTTTTGATTTGGCATTTTTTCGGGTTGTTATTCTTTTCAATTATGGAAAAGTAGAAATAATGTTATTTTTCAACAAGACAATCTTACTCTTGGATCTTAGTGTGCATAACAAAGTGGTTATTATCTCTTCTATGACTATGTAGATTCAGCTCGGGTGCAGAAAGTGGCGCTTGAGTTTGCACATTTACTGTTGGTGAATCACTAGGGAGTACCCATTGTACCATGAGTCGAGATCCTCCGATGATGATGTATGTGCCTGCCACCTTGCCCTGTGCCGCATTCGCAAAAGCTTCTCTCGCACACGACGTCCTTCCCCCTTGGGTTCGTCATACCCCATCCACCTCTCTAGACCAAGCTGGAGACCACCACCTAAAGGAAGGGCTATCGCTGAGTCCTCCAACTAGAACTTTCCTCCTGGGGGGGAACTTTGGAGGCTTGACACTTGCATGTTTGGAGAATCATTGTGCCTCTAAATATTCGAATGCGGACCTTGATGGATGGACAATTGATCGCCTTCCGAGGAGCCGACTCTTTGGGGGTTCATCCCTCCTAACGATGATCCTCCTCCTCCGCCAAGTGTTGTTGTTCCTTGTGCCTAGTTGTTTAGTTATGTGATTTTTTGTTGCCTTTGTGGCATCTTTTGTGCCCTCGTGGCATTTTGATTTTGGACCTTGAGTTTCCGGTCACTAGCTATTGTAACTATTTTGTATTAGTAATATATAAACATGTTCCAATAGTAAATACCATTGCGAGGATCATCACCACACACTTATACTAACATTTAAGATTATCATATATTTATTTAAAATGTTTTCTCACATTCTTTCGTTTAGACAATTTTGTATTTGATGGACATGTAGATATGTTAAATTTTAAAGCGTAATTAAATTAATTACAAGAGAGAGATTATAACTAGCAATCGCATGTGTATAATGCAATGTCAATGCCGAATGGTATATGTTATTAGATTTAGAAAGACAATTATTAGTTTTGTAGTTGAGGTTGATAAGGTGTGTGATTGATGATGCGATTTTCTATTAAAGCGTAACAAATGTTGCAAAATACATTAGAAGCGATGTTAGATAATAGTTAGTTGTGTAATAATTGAATACAAATGCAAGTGAGACATGCAAGTTTGCTAATACTCACTCTCAAGAATGTAGTGAATGTGAAGTGTTGTTTGCAAAGTATATTGAAAGAATGACTAAGTGTTTTAACATATTATCTTTCCATGAAACTAAAATGAGACAAAATATGCAATTATATATAAACAAATCTGAAATGTTTATGGTACATTCCAAATTTCTTTTTTACCTCAAGAGTTTGAGAGCATCAATGTTAGAGCTATTTTGTGCATATCTTACAATCATAGCATTCCATGAGACCACATTTCTTTGAGGCATTTTGAAAAAAAAAAGGGTATATGTTATTTGTGTTGGAGGGATAGTTTTTACTTTTGTATTTGTGTTTGTTTAAACTATGGGTGATTGATTTTATATGTGTAGAATATAGATGAGGAACTTCATTTAAAATGCGCAAACATGAGGTCCAACCCTTAAAACTATTCAAAATGCAAAAAGTGATATAATGTACAAAGCTTTGGATGGAAACAACTATAATTTGCATTGTTCTTTCTCAGCATTTTAAAATTGTAGGTATTTGTGTGCAGATGAAGACATTAAAAATGTGTTGTTGTTGGTTAACATAAAGAAACGGGCAACAATAAAAAGGAAAAATTGAACATGTATGTTGAAAAGTGTAATTTTGTAATTGTAGATATATAGACCAACCACTTCATTTAAAGGTTTCATCTCTTCATTTCAAAGTTGTTACAAATTCATACATATACATTTTCAAATCTCATATCATGAGTGGTATCATTTTGCAGATTGTTTTATTTGAACTTAACATGAGAAGAATTATATCATGAATGGTAGCCTTTTGAGGGTAATTTTATATCCAGTAAAAATGAGTAAATTTGATACCCCTTGAACGGAAATGGCGTCTAAGATAGAAGAAGTGTTGAGTAAAGTAGTAGTGGAGGTGCTATCAAAGTAGAGTGTAGTATTTACGAAGGGTTGAGTGATAGTAATCTTGCTTCCTCATTTCTTCTTGCTCCATGTATTGCTACATGCACCATTTTTAGTAGCTTTTGAATGAAAAAGGATGTGAAATGCGCAGATTTACAAGTGAGGAAACTCTGGAGAAAGTTGTGAATGTCAGACCCTACCTTTCATTGGTTCTAATATCAACAGTTGTTCTATGCACAGTAATTCCCTGGGACTTGTGGATAGTTAATGCCTAGGCCATTTTAAGTGGAAATTGTCTTGATTCCCTCTCGAAATAGGGGGTATCAGAATATGTAACGGGTTGGAGGGATCCCAACATGGGCCGTTGTATCTATCAAATTTGACAACAACAAATAAAGGTAATGCTGGTGGTGGCATTGATGCATCATAGACAATGTCGATGATTGTTCCTGTAGCACCATTTACGAGGCTTGCGTCAACCCATAAATTTGTAATAAGCATGATTTTTGTTGTTTGCACAATAGAACTTTGTGCTCCAACTGATCATCATCAACATTTCTTGGTCCAACCCACCTGTTACTTTCAAAATGGATTGGGTGATTGGAACATTCAATGCCTTCAACATTTGAAGGTTGTGGGAGTCCACGAGGTCATTTTTTGCAAACAAATGTGGTGCATCCTTAAAATTTTTGAGCTCTTGCTGAGTTAGGTGTGTGTCTGTGCGAGACATTAAGAGTTCCCAGACCTCAATAAGAGGGGTTAAATCTCACATGTTAAGTAGTAATTCGAGAATGAAACTTATGCATCGGTTGTTCCTTGTTGTGAAATATAGTTTGCGATGTCTTTGGAAGAATGAAATCCCTTGCAAAGGGTGGCTCCATAGGATTTACTTGCATGAAGAGGACTATCCATAACTAGTGGTAATTTCCTGAGGTCTCGAGGAGGATGACTGATATGTTTCAAAATTCAGATGTTTTTGAGTGTGGGAAAGCCTCGCGTAGCCTACTGTCAATTTTTCCTAGCAACTTTGGGTTGATGAAACTCATTTCATCAATAAGAACATATTCTATATGTTTTAGCGACTCTTGAAAAGAAGATAATGCATGGCCTTCAAGGGGTTTTAATTCTTTGATTGGAATGAAGGTACTTTCTTCATGAAGTAATGTTTTGTGGGAAACTTATGGTGTGTCCTGAGTATTTGTATTTTCCTCCACATACTTGGGTGACCTGCAGTAATGGATTGACTCGTGTGATAAGAATCTCCTCAATTTGGGTTAAAGATGCAAGAATGGTAGGATTATTTTCACGGTCCATGTTGTTCCACAAAGAGAAGCGATGACCGTGTTTTTCAGATTTGCATCTACTATAGGAGGGAAAGCCTTCAAAGGAAATTGTTTTAATTCAGGGTAATTTTCCAAACAGATTGAGAAAGTTTGGATTGTTTCCAAAAATCTATTCTTTTGCGAAACCGACATTGGGCTTCAATAGTCTGCGACGAGGGTGGCAATATGGGAAGTCTTTGTGTATGGGAAGGGGTGGGGTGTTTTGTTTGGGTTGATTGTGGATTGTAAGGTGGAAAGTAGACAGAAGGAGAGCAAGAATTGGTTGTACATGTCTGAGAAACTGAAGAAAAGTTGGTACTTGCGAAAGTTTCTTTTGGCAAGGCACAAGAAAATGGGGAGGCGTGGTAGTAGTTAGCAAATATGGGTTCGTATGGAAGGAATTGGTATGGTCGTGTAATTTTTTTCCATGGAAGTTACTTGCAAAATGTTGGCTAGAAATCCTTCAGTAGTTGTATTTGTATTTGTTGGAAAGTTTGGAATGACAGGGAATGGTAGGTTGTTGGTCGATGTAAGTTGACAGATATTTGAGATTGCCATTGTTCTACGCTCTAGGTGATGACGTCTCTGCTCAAAATTTATGTGAACTTTATTTTTTGCGTAGTTCTCTCTTCGTTGGGCTCGTTTTGCAGGAGTTGACATGATTGTGAAGTGACACACCTATGGAGTACCACCTGTTGGGAAAAAAATTATGTCGGTCAGTAATGAACAATGCATTGTTTGTTGACATACAAAAACTTTATACAATAAACTATATACAATTGTAATGCATGTGGAGTTCAATTGGAACTACGTGTAAGAGGTATCATTTTGAGGATTAAAAATCTGCATTTGTTGCTTAAGGAAATTAATATTAGTTATATGGAAAGATACAATACGTTCCAATAGTATACAATGATGCAAATACGTACATAATATAAGTGCAAGTAATTATCATTTATTTTCTTTAAAGATATCTCAATCCACATAGTAGGAGGAGGCAATAGTATGTCAGAATCAATAAACTATATACATTTGAAATGCATGTGGAGTTCTAATGGGAACTAATCATAAGAGGTAACAATTTGAGGATAAAAACTTTTATGTGTTTCCTAAGGAAAAGAATTTTTGTTATATGGAAAGATACAATACGTTCTAATAGTATACAAGGATGAAAATACGTACATAATAAAAGTGCAAGTTAAATGCATTTATTTTCTTAAAATTACTTACAATCCACATAGTAGTAGGTGACAATAGTATGTCAGTTTATAAGGAACTACAGAAGTTTTCTTTTGAAGCAAGGGAAAAAGGGCGAAACATAGATATGAAATAAGCAACATAGTGGTGATAGTTCAAAGTATAGAATGGGATGGGTGAGGGTGTAAAGTTTGAAGGGACGGATACATTAGAAGTATTTGCGTAAAGAAGGTTACAGAGGAGTTGCATTGTTATCCACTTTCTTAGAACTGAGGATGACACATTTCAATCTGTTGTTTCCGCAGTATGTCTCTTTTTTCAAGGAAAGTGTGAAGCAGTATTTGTTGCCGATGACATTTCTTGTAATTTCACTAGTCACGTCTTCGTCTATAGACAATAGGTGGAGATCGCTAGCTTCAACACCCATGATTGACTCAGCTGTCTCATCAAAAGTGGTAATTGACTAGAGTTCTCATGTTGGGTCCTTTAGATCGATCATGAGTGCATATCTATAATCATAGTTATGAAGTTGTATGTTACAACTCGAACATAACCATGAACCATTACCATTCTCTCTCACCTTTTTCCTGCATTTTTTTCACCTTTTTGAAGAGGACATGCCTTGTAAAATAAGTACGCCAATGGCCGCCAATCATATTGGATTGGTCAATATAGAAAGAAAGTATGGTATGGCCACCAATCAGATTGCTTTCTACGCAAGCATGTCTACTATGAACATTTTGTGTAGCGCTGAACATGATTAAACAATTCTTCAAGGTCTGCATATGGGGAGGAGGATATAATTTTTACTGTATATAGCAAACAAGGGTCGTTTAGGAGTGACCTGTGAACAAAATCCAAGCGGTTGCAAGCCAGATGGGGGTTCCAGGCAGACACGAACTTATCAAAGTATTGTTTTGTTGCCTCAATAACTTCATCTCATATTATGATATTTTTCTTCATTTAAAAAATTTCCCGTGTAAAGTAAGCCTCCACCCTGTTCCAAAGCTCACATTTTGGCACAAGTTAAGTGGATGCCAGTAAAGGTTGATGATCCGATTTGATATCTGCCAATTTCATGTGCTAATAAATAAATCTCTAACGATTTTTCAACAAGCCTATTTTGCATACTAAGCAATAATTGCAGTCATAACTACATCTCATATTATGTTTCTATTTCTCCATGATCTTGTTTTGTAATTCTAATGGCACTCATTGGACTTCTCAAGGAATCACTTATGTAAAGTCCTTAGAAAATATGAATTGTGATAGACACAAGCCATGAATAATGACTAAAAAGGAGGATGAATTTGTTTGAAAACTGACAAGGTTCATATAGCCTAAACAAAGGCTTAAAATTATCCTAGTCTGCAACTCATATACTTTATGTGGACCACTTTCCAATAGAGTTCTTACAATTAATACATGCACATTGTGAAGAATGCCACTAACTCAACACAAGGCCATAAATAGAAGGCCTAAGGATGTTTGTTACAATCGATTCCATCTAATACCCCAAAATCCTTTAACAAGCTTACAAGATAAGGTTTGTTAGATTGGGGTTTTAATTGAACCCCAATTAAAGAATTTGCTAATACTGAAAGACATACCAAAATAATATCCATAGATAAATACATATGAATGTCATAAAGCACCAAAATCAAGCTCTCAGGAATCCAGTGTCCGAAAGAATATGAATTATAATTGGTGCCAAAAGGCATCCTTTTATACTTAAATTTACCCCTAAATGACATCCCTTTAGAATAAAATTTTCCAATTTTTTTAATTTCCCTGTGTATGCCTCGTATGTAAATTTTTAAAGTAAAATACGTGTGTATAAATTGATTATGATTTGACAAAATGCTTCTTAGGGGTGTTGAAGAAGCGTGAAACCTTTACAATATTCTCTTAAGCCAATGCCAAAATAAGAGCTTTAATATTTGGCTGTGGATATAAAGATTTATTCATGAAAACAATATTTTTGACACATGTTGCAGTTGTGAACGCCCTAGTAGATATGTATGAAATATATTGAAGCATACACAAGGTCAGATGATTCTATGCAAACTGCATCAAAGAAATGTGGTGTCATAGACTATTGCGATGCCAAGGTGCGCAAAAAAATGGGGTTTTCATAAGGCCTTGGAAAAGAAACAAGTAGATGTAAAGCTATCAGTCCCTGAAATAATGGGTTTTCCCCTTCGCGTCAAAATGCATATAATGGAAGCAAATAAAAACACCCATTGTCCAAATAATAGTATCAGAATGTAATGAAAGAAAATAAAAACACTACAGATGAAATCTATCATTGCCCAGTGAGTGGAAACCTCACCAAACTACAGACGGGATAACGTGGCTCTGCCTTGCGCTTTGGGCAAATTGATCTACCTTTCGATGTGAATGGAAGTGAATCTGTTTGCTCTGCATTTTCCATGCAACCACCATGGCTGGGAGCTTGGCATGTGACATTCATGGGTCATTCATTTTGAAAAACACCCACCTTACATGTGCATGAAAAAAGGGTAAAACATAAACATAATGGTCCGGATGTAAGTCGAACAATGTAAAAAATCTGAATTTAGAAGACAATGAATCCAAAAAGTTGGGTTTTAAACTTACATCTCTAGGAATTGAAGAACATGAGGGCCTTACGAAGAGCCAACGTGTAATCTTCAGGTGGCAGAGGGGAATGGTGGTGCCTAGGAACTGTCTTGACAATGAGGATCATGAGGCTAGCAATAAAACCAGAGACTAAGAAGGATATAACAATCCACTTAAAGACAATTCTATTGTAAACAATGCAACCAGGGACCAACAGCCAACTCTGCTAAGTCTCGTTGAGCTTCTAGAAAAGGTGCTTTGTCAAATTCCTGTGAGCTAATGGAAGAGACGGAGGTATGGAAAATGGACGTTTCAGCTATTGCTCAACATAGACATCAATGGCGGTGAGATGCACAACAACTGGTGTTGGGTGCGAGGTAGACGAGTGGTGGAGAGAAGTTAACATAAAATAAAATCCGCATGCATTGGAGTTAATGGCATTATTTTTCTCTAGATCACATGTAATAACTTCCATCTTCAGCTTGGCCGCACTTGAATGCAATTTGGGGCATGAGGTTGGGCACAATGAAGGTCTCATAGGCTAGATCGCCAGCGGTGAAGGAATTATCTCCATACTAGTACTGGTATTTGTAATCCGGACTGCAAGACTACGACGGAAGCACTTTACAAACAAAACTCAAATAGCGAAGCTTAGCGTATGCTTGCGATTTGGAGGGGTCGAAGATTTGGCCAAGCTAGGTAACGCAGTTGTTGCACGGCTTGCACTGCATCTAGATCAGATCGTTGCCTATGTCAAAACAAGATCATCCAAACCAAGATCATGGAGAAATAGAAACATAAAAAGAATGGAGAATGGAGAGATTCGATGGTAATAGCTTGGAAAATCGTTCAAATGGCTGAAAACGTCTAAACGACTGTCCAAATTTGACACGACACGTAAACGTCGTAAGTCCTTTACCATAGGGGAAAGTTGATGCACGGCTTGCATTGCATCTAGATCTAGATCGATCGTTGCCTATGTCAAACCAAGATCATGGAGAAATAGAAACATAAAAAGAATGGAGAATGGAGAGATTCGATGGTAATAGCTTGAAAAAATGTCCAAATGGCTGAAAACGTCTAAGCTTTTGATCAAATTTGACACGTGTGATGTGAAACCTCCGCAAGTCCTTTACCATAGGGGAACGCCTTCGGCGTAATTCTGTAAAAAAATCGATGTAAAACTATTCTCTTACACTATTTTTTCGTACGCCAAAATAAATGTACAAATACATAAGTTTGATAATGTTTGCCATTTTGATTCTTTTTATGCTACCCATTCGATTTCTCCTAGTACTATGATTGCATGCTTGAAACATATTTCTTTCTATCAATATACTTGAAGCTCGTAAATTTCCGTCACTAATGGGGAACCATCGGCATATTTTAAAGCAAGAACATCGTATGCTATTCTCCCTGTAGTTGTAGCGCCACGATACTGTACTTTATGGCATCATTAAAATACCTTTAACTTTATTTACACTGTCCAACATTAAAGCATCTACTGAATCCTACGGGGTTCAAATTTGAAGGCTGGTCTCTCTCTCTCTCTCTCTCTCTCTCTCTCTTCCTCCACTGTAAAAGAGATATGTATTAGAACTATCTTTAATAGTTTTAGTAGTAATGATACTGTTGTCCAATATTAATGGGCAATCATAAAAAGTACTCACTTCAGAATTGTTTGAGAGGCATAGGTGGCCGTCAAATAAAATCATCTTCCGACCGAGAAAATAGAGAAGCAGAATATATAAAAGTAAGATATAGGTACTGACTTTGACATTTTATTCATCGTTGTTTGCAGCTAATTGGACATTAAAACTTTCATAATTTGATAGCCCTGTATCTCTACACACCTGTCACCCTCCTCTTTCTTTACAATAAAAGCATTTAAAGTGGGCAATGTTGAATCGGCGACCGTGGGTTCATGAGTTTTCTTAACCGACGGATCTCTCTCTCTCTCTAAAAAAAAAAAAAAAAGAACTTTTCGTTAGTGTAGAGACTACATAGTGCTTGCTTTTTACGGAATGCTTTTCACTTCCCTCCTCGCAGCTTCGCCTTTTGATTTATGTTTCCCTTCCCAAGAGTTTGGTTTTCATTTATCTAGATCAGAGGGATTGCTGATAATATGGACGGAAAGGGTAAAGAGAAGGCTATTGGCATCGACCTCGGAACAACTTACAGCTGCGTGGGAGTGTGGCAGCATGACAGGGTTGAGATTATTGTGAATGATCAGGGTAACAGAACCACTCCCTCTATGGTTGCTTTCACATCCGATGAGAGAATTGTTGGAGACGGCGCCAGGTTCCAGGTTTCTACTAATCCTGCCAACACAGTCTTTGATGTCAAGCGACTTATTGGAAGGCCGTACAGCGATCCTTGCGTGCAGACTGACTCAAAACTCTGGCCTTTTACTGTTGTCCCTGGTCTTAACGACAAGCCCATGGTTGAAGTTGTCTACAAAGGTGAGAAGAAGCAATTTGCAGCTGAGGAAATCTCTTGTATGGTGTTGATGAAAATGAGAATGATAGCTGAAAAGTATCTTAACTATGATGTAAAGAATGCTGTGATCACCGTGCCTGCGTATTTTAACGATTCGCAGAAAAGGGCAACGAAAGATGCAGGTAAGATTGCAGGCCTCGATGTCATGCGCATCATCAATGAACCCACAGCTGCCGCAATTACTTATAATTTTTGTGGCGGCAAGCAAGAGAAAAGAAACATCCTGGTTTTCGACCTTGGTGGAGGTACTTTCGATGTTTCCATTGTTACAATTGAGGGATTTGTAATTGAGGTGAAAGCTGTGGCAGGGGATATGCATTTGGGAGGTCAAGATTTTGACAACAGGATAGTCAATTTCTGCGTTCAAGAGTTCAACAGAAAATACAAAATGGACCTGAGCGCGAGTCCGAAATCTCTTCGGAGACTTCGTTCAGAATGTGAGAGAGCAAAAAGGAGTTTGTCTTCGGCTGTGGAGACTGTCATTGACATTGACAGTCTTTACCAGGGACAAGATCTTCATATCAAGTTGAGAAGAGCCAAGTTCGAAGATCTCAACGCCGAGTTATTTGAAAAGTGCATGGAAATTGTCAAGCAGTGCCTGCTAGACGCCAACATGAGAAGGAACCAAATCGACGATATTGTGTTAGTGGGAGGATCCTCACGCATACCGAAGATCCAACAGTTGTTGAAAAATTTCTTCAATGGAAAAGAACCCTGTACAAGTGTTAATCCAGACGAAGCAGTTGCTTACGGAGCGGCCGTGCACGCAGCGTTTCTAAACAAGGAATATTTCAACTTAGTGCTCATGGACGTGACACCGCTGAGTCTTGGAATTGAAGTTAAGGGTGGTGTTATGAAAGTAATAGTCCCCGAAACACCCCGATCCCTACTCGGAAAGAGGAATCTGTTACCACTGGATTTGACAATCAGACAGGCGCTAGTATTCCAGTCTATGAAGGTGAGAGACCTTTAATCGCACACAACACATTTCTCGGCGAGTTTGTATTGACCGTTCCAGCGGCTCCATGTGGAGTGCCAAAAATTAAAGTTTTCTTTGAAGTGGACGCCGATGGAATTCTGAAAGTATCCGCCAAAGACCAGGGAAGCGGGAATAGCAATGAGATTACTATTACTAATGAACGAGAGAAACTAAGCAAAGAGGAGATAGATAGAATGGTGGCCGACGCAGAAATATTTAGAAAGGAAGATTTAGAATTAAAGAAGAAGTATCTTGCGAGGAGCGCTGTGGAGTGCTATATTCACAACAAAAAAGAGAGGGTGAAGGACGGCGTGAGAAAGAGGAAGATAGAAACGGCAGTTGCAGATGACATAATGGAGAAGGTCAAGGATGCTGAGGATTGGTTGGAGGAGAATGAGAGCGCAGGCGTCGATGAGCTGGAAGAAAAACTGAGAGAACTGGACTTCACATAGGATAGAAGAATATTGAATATTTATGTTAAAAGTACCTAGTTTTTTTAATTATATTTGATTTCCACTAAGTTTGGTTATAAATTTGAGTCTACGGGGCCTACCTTAAATTAATGGTATATATTAAAAAAACTGAAAATAAATAAATTGTAAATGTAAGATTCTATATACATGGATTAGACTTTCTCGTTTATTACTTTCGTGTGATAGGTATTGTAATTTTTTTTTTTTTTTTGGGTGTATAAGTGTCATCGAAAATTTATTTTTCTTTTAAAAAAATATAAAACTATTGAATAATAATAGAAATACCCATATAAATAATAATATTTTCACTCTCTTTTACTACATATTCCCATATCAAACTGCCCCCGGTTGCCGCCCGTGAACATGAATACGAGACCATTGGGAACGATGGTTCCGAGTACAATGGAAACATGTTCAGAATAAATAATTTCTTTATACAAACCAAAGGGAACGATGGTTATGGTTATGACTACAATTTGTAAGCACTAACTAACAATACGGTTTAACATGTGTGTTCAACTTTAAAAAAGTCAATTCATGTATATTGTTTCACAAGCTTATATAAAAACTTATTTTAACTTCAGTTTTTTTAATGATTTATGTAAATTCCTGTAAAATATTAACGATGTGCGAAATGCTTATTTTTTTGCTGCTAATGCATGTCCATAGTAACATAAGCTCCTATATTATTCTGCCTAGTATGCATATAAAAATAACCGAGAAGTTGCTTCACTCACCACCGAGAAGTACTTTAATTATTTCCTTTTATCTCCACAATCACATGGTCCTTTGCCTCATAAAAATGTAATTACTAAATAAGTTATTTGAATTTGCGTAACTTATAAATTACTAGCAATTGTATGTGGATTGTAAGATGGAAACACCGAAGGGTATGTATGGAAGAAGCCAAAATTGAGGGACTGAAATAGCAAAAGAGGTTGAGATTCGATGGAGAAGGGGTAGAGGGATGAGAAGTCCAAGGACATGGAAAGTCAAGTGCATTTCGCGGGAGACTTCTAGAGATGGGGATATGCGTAAAAGATCTGACATCGAAGGGTTGCAATTTTATGCACATTTATGATCGGGGAATCTCTGTAGCTATAAGGGCAACAATAAGGGTTTTACCTCATCAACATTCTAGACATAAATTTCCATCAATAACCATTGACACGAAATGTGATTTTCATTTTTTACTGCAAACTACGTAATAAATCGCATTTTGTTCGCATTTTCCATAAGAGGACTTCCAATTTGTTCTTTAAGTAGTCAAAATTAAAAAATGAGGAAAATCCAATAGGTTTTGGGTTTGGAACACGACCTCTTGAATGCAACATACCATGTTCTTTATTCACGGATAGAGAAGAAATGGATCTTATGTCCTTCATGCATGGGTGTATCTAATCTTTGATAGTAATTAAAATTAATATAATAAGAAGTTTATTAGATAATATTAATTATGATAAATTTATGTTATAATATTAGTTATAACAAATTTATCATAACTTTAATTATAATCTTTTAAAATATAATACTGAAATTAATATTATACAAGTTTATTATAATAATTCGAATTTATTTCAATAATAAATTTTCGGGGACATAGATGGTCATTCACGATAATTATACACGGTCAAATAATTTAAAAGGTCATCCATGTCTTGTAGGCAAGAACCCACCAACGCTGTGTACACCCGCCAATGCCATAATTCTCACGATTACCTAATTTTGTTTCAGTATATAAAATGTAACCCCCGACAGAGCTTAGAGTATGTGTATTTATTTGGGCCACTTTCGATCATGGAAGGAGCGAAATTAAACAGATTTCTCATACACAACAATCGTGTTCGAACAAATGAAAGGAAAAATAGGATTTCGTGTATGCCTTTGTATTATCACTACTACATGAGTTCTCCTACCAAATGCATTATCACACGCTACATGATAATGAAATTTCATCAAAATGTCGCATTCAAGGTAGGTGTGATCATGGCAGAACAAAATTAAACGGATTTTTCCTACACAACAATCGCGTTCGAACAAATGAAAGGAAAAACATGAATTTGTGTATGGTTTTGTATTATCACTACTACCTCGTGTTCAAGCAAATGAAAGGCAAAGCAGAATTCATGTATTCCTTTGTATTATCATTCTTGCATGATTTCTCTTACCAAATGCATTAGCTTTGCTACATGATAGAGAAATTTCATAGAAATGTCACATTCGATCCAGTTGCGATCATGGAAGGAGTGAAATTAAACGGATTTCTCTACACAACAATCGTGTTCGAACAAATGAAAGACAAAACAAGAATTTGTGTATGGGTTTGTATTATCACTACTACATGATTTCTCCTACCAAATGCATTATCGCCACTACATGATAGAGTAATTTCATGGAAATGTCTCATTCAAATCCTTTTTAGCATTTCTTATACCTCACGTGCAATTTCTACTAATATTGTATATTGACTCTACGGTGGCACCAAAGATGGTGTATTTAATATACAAATAAAAAAATGTAAGTATTTAGTAAATGAATTCCATACAAACTATTAAGGAAACTATCTTCATCCTAGTAAAAAATATGTCAACAACCCATCCGCTTCCTTGGGAAAGTTGATCATTATTTTGGAAGAACGATATGTAAAAGCGACTCGGTAAAGCTACTACTAAAAATAATTGTAGGCTGAAAGCGAAATAATAGGAAAATGAGGGTGACCAAGAAACAAACCATTGCGGCTAGCCACAAACAATGCGGCGCCACCATAACGTATACACCCGCCTTAAATGACACTAAGCTTAGGTACACTTTGCCATGTAGACAAAGTTTTGTCCCCACACACATAGACACCACAAGTTATGAATATTTATTTGTGTTGTGTCATTTTTAATTTGAAGAATAAGCATCTCGATTCTATGTATTTATATAATTATTGAATTCAAATTAAGATCCATTTAGTGTGCATGCCAACACACATCGGGTAGCAAGATCAACATAGAAATCTCTAAAACTTCGTGAAAACCAAAGACGGGTCGAAAAGACTGTAAATATAGTTTTGAAGGATTTAAAACAATAATCATATGATTTTGTGTTGGCAACAACCAAAGTGAGCATTACTTATCCATGCTCAAGATTTATTTAAAAATATATCTCTAAATGTTTTGAAATAGAGGCTTGGCCAAAATAGCACACTTATGATGGGATGACCGTATTACTATTAATATATACTCAAGTACTATAAATACAATTGATGGTGTAGCTATATCACGGTATTTTGTTCGTAGAACTTAGAGCACACCATGACTCTGCGTAGTTGGAGGCGTGTACATGGCGTTGGTGGGTTCTTGCTTGAAAGACATGGATGAGTTATTTAATTATTTAACCGTGTATAATTACCATGAATGACCATCTATGTCCGTGGAAAGTTATTATTGATATAAATTCATATTATTATAATAAACTTGTATAATATTAATTTCATATTGATTTATATTATAATAAATTATAATTAAACTAAAAGCTATTTAGAATCTTGTCAAACGTGCAACACATTGAAGCAATAAATCTACACCACATTATATTAACAAGGCCATGATATGGCAAATCCTGCCGAAGGTTTTGTTTTTTTGTTGTGCTTCATGTATTTGTTCTATGTTTTTTGCGTGGAAATTGTGCTACATTCTGGAATTGTAGCGACTATTTGAGCAGGTGTAATCAAATATTGCAATCCAAAAATGGATGAAAATATTAGCGAAATTTGATGCATGACTTGAATTGATTGTTGTGATACATGAATGCGATATGCAGCTTGAGGAAGTTATTAACATCTAGTTCGAGTTTTTATGATTAAAGGGCATTATCGTTTCGTGGAATATAAATTTTTTTAATGAAACATATTGTAAATCTGATGACAAGATTGTCAAGAAGCATAAAGTTTACTTAGTATAGAAGGAATATTAAATTCTGAAAAAGAAAAGAGGTAACATGAACATTTATGAAAAATGCCAAAAAAATTGATTGTACGGGGACACTTTTCACTACTAATAACACGTTGCCTTTGTCATTTTTTTGAAGCGACATGTGTCATGGTAAGTGATTGCAATGTTTATTGAAGAGCATATGTAACAGAGTAATAAGCCATGTCTAGCCGTCAGCAAAGAAGCAACAAAGAATAACTCTGTCATTGTAGCAGTAAGGCTCTGTCTCTCATGTGTTTGGAAAATGCAAAGTTCGTTGATACTTGATGAAGTGGTGACATTTAAGACTCAACGTTTGTGCAGGTTTGTTCTTTTAGTCATTCTCCAGATAATATGGATATGAATGGTAGAAACTAGAACTTGAAATCGAATTAAAAACTATAGTATGATGCTTAAATTTCAAGTGGCTATAGGCTTTAAAATTGAGCTTGATAGTTTGAAAGTTAAGACCTTTTGTACCTCATTCTTGCAAACATGTGGCCTGTTCTGAACTTTATAAAAATTGAAATCTGCAATCCTTTGAGGGCCTGTATATTGCTTCCAAAGTGCTATGAAAACCCTAAACCAGTTAGCCGTTCAAGGTTCAGCTTTCTCTTATTGGGTCTGAAATTCTGGTGGCAAGCGAAACGTAAGAGAAATGTAAACTTAAACATGTTTAAGCACTAGATTAGTTTCCCATATTTAATATGCGAAGTTCACTTCTATGCACAATCTATTGTTTAGGTGTCTAATGTATGTGTGTAACTACTTTCATGTTGCTACTGTTGCTGAAGCATTTTGGACTCTATTTTTATTTTGAGAGTTTGCATGGCTGCAATAAGACTTTAAACTTCAAATCTCTTCAAACATTTTGCAACTATTGTGCAATGATGCAACAGAACATTTCTTCTGGTTAGATTTATGATTATGCTTATAGGCACAGGTACATAATGAGAACATTTTCTCCCAATTGCAATTTACCTCTAGGTATATCTTGTGTTGTGCTGTTGGTTGGTCTTAGAGTGGTGTTCTAGGAAAGGCCCACGTCAGCCCTATGACTAGAAGCAGGGGAAATGAAAGACAGTCTTTAGGTAATTTCACTCATTTCAGCTATCATGGGCTTCAATTCGTCATGAATGGTTTTTTTATAGCCAATAGGGTATATTTGAGGCCTCCATTATTCCAAGAGAAGAAGAAAAAACTCTTGGCTTGGACATAGATCACTTCAGTGATGAGACAAGTAGAAACTCATAGTTGCCTTTGCAGATTATGTTTTATGTATTTCCCTGGTTTTTGCAAAATTTGTTTTTTAATCTTTTGGACTGCTAAAGACTCAATTCTTTATTTGTATGAATAATGAAGTGCTTTTGAAACATGTTTTTGCTCACTCTATTTCACATAATAGGAAAAGAGAGAGCACAGAGGTTGAACATGTTTTTGGAAAGGCCTAAAGATGAACCGACTTCCTGGGTGCTATGGTAGAGAAAAATAGGATATGTATATAGATCCGAATTAGCCACAATTCCTGTATATATTCCAGTCTGCCCAAAACGTTTCCTCTTGCATCGTTTCATTTGATTAGGCACTAGAATCCTCTGCATTACGGTAGAGGCTGATACGATCATATCAATAAATTCGTTGGGGTCAAGCATAGGCATTCAAAAAGTTGATTTTAGGATGACTGAAAAATTGAATCTGGAATTGAGTATGTTTGGATATGGAATTTTTACCCTTTCAAAGCATTTTCAGCTACTTTAAGGTGTCACTAGAATGTGCATTTTTTAGTAGCCAGATACAAAAATCTCAATTGTTATGGATAGTGGTGTGAATAAAATATGCATTTTTAGTAGCCATCTGCAATATGAACCGCAAGACCACTGTTATGTAATCATTTTAGTCACCTTAGATTTTTCGTAACATCTGCTGAAAATTTGTTAACATACCGAAAGAAAATCAACACAAAATGAACTGTTAACAAGTGGAATTGAATATAAAGATCTTACCTTCTACCTATACTGCCTTGGCCAGGAATTTGCCAAACTAAACATATCGAACAATGATAGACCAAAAATGTTTTGTTGTTTGCCTTTGTGCCAAAGCTAAAAGGCCCATCTCCTAGAGCATATGCAAACCATATATCATTAAAAACTTCAAAATAGAATTATGTGGTTTTGTTGGCTGCTCCGACATTGTAATTTAGTTGAGGAATTTCATCTAACAGTTGGCATGTAAACTCATTCCATTTTTGTTTGGTTTTGTTTTTCAGACTATTCATGTTTTTGTAGCCTAATAAGGCATAGTTGTTGTAGTTGATTGCATAATCCCCTCCAAAGTGAGGCAATGAACAGTTTAAATGATTGGATTGTATTTATGTAAATTTACTGAGACAGTCATGCATATTTGACATACAACAAATCTGTAACAAATAGCAAACAACTGTAGGTGACATAGTAAAAAATAGGCCACAACAATTAATGTCTTAATATAAAAAAACAAAGTCAGAGATATTAGATCCATGTTTTTAAATGTTGCCAAAAAGGTTTGTTATGGCTGTTTGTTGAGTTTTAAGTTTAGTCTATTTTAAAAACTAGTTAGAATAATATAGAAAAAATACACAATGAAGTAATAGTTAGATATGTAAGCAAATGGCAGGAACGTAAAAATTAATTAAAGTAGACACAAGAAGAGAATAATCGTTGCCAATATTTCTTTCGGATTATGATTTGATTGTATTAGTCGTGTGAGAATAACATAATTACAAAAAGGTGAAACAAAAGAAAGGCCAAAAATATGTAACAAGTAACATAGGCAATTGTTTGGTAACATAGGCAATTATTTGTTAATATTGCCAAAAGCATAGACAATAATAGTGGATTGCTCCTGGTCATATGGGGAGCCGTCATGAAATTTGTTTGTGTACGTGCATGGGTTGCAAAATCGTTGTAGGAATCGAAAGAACATGACGAGTATGTTAGACTGGAAACAAAGAATTAAGCGAAATGTAATGAATAGAGCTGGAAAATGCATATGCTTACCAGAGAAGAGAGAAAGCTATGTTTCTTTGATTGTGGATATTGAGTTGTCAACTGTCAAAGTGAATGTACCGTTGATTTGGAATTGACGGAGAAGAAATACAGCCTTTGAGATGTCTTGTTGATATTCTTCATACTGTGTTTGACAAAGGTGAGGAAGACTTTTCCCGTAATGGCTCTCGCAAGTGTGCAATGGAAGGAGTCATCTATTGTTTGCAAAGTGCAATGGAGAAAGTGCTTATACTTGTATGGTTTTGATGTATTGCAAGTTGCACAAAGTGAAATTTGTTTCAATTAAATGCTGGATCAAGTTCTATGAGATGGTCACATTCTACACAGAATGCTTGGAAAGGAGAAAGGTATATGTTCTTTGTGCAAAGTATGCCCTGCAATCTGCACAAGGGAGATGAAGTTGACATTTTTGATAGATGAAAAATTGTTAATGCAAGATAACTTAAAAAGAGAAATTGCAGTGTACTTGCCTCTATGTTTGTGTTTATGAGAGACTGTAAAAATGTTTTTGTAGGTTCATCATTTAAAGGGTCAATGAAGGATGAATGGCTTGCACGTACAACACGTGAACCCTGTAATCCTTGTCGATGAAGTTTTTGAAAAGCAATAGTGGTATGTTTCCTACTGCAATGATGTCTCTTATTGTATGACATAGCGAAACGTGAAAGTTTCCCAAATGTACCTGCAAGAACAAAGTATCATGTTTGGTTAAAATTGAAGGCAATAATGCGGTCAATGTATATTAAAATGAAAGAAGGGAGTGTGTTGATACTATTTCTTTTCCATTTTCAATGTTAGAGTCTTTAATGTAGACGGTGAACAAATCGTTGGTGTGGTGGATTCCTGTCACAATTGCAGCAAATGACCCAACGGAGAATGTTGCATTTGAATGAACAAGCTCTTGTATTGTCATGTCAGTGTCGATTTTCGTGTTTTGCAAACTATGGGTATGTTTTCCATTGTGGTTGTTGCTTTTGCGGACAAAGAACAATTTGCATCTCCTCATTCATACTTTGTTTTTTTTTGACAAATGAAAACCACGCACAGCAGACCGAAAGCCAACAACTACAATGGATGCAAATTTTGCACGAAGGTGTTGCTCATGTTCAAAGTGATTGTCATTTGACCATTTTTTTCAACCAAATCAGCATGAAGGATTTCAGCTTTTGAGGGGGAGATGTTGGTTGCATGTGCTGGTCCATAGACAACCAGGATATCACCTTCAAAGATAGTTGCAACTTTGCCTGCACAAATGTCAAGTATGGAGGATGGTTGTTGTGTTGCTAGTTTTGGACTATATTTTGAATGGTATTAGGATGCTTTTATTGAAAGGATAAGTATGATAATAAATGAATGATGAGAAGAAAGTATAGAAATGTTAGAAAGAGATTACCGTTTAGAGGATTCTTGGAAAAGATCATTGGTAGCAATGTCCTTGTTCTTGGAGGGGTGTTCCATGTCTTTGTTGTTGTAACTATCTGCAAAGCATTCAAATATGTAAATGGTTGTTATAGAGTGTCAAATGAAAAGGAAAGAAAAGAATCAAGAAAATAGATGTTAGTTTTGGTGAATCAATAGAACAACGTATGTGCACTTACAATTGTGCAGTGTTGTTGATGGTGTTTTTCAAGGCAGAAAAAAATTCTGGGTGGTCAGTCCAATAATCAAATCTTTCAAATGTATTACAGGTTTCATGTATTGTGTTTGACCATATATGGTCAATCATGTTTTTAGTGAAGACACTTGGATGTTGTATATAGAAGCTGAAATTGTTTTTTTGCATGAATGTTAAAAGCATTGTTGTTTTCCTATTTTTGTTGTGCATGTCGATGTTAAAGTCTCCAAAAATGTAGGTGGGAATGGTTAAATCAAGGGATCGGAGCACATTGTCGAGAAAAATGAAGATGTTTTCCAGATGTGCATTTGGTGCAACGTAGACATTTACAATTGTTATGCATTGATGTTGCAGTAATATCTTTGCGAGTAGCGACTCTACGTGTGTGCTCTAAAAGTAATGTTTTTCTAGGAAAGCTATATTGTTTGCAATGAAAATTGCTAGACCATGTACATGGTGTGCAGAAAAGCATTGGTATCCATCAAGGTAGTCAATTGCAATGGGGCAAGCAATGTGAGTTTCTTGTAAATAGAGAATGTGAGATTGCATTAATTCATGGTCGTGGAGAATGGCTTTTCTGTGAGCATGAAGACTTCGGGTATTTAGCGAAGCAACTATAATAGAGGAAGAAATATCAGCTATGGACAAGCCATGTTGAATATTCCATTTAGCTTCATTTCGGAGTCGTTCCATTTCTGTGTTGATTGTTTGTTTAATGCTGAAATTCTTTTTCGTAAGCGGGGATAGCAAGTAAAGGTTGGAAATGGTTTTGACTCGTGACAGAGCTGTATATGCTAAGCCATGTGACAATATGCCAAGGGGGATGAAAGCAAGCCATTCTAGTGTGAGGCCTTGTGCTCTGTGTATTGTGCGTGCGGAACAAAGTTGTACGGGGAATTGTTTTCTTATTGTAACCGGTGTCTTGTACGATGTTCTACGCAAGGGTCTAGCCACACGAACAATAGGAGTCCAATCAAGTTCTATTGTCGTTGTTGACAATTGCGGATGTTTAGATCTTTGTTGTTTTCCAATACATGGATCATTGAATTTTATCCATATGGCATCGAAGTCATTTGTTGTTGTATATGTTTTGAAAACTCCGTCAGAACCATTGACCAATCCGTCTTGGATGTCGTAGTTCCCTGCGAAAAGTTCAATTAGCATGTTAACTTTCAGCTCTATATGTTGTGGCAATTCTATAGTTTTAGAGTAGGTTTCCATTTGTTCGATTGTTGTATCTTGTTCATCGATAGAGTTGATGACAATTTTCTGGCCTGGAGCAAGAGCAAGCATTTTTTTATTGTGTTGAAGAACATCTATGTTTTTGTAGAAAAGGAATGGAAGTGTTGGATCAACTGGGATTGGCCGAATACAGGTATGATTGAGGTATGCAAGATCAGATTCTGAATGTTGTCCAATGTGAATTCTGTTCAGGACGGAGACAAAGGCAACATCTTTTTGACACATTGTTTCAGTCAATTCGAATATTTTTACATGTGTATTCCAGAAGTCATAGCTAATCAATTCTCTTGAAATTTTGGGGTTTTTAAACACAAGACAGTCATTGACTGGTTGTGCTTGGTAGAAGTCTCCGCAAAAGATCATGTCAATTCCTCCAAACCAAGTTGTGGGCATGTGTTTTATTTGAAGTCATTGGTCTGTGAAGTATAGAAGTTAACCTCTGACCAAGGATATTTCATCTATTAGAGCAAGTTGTAATTGTTGGTAGTGCTTTGCCAAGGAATCCAATCGTTCATTGGTTAATGGGTGTAGTTCAGATCGATTGAAAGGCAAGAGGAAAGCAGAATGGAGTGTTATTCCACCGGCATTGTAAGTAGCTTTTCCCGTGAATGCCAAGATCAAGCCTTTGATTTTCAAGGGGTCACGTTGTGCATAGAGCTATCGTAAATACGAGCCAATGTTTCAAATATCAATTTTGTAACAAATGTTTTACCTGTGCCAGTGCCTCCTGTTAGGAAAAGGTAGATAGCAATTGATGGGTCTTTATTTTTCTTAAAGGAGATGTCTTTCAAAATGGCTTGTTGTTTCTTATTGAGAAGTTGCATTTGTTTGAAATATGTTCTATTGTCTTGGATGCTAGGGTGTTTTGCTAGTTGAAATTGTTTCTTTGCAATGTCTAAATGTTGTTGTCGATTATGGAAAGGAAAATCATGATGTATGTCATAGTCTTCAAAGGGGAGGTGTTCATGTGTAGTTATCGTTGTCATTTTCTCAGAGGATTCGAGAGACAATTGTACATCGTGAATTGTTGTGTCCATGTCACCCCATTTGTTGTTAGTAGTGTAGCGGAATTTGGATTAATTAGAATGGATGGTGTGTTCATGAAATGCATATGCATCTTTCCAAGTTGCAAATTTTATTTTTAGGGTGTGTTCATTTTCTGTAAAAGGGATGTAAAGCAAAAGCTTTTCATGGCAATAGTTGTTTATGTCAAGATGTTTGCTATAGTCGACAAATCTGATGATGAGTGGCTTGTTTTGAGGTTTTTTATTTTTACTAGCATTGTGAATGGAAACAAAGTCAGCTAAGCAAATGGAATGCAAAGAATGAGGTCGTGCTATGTAGTGATCTATGATAGAGCGACACATGATGTTCATTGATTCATTTGGTTCTTGTTGAAGTAGACTTGGAGGTTTTAGAATGAATGTACGCTCTTCGGGATTTAAAGTGTTTATGAAAACACATTTTCGTGATGTATTGTTTAAAGGGATGGAAAGGACTATGTGGACTACTTCTTGTGCAGACATTTGGTGGGTATTTAACATTGCATTGCCTAGGCTTCAAATCATCTGAATGGCATCGAGATGCATTTTTTGGTGCTCAGCACGAATTCTAGCAAATGCTTTCGTCATTGCTCGATCAATCTTAGTCATGTAGGAGCATGATATGTTTCCATTTTGCATAAGCATTTAGCACATATTGAGCATCGGTATTTACTTGCCAAATCATGGGCATTTTCTTAGAAAAGCTAATATTTCATGCATGAGTGGTTTTCTTTTGAAGAGCAATGTTGGTTGTTTGAGTGTTGATTGTATTGCTTGCATGTATGTTATTTCATTGAGACCTAGTTCTTGGAGGAACGTATCATGTGTAATGCAAGTATCATATCGTTTGCTCTCTAGAAACGAGAGAAAATGGAATGTACAATCGCAATAGCAGCGGTCTGGTTGGTTGGTTCTCACGAGTTCAAGTTTTTTGTACACTTCATTATCAAGGTTGGGGAAATTGTATCTCGCACTTGGATTATTTTTTTTACAGCTTTGTGTGTGGTGATGGCATTGCAATTGAGCGATATGTTGAGGGAACGAACTAGTGTCACATGTAATGTAGCGATCAACGTATGCCTCTATAATGTCATTAGCATTGTTTCCAAAGACCGGTGCGTTTTTTGTCCAAATTAGCCAATGGCTATGAGCATTCCCCCTTGTTTTGGAATTCTGTGACCCAAAAGTAATCTTCTATATGGCCAAAGAAGGATTTGTCTTTGCAAAGTAATTTTTTCAATGCATAGAGTCTATGCTTGTAGTAACGAGTGCATGTAACGGGATCATTTTTTACAAAAAAGTTAGAGTCGTTGTAATCGAACGCGTTTTGGCTTCTCTAAAGGGATAATATTCTGATATTGGGTGTATAAATTATTGAGGGTCTCGGTTAGTGGCTGCCATCAATGTTCTGCGCTTGAGAATGTCACAAAGAAGGTAGGCGGGTCGAGCTATCGAATCATGGCAAAAAGGTTTTTCCTTGTTTGTTGCATATAGTCGGGAAATGCGTATTCTTTTGAAATCGATGTACCATTATCAAATCTCAAGATGTTTTCTAGATTCGGTTTGTATTTGACATCTTTTGCAAATAATGTTCGACCTTTTAGTTATCCCTTTTTGATTCGAGCCATATTGAGCGACCCACTTAGTCGATTAGTATTTTTATTGTTTTGAAAAATATATTCGTTATGTGATAAGAAAATCTACGATCTGAGTGCATTAACTCCCATTGCGCTATTTTTTGATATGGAATTGTTTTTGTGGTTGTTTCATTGCGAGGTTGGCCAAAAAACAAAGTTGGTAAATTCATCTCTTATGAGAATTTGTCTTGAAACATACCCAATGGTGTAAAGCCCTCTGAAGGAGCGACATTTATGATCTTGTCTTTAAGATAGTGGATAGTTGAGGAGTCAGTGAAACCATGAATTAGTGTGTCATGTGCATTGTCATTATCGATGTCATCATCAGATGAGTTGTTCTCGGAGGGGATATGTTCATGTTCTTCATTGTTAATCGTTTCGAAGTTCAGTGTGGCGAGAAAGTGTTTGATCCCAGTCATGGTTTAGTTTGATTTCATGCATAAGATATAATGTTGTTGCACATAATTGTTTAAGAGCAGCCATAGTGATTATGGGGCGCACATTTCCTGAATGGTATGCTTTTATGTATTCAAGGCGTCGTTTAAGCGCCATAGCAATTGTTTTTGTTTCTTCTGGGTATCTTGGCAATGCTTGTTGGATTATATCAATATTTGTTGGAACATTTATAATTGCTCCCTTTAACGTGTATTGAGGACGTTTATGGCTTTGGCACCTTATTTGACCAAATGCGAGTCGAAGAGACACAAGTCTTTCTTCAAGGTCAGAAAGCATTGCAACTGTTGAAAGCATTGGAATCAATTGGATTCGTTGAGGGCATGTTAATCTTGGCAACTTGGCATTTAATAAGCTTGTTGAGCATGGGTGACAAATTTTATTGGATTTGGGCATTGTTTTCGTTGATGTGAGTTGAAGATATGTTTTTTTTGTTGCATTTGTAAAAGATGTCAGATTGTGCTTGAAGTGGAGTTGGTTACAAATTTCGCATGTATGGATTGGTGTGTCATTTGTTCGGGCATGAAAACGGGCAATACATTGTGCAGAGTTGGTTGTTTGTTGTGTATGTTTACGTATAGTTGTTTTTAGCTTTCGTAGGGACAATTTTGGCATTGTTGAATTGCATTGTTTTATGGTGGTTGACATTTGTGGTTGCAAAGAGTCATTTGCTTTTCGCTTGAGTGTTTTAGTGGAGAGAACGTCATCTGTTCCAGCTTTAAGCGATGTGGACACGAAAGTTGTTTTGGCACTGAAGAAATTGGTACATGAATGGCCTTTGAGTAGTAGGGAATGTATAACATTGGAATCTGTTATAGCTCTTTGATGTGTCTATTTTCGTATATGCTTTTTTATTGAGCGAACAGAAAATTTCAACGGTTTTTCATTCTGATTGTGCATAGTGGTTTCTACACATGTTTCCGAAGATATGCTTTGAATTTTTGTATGCATTTGGGCGGTTGTATTTTCAGATGTATACGCAGTAGCGAGTATTGGAACATAGCAAGAATTTGTAGCCAATAGTTCATAATGAAAATGTCCTTCGGGAAGTGAAAATCATATGAGATTGTATGCTTTTTCAAGCGGTGCATTACTAGAATAAATCTTAAAAACTTGGAAAGGATGTGAATGCCACAATTGAATATTTATTTCAAAAAGTAGGCATAACCAATGGATAATGAAGTCATCTGCGTGTATATTGTTGTGGTCATGGAAGGTGGCTATGTTTATTACAAGGCCTTTCCACGTGCCAATGTGCGGTATGTTTGTTATTGGGTTCTGGTCAAGCTAGGTATGGAGAAAGTGAACAGTTGTATGGTCTTCTCAAAGAATAGAACTACAAAAAGTCCTGAGCAACATACCTGTGCAGGCAACAAGGGTCAAATTCATTGTTGCGAATGTGGCAAATAGAAGTGAAAAGGCTATCAACGTAGATATTGTCACTTGTTTCTAGCCTAACAAGGCATAGTTGTTGTAGTTGATCGGATAAGCCCCTCCAAAGAATTTCTATAGAACTTTGAAGGGATAATAGATGAGCATTGTTTGTTGGTTCAGGGCATTGCACATACTTTTTCCAGAATAAGGGTTCATAATGCCCACTAAGAGGGTTGGAATCATGGAAGAGAATACAATATGGTAGTATGTGACTATTTGGAGTGAATTGAAGATCATTTGTGCCTCTTGTTGCAGACCAAACCCATATCGGCAAGTCAAGCCATTTGGAAAGCCATTTTAAGCAAAAGATGTCGCCCCATAGGCCTTGTTCAAGTACCTTCGGTGAGTACACCAGAGACAGTTTCATGTGATGTAAATATGTTTCCCAGCTATGAACATGTGCAAAAGAAAAAGGCTTTGGGAGATCTAGTTCTAAGCGTAGAGAAGCCAATGCTACAGGATCAAATAGAGAGAAAAATTTGAAAGTGTTCAATGACACCGCTTCTAAGTTCAAGAGATGTGTGTTGAAAATGGAACAACACTGCAAAGGAATCAAACAAGCAATCACCCACTCTGTATTTGAAAGCATAGTCTCGAGAAAAGGTTAAACCTATGCAACACATTGTCTATGCATTCTATGACGCGGTTTGATAATGTATATTGCTCAACATCAACAAATGTGGTTGCCATGGATGTTTTTTTGCATTTGGTTTGTTCTTTTTTGTTACAAAAAAGGTTTCCTCAACAGAATATAGAAGAAAAGACTAATGTTTATACCTTTTCCAATGGAGCATGAGCAATCCAAACAAGCAAGCAATGAAATATCTCTGGTTCTCTGATTTTGCTTTTGTCACGAATCTGAAATGTACACAATAGATGTTATGCATTTAGTCAATATTGCAAACAAGAGTACAGAGGAAAAGAATCTTTGTACATACAATAAAGCAAGTAGTGCAATGAAATACACAAGAAAGAGCAGTCATTTATAGTAGCAATCATTTAGAATCAATGAAATTTATATTGTGCTTGAGAGAAATACGTAATCAATGTGGGGAAAACATGGATTTCAATAAAGTCAGGTGAGTGTTAAAAATAGGAAGGAAAAATTACAATAGTTATAACAGCATATTCAAATGTGGAAAGCAAAGGACTTACAACCTTTCATTTGAAAATGTTGTAGGGCGTGTGCTTTCGAGCATATAATCAAATTAGTTAAATAGAAATGGTTTTTTGCAGATGCCCATTTTTCGATAACTAATTTGAGTGGGCATAATAGATCTGCCTATTCATCCAGTTAAGTCTAAATGCAAGAGTGACCCAAGCACAAGCTAAAAAAGTTCTACATATGCTAAAATGTTCTACAGTCATGTTGACAACTGATTTGAGTCAGCCAGAAACATCCATCATGTGAATTAACTGATTAAGCAATCCACTAAGAATGTTTAAGCAAGTGTCCATTTCTTTGCCCAGTCTTTCTGACAAGATTCTATCCACAATTGTGGTGTGTTAACTTCAAAGAAAGCATCAGGAAAACATCTCTTGCTAAAAGCACACTAAGGCATGCACTTATGTTGTCATTTTCTTTCAAGAATAATAATGATTTAATGGCTCTTATCCTATGCAGGTGGCATCAACAATTTTCACACTATACTTGTCCATGTTGCAATGTACAGTATTTCTCGCTTGCATGTTACAAGGTATCCTTCTTCACGACTTGTGTCAAAAAGTTAAGACATCTTAGATATTTATAAGAGGCTTTGAATCGTGAGAAGGTTTGAAATGAGTATGGGTACACTCTGTTTCGGTCACGAGAGAAATCAAGATAAGAGATTGTAATAACTTTGAAAAGTAACTCGTATCTTACAAGGAGGTAGAATAAAATTGAATTTGATGGAGTATAGAGTGCATGCAGACCAAAAACAGTGATGTAGTGGTGTCAAAATGGATAGAATGCAAATGTTAAATGACAGAAGTTGGAACACCAGAAATGAAATATCTTGGAAAGTGAAAAGCTTTGTTGAGGGGTAAAAGATCCTTAAGAGGAAGAGTCAAGCTCTACAAATTGATGATCTTCATTACGAGATCTTAGTGTTGTATTTGTGTGGGGATTGGATCTATATCATAGAACACAACCATGGATGTTATCTAATGAGAAGTTGTTAAGTGTCCTGTTTGATTGACAATAGATTAAGTGTATGCATTGAAATAAGAGGAGAAAATGCCAACTGAATTAGTGAAAATTCGTTCTTGCAGTTGTAAAGAAGCATTCTAAGGATCAATACTTGTTGTCTATTAAGGGGATGAGAAAGATTGTTTTTATTATCGACTTGCACAATTTTCAATTGAAGTGAGGAAGGAGATTGGATTAGTTCCTGCTCCCTCAGAACCTTGTTAGGAATGTTGTAAAATGTTTTTGTGGATGTGAAATGAAAATACAAATCTATGATGGGCAAGGAAGGTTTTTAAGTGATTAGCGACAAACACCCTGAGATTGACAAGTAGCAAGCATGACTGTGACACAGTAGGTAAGGGAAATCTTTCCTTATAAGCTTAAGATTGATTGAATGAATGAATATAAAACTGTTAAGACATCTCAGATATTTATAAGAGGCTTTGTGACTGTGAGAAGGTTTCAAATGAGTATCCTGCTTGTCTATAAGAGACTCCTGCTATGATACGATTGTGCTCGTGTATAAGAGACTCTGCTATGTTAAATATTTGTTTAATTTTATTAATAGGCGATGAGTGATAAATTCTTTAAAACTATATCTCTTGATTCTTGAAGATATCATATGCCCGGTGCATATATTAAGTAAAAGATTACAAATCCTGCACTTATGGAAAACTGACCAAGTACAGTGCCGAGGAGAGCGTTACAAAGAAAAAAAAATGGATGGTAATTTCTGATAATTTATTTAATTAAAAAGGGCATCTTAGACAGCGTATTCATTTAGACATGGTTCAAAAATTTCATAAATATGTTTGAAGGCACATCTCTTGGTAGGTGTGTTTGGCGCTGACTAAAGAGGCTTCGCTACACTAGCGTCCTACCTGCATTTAATTATAAACCTGCTCACTTTATTTTTGTTTCTTTGTCAGTCTTACCATGCTTTCCATTAATGACTTCTTTGAAACTAGACCATGGAGAAGGCATCTTCAATACCTAGTTTTAGTATAACATTCATAACTATTGTTTCAAGCTTGCAATTGTTTTTTACCTGTTATTTGGGATTTCTTGTTGCCTTGTGTAACCACACAGCTCTCCACAACAATTCACGTTGATCAGAGCACCCAAATATTCTAAATCCATTTGTGACATTTCATTGCGATATAATATGAAAACATATCATATTTGAGCTACATTCAAACAAACGGCTTGAGCTGGGAGTCGACAAATCAGGCAACACATTTGTGTGGGAAAATAAACATGTTTGAGCTCGCGTTCTTTTATCAAAGGTATACCATTGTTAACTTGATGTACACAGTTTTTCCTTGCTCCTTGTTCTTGATTCCCTTCACTATATATTTATTTATAGTGCATTCACTACAAGTGGGTTTGCATCTGATGTGCACGAGTTTTTGATAGGGAAAGTGAAGTATCTTCAAGACTACAAAGGGCATGCTGACAACTATATCTGCTCCATTTTTCCAGGAACATTATCTTCCGCGTCTAGATATACACCGGGTGGGTGAAATACCACCCTTACTCATTTATTGAATGCGCAGCTTTGTTTGTGACATGAATTTGGAACTAATGTCATATCTGTGCAGTAGGACTTCTGTATACGTTGCCTGATGTGAATCCACAATATGTTACATCTACATCCTTTGTAGTTTTGGCCCATGCTAAATACCTCAGCTCCTCCAAACATATGGTATTCTAAGGCCAAATGGTAGTGACTCCTCACTGGTTGAGGGCAATTGCCAAATGTCGGGTATAGATTACAGTTTTCCATTATGGTTGGGAGTTTTACATAATGACTTGAAAGTGGTTTTTTAAAGACTACTTTGTAAATAGGTAGACTACATACTGGGCTCCAATCCTCTGAAGATATCTTACATGATTGGATATGGTTCAAAATACCCACAGGCGAATTCACTACAGAGGTTCATCTCTACCTTCTAAGGCTCAACACACAGGATGTTGGATACAAGTGGAGGGTTCCAGTCCTCATACAACAATGCACCCAATCCAAACTTGTTGGCAGGAGCAGTTGTGTGAGGGCCAGATGTCAATGCTCACTTTCCGGATGACAGAAATTATTATGAGCAATCTAAACTTTCAACCTACATCAATGCACCCTTATTCGGATGAAACTCACGTTAAATCCTTCGTTAGAGCTCATGTTACTCGAAGGCTTTCGATGATGTGTACATTTCTAAACATTTGGAGGTTACTGATAAATGTTTTTTTCATATCCAAGCAAGTTACAAGTACGTTAGAGTTGACATCCGAGGCAAACAAAATCTTACAAGGATTCAAACCCCTCCCTCACCTGTGTTGTTCCATCACAAGAGGTTATTGAAGGTTAGATTCTTTCTACTTTACCAATACGTTGAAATAATGCTCTCACGGTGTAGCCTCAGGACCACGTATAACAAGTACATCTCAGATATTTATAAAGACATCACCTCCTTGCAAGATACGAGGTTTGTTTTTGGTCTGTATGCACTCTATACTCCGTCAAATAAAACTGTTAAGACATCTCAGATATTTATAAGAGGCTTTGTGACTGTGAGAAGGTTTCAAATGAGTATGGGTACACTTTGTTTTGGTGACAAGAGAAACTGAGATAAGAGACTGTAATAACCTTGAAAAGTAACTCGTATCTTGCAAGGAGGTAGAAGAAAATTGAATTTGATGGAGTATAGAGTGCATACAGACCAAAAACAGTGATGGAGTGGTGTCCAAATGGATAGAATCCAAATGTTAAATGACATAAGTTGGAACATCATAAATGAAATACAGAAATCATATTGAATCATAAAAAGATGAAACATGAACTTAGCGAAATCATCTGGGTAGCTAATATTTGTGATTTCAGGAGAGCAAAGACAATTTAAAGCTCTCAAATAGAAGTTTTGAGTGCAAATTTTGAGTGCAGGTGAGCATGACATTGACAGAAAATTGAGAAATCATGGATGATTTTGAGTTCCCGCCTTCATGTGAGTGGTCTTCAGGCAACGACTACCAAGGCTTTTAGAATGCTTACAAATCAAGCAGCTGCAATACAGTCAAGCAGCTACAATATGTTGTAGAACATCCATAGCAAAGTAAAATCGTTCATCATGTACAGGCAGCTTCAAATCGCAAGAAACAAAAACACAGACAAACACAGAAAAATTAACATAAACAAAATCGTTGAACTTAAATTGCGATGGCATGAAAATTCACCTCCTATGATAATCTTATTCGAGACTCCTTTACCTCCCCTGGCGGGTAGATGAAAATGGCAAGATAAACAGCCTGAAAGGAAGAAACATATTTCCCCTCGAGCCACTCAAAACTGTCAAAACTGACCTAATATGTACGCATCATAGTCAATGCATTAATGTTTTACAACTGCTGAGCTTTTTCACTGAACAGTGCTACATAAAGGCAATGACCAATAAAATGTTGCCAACATAAAAAAATCAAAACCTAAAACTTTAGTTGAGCCCAATTTAAATACAGATGTCACAATCCGATTCAAAAGAATGCAAATGTTTAATGGGTGAGGTGAAGACAATATCCATGCCTTCGGCAGGATAATAAATGTTATACGTATAGCATCAAAATTACATAAACTTGTAATTTATTTGGGGGAGATGAATTTAAAATACATAAATTCAAAATGTAAATATACTTCGTACACACCACCCCGAGACGAAGGTTCCAAGCTCGAACCCTTTCAGGCCTTTGAAGCAATGTGACAACATGGATGTTGACGTGTCGTCAGGAGTCGTGCTCTGGCAAATGTAAATTGATCGTGAATTGTGTACGCTGCAATAATCACTTTCTACAAGTCGTTGTCTCCACCCAGTTATGCGCGCCCCGACCTGCCCTTTCCTGACATCCACGTGGAGCTCTATCGGCCATTGCGATTTCGACGCATCTACGGATTTCCAATTCAAGCCGTTGATTTCGACACATGCGGGTTGAATTCCAATAAATTATTATTTAAAATAATTACCGATTTTCTTCAATAGTATAATACATTAATCAAATATTTCTAAACCCAACATTTATGTTCAAAATAGCTTCAATTCCCACCAATTTCATATATAAATTGTTCACAAACAATATTACATTTTCCTACACTTTTTTAAATTATGTACATCAAATTTTACCATCTATAAATGTTGTCCAAAATTACCTCTCCACGTTATTTTGACAACTTACAAATTCAATTTTTGGACTTAAGCATTTCTTAGTTTGGAAAGCCGTGGAACACTAGATGTTAGTGTTCCATGAAATTTAGTGAGTACTTAGTGTTTCACGGGTACTTCTAACCCACGAGAACAAAAGGAGCAATGTACAAGACAAAGGTGGATTTAAGTTAGTGTTCGCATGGGTGATCTAAGGTGTGGCAGAGGTTAAAACAAAACCATGATATATGGAGGACATGCCACCAAGAGCCACAAAGTAAGGAAAGCGAGTTAATCTTGGCTTTATGTCCGAAGCCACACAATACTAAATCGGTGTTCCACAGTTTCCCATAGTCCGCATAAGTCTTCCAAGTCACCCAACGTTCAAAAGCCGCATTTCAAAGCAAATTTATGTGAAATAAAGCATTATTCAAAATTATCCGCAGGGGTATTGAAAAATCACAACCAAAGTTGTGGAACAAACAAACACCCATAAAACTATGAAACAAAGGCCGATCATCCTGGAATCCAGTAGAATAAAGGATTTTCTTGCGGGTGGTCGATTTTGGTTTTTGGTGATAGCTTTTGTCGTGGAGCTCCATTTTCTTTAGATTATCAAGGCCTCTACTTGGAGAAATACTTAAACACCTTGGTGCCTTGTTGGTGCCTTGTTTACAGGCGTCCTACTTGGAGAAAGGCTTAAACCCTCAAAGTGTTGCCAACCCCAAATGTCCTTCATGCATTAACCCTGAATCCTTCGAGCATATTTTATGGTTTGTTCCCCTATGCTCAAGCGACATGGAATTGGAAACACTTGTTGTTCAAACCATATAATCCCGAGCCTTTTAATTGGAGGATAGGTCTATTTGGATATTCTTCTCAATGGCTTGCTTACATTTTTTTATGTGGCAATTCTTTAGAGTTATCATTCTTTTTCAATTATGGAAAGCTAGAAATGCAACTATCTTTAATAATGATATTATTTCTTCTCATTTCAAATGTAATGATAGAATTAATGTTGTTGTTTTAGATCTAAACATAGGCGAGAGAAGTTGGCTCTCGGGTTATAACACCTTTAGGAGCTTCTCGCACCTTTGGGAGAGTGCCCTCTTGCACAATGTGTCGGTGCCTTCGAACCTGTTCATTCAGATTTTCCACCACCTGGTTGCTTGACATTGGTGGAGCTGCTTGAAAAAATTTCATCCCTCTTCAGGTTGTGGTTGTTTTTATACCCCGTGGCCTTAATGGCAAAGGCAGATGGACTCCACCACCACCATGGGGAAATTTATGGCTTGTCTTTACGCTTTTATGCCATCTCATTAGTCTTCTCCTATGCAAGAAACACTTTTCATGAGTTCCTCACCTCATAGGTGGGGAATTATGGTTCCTCTTGCTACTTAATACCCTCCGAATGGATGGTTTATTCACGGTTCTTTGGAGGACATGAGCCATTTTCTATTGGAGACCTTTGTCTCACAACAATCCTCCTCCTCCACCCAATAATACAACATGTGTGCCTATATATTTATGATATAATGTTTTGATTGTTAGTTGTTCCACCTTTTGACATGTTTTTAGGTAGTGAATCTTTCCTACCGCCCCTTTTATTATAACTTCTTTTATAGTAATATAATTCCAATGGTCCTCAGAAATTAATGTAGCAGTGATATTTCATGGTCGTGTAGACACTAGAAAATGCACCTTGCACACAAGGTCTCTTATTTAAAAACACCAAAAATTCATAAAACATAAAAAACAAATAACCAAATAATTCCACATAAAGCAAATAAAAAATTATAAAACCCCACAAAAAGTAAATAAAAAATATAAAACCCCAAAAAATGGGGATAAAAGACACCTCACCACTCACATTTAATTTTATTCACCCCACCTACCCTTTTGCATGTCCGATGCGTTATGGACATGTATCATCTCATCCATTTATGCATGTGCCACCGTATGTGTCCCACTCCCCTATATGCACTTAAAAACTATATAATATTATTCACCCCATCATTACAACCCTTGACTCTTTGCGCACTAAAGATATATTTGAGTTTTCTTGCTCTTTTACTCGCATATCCCAGTCTTGCAGGTTTTGAAGAAGTGAAAGTGAAGCACAAAAGAAAACTTGTTGCAACACTATTCTAACGGAATTTCAACACAGGTGGGAATCGTAATCGCAATTGACTTGTGTTCTTCATGTGATTTTCGGTAAATTGCATCTGCGATTATCTTGCAATCCAAGTCAAGTATATTTGTCATTTTCATTTATTGTTTTATCATTTTTAATCAATAAAATGTCTTTTATCTCCTTAAAAGGGTCAAAAATAGTATTGAGGCATGTCCCCTAACCACCAAAAACAACTAACATTTCTTGAGTGTGTTTGTGTGCATGTTTATATTTAGATCTAGAAGAGTTTACCTACTTTATTCAATGAAAGAACCCATAATTGAGATTCTCTTTACAATGACAACATAAACCCATTTTATTTTAAATAACATTCATTTCGACTAATCAATCCCCTCATAACATCATTTCTTAATAGCACGCGACAAGCAAAAAGGGGTCGGCATATAATTAAAGCTCACGATTTCCATCACTTTAGGGGGAACCATTGGCACCTTGAAACTACTTTATAACTTTAAACAAATATTCCATATAACATTATTTTTCCATTCGCTCGTCCTTTCATACCTTCCTTCGATTCTTTCTATGCTACTCATTCGAATTAATTTAGTCCTAAGATTTTGTGGTCGAAACATATTTCTTTGCATGTCATTTTATGAGCTCCTTTATTCGAAGATTCTTTTTTAAACATTATGGGAAAAAAATTTTATCGGAATCCTACTCATTCGAATTAATGTTTCACTAAGGATACATATTTCTTTCCGTCAGTCCCTTCATAGGAAGAGGGGTCGGCATATTATTGATGTTCGTGAACCTTCGGCCTCTCCAAACTACTTTATAACTTTATCTTTAATTGTTTTATATTTTTCACTTTACCAAAATCATCATACCTTAAATATGTACATTTATTAACACCCTCCAACATTAAAACATAGATTAAATCATATAAGGGTTTATATTTGATGGCTGTTAACACTCTCTCTTCTTTTAACTAAGTATATCCTTTTTCGTCAAATTATTTATTTTACTTTATATATTTAAAATTTGACCGCTTTTATTACATAAACCTATATGGTTTTGAAATCACCTTTATACAATATCTTATTAATACTAGCAATTGCAAATGAGTTGCAAATTACGTCGGAGAGGGCTTGAATTTTATGTGTATAATATGGTTTGGATGTAAAATATATTCTATGATCTATGATAGATGTTTGAGCGAAGAACATAAGTTACATTTTGCTAAACAATTCACATGTCTTTATGTAAGGTTCCACATTACGCATACATGTCTATCAAAACATTTGCAACTATATCTAACAAAATTCCTCTATATTTTGGCATGAGTTGGGAGTACTTTGGCAAATTTAAACTAATTGGGTTGGAGCCTGTTTGTTGCATATGGTGAAACAAGGCGAGGAGTATTTGGCAAATGTAAACATGAAACCACTCTCTGTGCCTAAGTGGTGCAAGCGGTTTCAAACACTGATGAATATGTACAACGGGAGTAGAATCGAATGGATAAGAACACAAAGATGGAAGCCTTGTTTATAAGAAGCGTGGAGATGCTCTTCCGCTACAACATCTTGGGTATCATTGGCGGTTTCTTAATCTCATCTACCCACTAAACATAAAATTCCCTAGAGATATGGCATCTCATGGAATGAAGTGATTGAAGGATACTGACAAAACGGGATTGTTGTCTACGCTTTGGGAGCATTTAAATGCCAAAATATGAACTTTTGTAAATAAACGCCAAGTGTTCAACCAAATGATACAACATGTTATCTTTTAAATGAATATCATAGTTGTATCTTATAGAAGACATGGTCATCGTCAAGAGACATTGTGATTGTTTCATCAAATAAAACAACTGTATATTCACCTCGATCAACTCACCTATACCAACATACGTGTGGCCCATAACAAAATATGAGCTTTATAGCAACGTACAGACATCCATCAAGTTCATGGACAAGTTGCCTAACCCTTCATTTCTACATCATGGACGAGTTGCCTAACGCTTCATTTCTACAGATACAAGATTATTTTCGGGAGTTACACTTGGCAACAAGTTCAGTATAGAGTTCATTTCTCGCTGCAAATCATGCTTCAAAGCTCCTCTATAAGTATTTGCAGTCTTATTATTTATCATACAAATAAAAATTTAGGGAAAACTTGTGAGGAATGGAAAAAATTGTGTAATAACTAATGGTGTGAAGACCTTAAATTGAATCTATTTATTAATATATGTATATTTTAACGAATCTAATATGATAGGAGAATTTTTTTGGTTCAAACACAGGGAAAAAATGTATTGTAGGCAAAAAAAAAAAAAAGTTGAATCTAAAATTGTAAGGATTAGCTGCATAGAGTTCTTAGGCTTATTGCGTAGGATTGACGGTTCTCCATTCCACCAATTTCATCCTAGCACGATCGTGGCCTCATTTTCTTATTTATTGGTATCTCCTAGAATTGGAACCTTAGTGGATGGCTAGGCAACACCTTTTACACCATCATACACAGCTGGACCACAACCCATTCAATATTGTAGCAAATTTTCAAGATTTAAACATAGACTTTATTTTTAATGCACATATGTTTTAAATAAAGTAACATTTTTGTGGTGTTTTACTAAATTCTTTGTAAATAGTCCTCCATTTTAAAATTTAATAGCAGATCTTTCTACATATGCCAAAAGAAAATAAAAAAGCAATTCTCGCTACCTACCTCTGTACTCTTATTTTTCTACGAATCAATTGTACAAGTGAAAATGAAAAATGAAATATATAATGTAGCCACATTTTAGGAAAAGCATATTATTTACGCTAATCATGAATAATTGGGCGAATCTAACAACCGCATGTACATTTTAAGGAAAATTTAACAAATCTTTGAAAATTTTGTGAAAAATTAATCAAATAGCGAAAATAGTCCAAATAAAAATAGTACAACAAACAACTTTAAATTTCAATAGCATAATACTTTGAAGATGCGTACAAAGAAAATTAAAAAGTATCTGAAACTGAAGTGAAGGTGAAGGTCGAGGTCTGAAAAAATTGTGCGAGAAATCCGAGACGAAAGCAGTATTAATAAAACCAAATCACAGAGTATATGAGCAAGCGGTTAAGCCGCATGATAAGACCGTCCGCATATTTATCCCCCTTCATTGGAAACAATGCCTCTACAAGCAAATTGCTAACAATTCATCTCCTACAAAATTGCGTTCTTTCTTAAACATATACATGTAAAATTGAACATCGTAAGAGCTGTGAAGAGATCAGCTTAGAATTTCGTGTCAATTGCTCGTAAATTTGAACAAATCTTTTGCACCGCGAGGAAAGAATTTCTCATCAATTGCTCTTAAATTTGAAAGAATTTTTTTGCACTGCAAGGAAAATTGCCATTGAAATATCTGTTATACAGCTCCGCCAAATTTTTTAGGACAAGTCGGGCCCGGTTCTCAGGCCACTCCCAAAAGCAAGGGCACCAAAGAATGGTTATTGGGAAGTCTAAAATGTCATTTAAAGGATGTGGAGTCAAAAAATAGTAAATATCTATGACTTAAAAAAATATCTAAAATCCGCAACTGTAAAAGTTAAGCCACCGAATTTGACACTTTCCAAAGAATGCCTTCTTCTTAAAGTAAACGCCTCCATGAATTATTGTTTTCCAATTATACTCACTTCAATATTGTTTGACATGCATAGATGGCGTTAAATTCCAACCCAAATGTAAAAACGAGCGTAATATATCCGTACTTACACTGTTATACTTTTAGAATCAAACCATTGAATTTGGGTAAATTTGTGATCTCATAATGATTAATGAATTTTTTAGCCGATAGATTTATCAAAACTTTAATTTTCTTAGTGTTTCTTTTGATGATTAACTAGTGCTTCCTTTATATAGAATGTTCATCACTTATTTGGCAAGGTAACAACTTTCGTACCAAGAGTATTAAATGTGGACACAAAATATGGAAAAAAAAAAAAAAGCAGTTCATATAAAAATACGATAAATAGGGAAAACAATACAATAAATTATATATATATATATATATATATATATAAAATATGATATTTTTAATAATTAAACACATAACTATACAACATATTCAAAATTATTAAATTATTAAAGTGAAAGAATTATTAAATTATTGTAGTGTATTATTAAATAATAAAATGCATACATTTAACTTTAATTATAAATAATTGTCAGTTTAAAATCTATTTTGGTGGACTTTTTTTAGTTTTTCTACTACACTTTGTTATTTATTATTATTATAAATTATTAAAGCTTGATATATTGGGTGTTTGATAAGGTGGAGGAAAAAACTGAAAATCTCTCCACATCCACGATATTTGGTAACTATGCTTCCTAGATTCACCTTTCTATTAGGGAATTTTCTTCTTTCATTTTGCGCAAAGCAAAGGGATTCTTAATAAAATGGAAGAAAATAGTAAAGAGAAGGTTGTTGGCATCGACCTTAGGAACAACTTACTGCAGTGCGTGGGGAGTGGCGGCGTGATAGGGTCGAGATTATTGTGAATCATCGGGTAACATAACCACTCCCTCTATGGTTGCTTTCACCTCCGAGGAGAGACTTGTCGGAGATGGCGCCAAGTTCCGAGGTTCCCACTAATCCCACGAACACGGTTTTTGACACCAAGCATCTTATTGGAAGGCCATACAATGATCCTTGCGTGCGAGATCGACTCAAAATTGTGGCCTATGATTGAAGATGTTTACAAAGGTGAGAATAATTTATTTGCAAGAGGAAATCTTGTCAATGGTGTTGATGAAAATGAGAACGATAGGTGAGTAGTATTTAAAGCTGTGGTGTAAAGAATGATGTGATTACCATGCTTGCTTATTTTAATGATTCACAGAAAAGGGCAACCAAAGATGCCAGTAAGATTGCAGGGCTTAATGTCATGTGCATCATCAATGAACCCACAACCGTGACAATCACTTATAATTTTTGTGGATGCTTTAAAGAGGGTAAACGAAACATCATGGTTTTCGACCTTGGTGGAGGTACTTTCGATGTTTCTATTGTTACAATTGAGGGAGATAAAATCGAGGTGAAGATTTTGACAACGGGGTAGTCAATTTCTGCGTTCAAGAGTTCAATAGAAAATATAAGATGAATTTGAACGCAAGTCCGAAGGCTCTTCGGAGACTTCTTTGAGAATGTGAAAGGGAAAAAAGGAGTTTGTCTTAGGCTGTGGAGACTGTCATTGACATTGATGGTCTTTACTAGGGACAAGATCTTCATATCAAGTTGAGAAGAGCCAAGTTCGAAGAGCTCAACGCTGCGTTATTTAAAGAGTGCATGGAAATTGTGAAGCAAAGGCTGCTGCAAGATGCCAAGATGAACAAAAACTAGATCAATGATATTGTGTTGGTGGGAGGCTCGTCGCGTATGCCAAAAGGTGCAACAATTGTTGAGTGAATTCTTTGATGGAAAGGAGTTGCGTAAAAATTTTAATCCGGATGAAGCAATTGCTTATGGTGTGGCCGTGAGGCGGCTATATTGAATAAAGAGTATTTCAACTTAGTGCTCATGGACGTAACACCTCTCGAACCTTGGAACTCAAATTGAGAGGGTGTTATGGAAGTAATAGTTCCTAGAAACACTCCTATTCCTACTTGGAAGGAGTCATTTTTCATACACGAGTGGCTTTAGATGTCTATGTAGGCGAGAGATATTTAACGACACACAACACTTTCTTTGGGAAAGTTTGTATTGACCATTCCAAACTGCTCCATCCGGAGTGCCGAATATTAGCGAGGTAAGTGCATGAAGTTGGGGGCCAAAAAGTGGACAAATACCCGAAAAATCAAAACGCATACGCATTCTATTATAACGCGATCGCGTTTTAAATTTTTAGGTTTGGGATTTACTGAGACATAACGTGTACGCGTTATGCCTACTATAAAGAAAAAAAGAGGCCCAAGCCTCTATCATTTTATCTCCCTCAAACGCGAGTTTCAAAGCTTAATCGTGCCCTCACGTTTTTTCATTCAGTTGGATCTCAAGCTCAAAGGATCGTTTCTGGATCACCGGGAAGATCTGAATCGATGATGGTGCCACGGAGAAGAGGTAAGCACAATTCTTTTCTCAAAATTACATTGAAATATGATAATTATAGATTAAAATTTGAATTGAATACATATTTTTTTATTGTTACAGTTAGAGGTGGGGAATCAACCATAACCAAACCTGTTATTCCTGTCATCCCTCCCGACACTCCCACAATTGCTCAACATCCCAGGTAGTCAAGAAGATTTAACAACCCACATAGTTGAAAACAAAATTGAAATTGAGGATTTAATCAAAACAATGAGGGATTCACAATCTACAAACCCCCACCGCACCTCTCTTGCAAACACATTGGAGGCATTACTTGTTCAAGTTGACGCGGAAATGGGGAAAATTGATCATTGGACAACTTACAGAGAGGGTTGTAGGGTTTATTATTCCAACAAATTATCATATGTGGATGTAAAGAAAAATAAATTTCAAAAAGACCTCATATGCACCTTATTCATGGACCCCGCACTAATTTTCCTGTTCCGTTGTCATGTAAACGGTTTCCCATCCATTGGTGCAATAATAATTTGATTAAAAATAATTTTTGGGACCGATGGTGGATGGTGTTTGATTTTTCACCTTGTAATAACAACGAGGTGCCACTATAATTTCGAGGAAACTCTATTGTGAGTTTATCCTCAACGAGATCCCAAATTATTTTGATTTCTAAGATTTCCAGGGCCGAGGAAAAGGATCTACACATGATCGACTAGGTGCACAACGTGCACCTATTCAATAGGGTAGATTCCCACATAGAAGCCCCCTCACCCTGAGATTGTCCATCAAGAAGTGAAGGAGATAGTAGAGATTAATACACTCCACGCGCTTCAGGGGCTATCTGTGACCCTTGTTCAACATATGAGGGATATTTCTGAGCCAGATGTTAGTGGAGGTACACAGAGTATTCCCTCAAGGAGTACTAGCATGAGGCCACATCTTTGCTCGTCATGTGGTAACATATGTTTGGGGCCCGAGGAGGACAATACTTTCATGTGTATTGATTTTGGTGCACCTAGTGCTAGGGGTGCACACGATAATGTCACTATGTCGGATGTCCTTTTGAGTGAGACGTTTGGATTACATTCATTAGCGTCACCTTTACAGGTAAATTTGTTATGTGTGTTACAAAAAGTTTGGAATACTTGATTTACTTATATATCTTAAATTTTGAAATAATTGTATTTGTACATGTATTTGCATTGATATTACTGACGCAGAGGTGCATATTCATCCCGACCATAGGCGGTAAGTACCATGCGTACACATACATTCACAAAGGTAATTTAGAATGTTAATTATGTAAAATTTTCACATACGTGTGTGTGTGTGTGTATTAGTTTTGAAGTCAAATATATGTATGTTCTTGTATGTCCATCTAACTCACATGATATACATGTTTGATAAAGATGTTAACTTCACTAGACACCCCACCATCTTTGTGAGAAGTAGATAAATGTATTGCATTTGTGATTTCATCTACGCAAAGAACTTATCGAGGTATTTAAACAACATGTAAATTTTGTTAAATTTCTCGTGTAATTCATATTATGTTAAATTACATGTTAGTAATGTCTTTCATTGTAGAATTATTAAATTATGTTAATAATTTACTTCATTCTTTATATGCGGGAGTTACCTGATAGGTAGCTTCCTGTTCATTTGATTCACGGGCGTGGCGGGGTAAAAAAATAGTTCTATATTGATAAAATTAGTTAAAATATTGTCATTATGTACATACATGTACTTAGTTCTATTTTCGCTAATTCCGATCTTATATTTTCTGATCTAATGTGTATGTAGGGAACTTTAACCCCCTCCATTTTGACTTCGAGATTATGGAATCCTCCATCTTGTCATCTTCGTACCCCCGTTTGTACTGCAGGAGATCCCGATGACTCATTTGAGCGTGAGATGCAAATTCGGGCGTGATCAACAACTTCTTGCGGTAAGTTTGTGTATTTATGTAAATACTTTCATTCTAGCATGGTCTTAAATACATGTTGAAAACATATATAAATTAAGTTTTGACAAAAAAACATTGTTTGCATTTACAGGTCATCTACAAAGTAGTATTCAACGGAAGAGGACAAGAAGCATGGGCTCGGATGATCCAAGGTCATCTCATTGATCTCCATCTTCGCCTAAGGAGGGCCTTCTTGAGCAAGGACAAGAGGGATAGATTTTGATGAGTAGGAAATATATGTCTTACATTACATTGTTTTTGTATGCCTATGTGCATGGCATTGTATGTACGCCTAAATGGCATTTGAACTTGATGGTATATGACCTATTTGGGCATTTTTGTATTTATTATGCACATTAAAATACTATTTGGAACTTGATAATTTTGTATGAGACCTTACATTTCTGAGATTATTTTCGCATGAAACTAATATGATGTGCACTTGACAATATTTAAGACATTATGGATTATTTTTTCATTTATTGGTGATGTACATGTACTAGCATTTTCAATGTATAATATGCATCAAACTTTGGAAATCAATATTTATATAATGTATGTATATAAAGAGTTACCTAATCTGAGTAATTATTCATTCAATTTATCAATGTGTATATGTGTATTTACCTTACTTGCGCTTCTTCTTGCTCATGGTCTCTTTGTATTGGTTCCTATCTTATCATGCACTTACTACATTCTTCTATGCTTCTTAGTCTTCTCCCCTATTAAAACACCCGAGAGTCGTCACAATTTGATGCCTTTCATCTGTTGATATTTTGAGAATGTCTCTCCATATACATTACTCCCTATGCTTGAGAATGTCTCCAAATGCAATGACATTCTGATTCAGACACTCAATGATTATTGATTGTCTAATCCTGTCCAATTCATGTTATTACCTTTAAATCTATAGGCATTTCAAGTTATTTGGAAATCACATCACACCCTTCACTAGGCTTGATGACTACCCCTATCCTTTTGAAGGTACTTTTGAAAGCATCCATGGGTTTATCATAGCATAAATTATCAATGAATGGAATGTCACTAAGTGTAGGCCAGCTGACTCCCATCTAGAACTAAACAAGAAATATTTACTAGGTGATTGATAACTCCCGTGTGTTCTTAGACATACCCCTATCAAATTCATTCTTAAGCCAATCTAGTCATTCAGGGCTCTTAAGGGACTACACCGAACAAGGTAGCCCTGAAAGCACGAGTAGCGTAGGGAACCAAAAAAATCCTCCACTAGCATTCACTGGCCACCCCAACGTGTTGGCGTAGTTGGTTCGGTCCCACGAGCTTCCGTTTGCAAACTACAACGTCTGGGAGCCCTACATTGACTCAGACTGCAGTATTTCGCGTGTTTGCAAACAATAGGACAACGAGAGAACCAAATGGAGATGGAGAAAACCTGGGAGAGGCTTTCATAGAGGGCTTCAACATGGAGGTTTTGGATCTGACGAGACGTCTCTATGTGCCACGGAGTTTAGGAAAACACATGTCGAAGATATAACATTTTTTGGTCTCAGGGCTCTTAAGAGACTACGCCCAAACAAGGTAGCCCGAAAGCACGAGGAGCGTAGGGAACCAAAAAAATCCTCCACTAGCGTTCACCAGGCTACCCCAACATGTTGGCGTAGTTGGTTCGGTCCCACGAGCTTCCATTTGCAAACTATAGCGTCTGATAGCCCTACACTGACTCAGACTACAGTATTTCATGCCTTTGCAAACAATAGGACAACGAGAGAACCGAATGGAGATGGAGAAAACTGCAAGAGGCTTTCATAGAGGGCCCCAATATGGAGGTCTCAGATTTGATGAGACATCTCTAGGTGCGATGGAGTCTGAGAAATCACTCGTCGAAGATATGTCGTGTTTGGACCTCAGAGCTCTTAAGGGACTACGCCCAGACGAGGTAGCCCAAAAGCATAGGGAGCATAGGGAACCAAAACAAAGCCTCTACTAGCATTCACTGGCCATCTCGACATGTTCGCGTTATTGGTTTTGTCCGACAAGCTACCATTTACAAAATACAACATCTAACATCCTTACACTGACTCAAACTACACTATTTTGCATGTTTACAAACAATAGGACAATGAGAGAACCAAATGGAGATGGAGAAAACCACAAGAGGATTTCATAGAGGGCCCCAACATGGAGGTCTTGGATTTAACGAGACATCTCTAGGTGCCACGAAGTCTAAGAAATCACCCATCGAAGATATGGTGTGTTTGGGCCTCAGAGCTCTTAAAGGACTACGCCTGACGAGGTAGCCCAAAAGCACGGGGAGTGTAGGGAACCAAAACAAAGCCTCCACTAGCATTCACCTGGCCACCCCAATGTGTTGGCATAGTTGGTTTGGTCCCACAAGCTACCGTTTGTAAAATACAACATCTAGCAGCCTTACACTGACTTAGACTACACTATTTCACACGTTTGCAAACAATAGGACAACAAGAGAACCAAATGGAGATGGATAAAACCACAATAGGATTTCGTATAGGGCCCCGATATGGAGGTCTTAGATTTGACGAGATGTCTCTAGGTGCCACGGAGTTCGAGAAATCACCTGTCGAAGATATAACGTGTTTTGGCCTCAGGGCTCTTAAGGGACTACACCCGGACGAGGTAGCCCGAAAGCACGGGTAGCGTAGGGAACCAAAAAAATCCTCCACTAGCATTCACCAGGCCATCCAGATGTGTTGGCCCAGACGGTTTGGTCCCACAAGCTACCGTTTACAAAATACCGCATCTAAGCAGCCTTACACTGACTCAGACTACACTATTTGGAGCATTTGCAAACAATAGGACAATAAGAGAATCTAATAGAGATGGAGAAAACTACGAGAGGATTTCATAGACAGCTTCAACATGGAGGTTTTGGATCTAACGAGACGTCTCTAGGTGCCACTTGAGTCCGAGAAATCACCTGTGTTCAATGAAAGATTTTGCAAAGAGCTATGGATATGGGGCAAAATCTCAAAGCTTTGTGCAAAGCCCCTCAATGGACCATCAGATAAGAAATGAGAAAGGAAACCTAATTTGCATGTATTCAAACTTGAAATAAACAAGAAATCTAGCAAATATAACTAACCTCTATTCTTGAAAGCTTAATAAAATGAGCCTAATAAGGATCTAAGCAATCAGTTTTGTTGTTTACTCCATGAGGGTGAATGAATCTCACTAAATGGCTACATGGCCAAGTTTAGCTATTCCATTACTAACCTATCATGGGTGCAAGATGAAGCTATTTTAATGGAGGATAGTCAAAATCAAATGCCTATTAGCTTGGCTAATGCAAATGAGGTCTCACCGCCAATATCTCCAAATGTGAGAGATATTTTTTATGTAAACAAGGTGTAAGGTTGAGAGGAGAGGGTGACCCTTCTATTTATAGTTTTTCACTTGGGAGAGTTTGGAATTTGGGTGGATGTGGGACTAAAGCTCAAAAATCACTTTTAGATTAGATTAGGATAAATATGCTTTAGGCTTGGATAAGCTTGGTTTAGGCTAGCTAACTAGGGTTTAGGTTAGTTACACTTGATTAGCAAGTGATTAGAGACTCATTGGGAATTGAGAGGGGTTTGGATAACCAATTTTGGTGATAAATAGCTTACAAAGCCAATAGAAGTGGTCTAGAGAGAACTAGGGAGGTTTTGAATGGTCGAAAGGAGGAATGTTTAGCTAATAAGAGAGATATTAGCCAAACAAGTTGATTATAGGAGGAATACGATTGAGAAGGTGTCGTGAATGGGCATCCAAGAATGGAGCAAAGAAGGGTGAATTAATGAAGTGTCGTCAATCGGTTGAATTGGATGAAATGCTAAGTGTAAGCATATTTTAGGTGTCTACATTTGCCCCTCTTTGGGGTGGCATAAGTGACACCACTTCAAAGAAAGTAGACAAGCATAAACAAGTAGAAATTTTTGAAGGGATAGAAGAAAAATGAGTAGAATGGAGGATGCCCCCTCAATTGTCGATGGGGTGATAGAAGAACTCGATTGACGATCAAAAAGATGACATGAAAGAGAACAAAAGAAAGAATAGTGTGGAGAAGAAGAAATAGAAGAAAAATGAGTATGAGGAAGAGGGAATGAGCTAACATCCATCCAGTGCCTTTTAAACAACTTATTTTCATCATATTGCTAGAGATCTTCATCATCGGTCCTTATTAAAAAGAATGAACAAAAGTGTAGTATGACATGAAAAGCCATATACAAACAAATGTCCATTGCCAAAAACACAAACTCCATGCAACATACAAAATGCAATACAATACGAGAAAGTAAAATATGCCTAACTCCATACAACACACATAATGCAATGCAATACGAGAAAGTAAACAAGCTAAACTAACAGAGAAACAAGATGCAATGATTTTGTTACAAAGCTTTAGTTTTGACCTCTGTGAATTAACGACAAGGGTTGATGACGGTTCCCCAAACAAGGATATATGCGAGGGGAATAACGGAGGACACTTGGGTTTGATAAAAAAGCAATGTGCACTACGACACAATACTAGGCAACTCATTGTGCCCCAGAGTACAAACGAAGTAATCAGCGTAGCTTTTGTTAATGGGAGTAGATCAAGATGATTCGTGAGTCACGCACATGAACAAGTGAGAACCAAAGAGCGACGTTTTGTAGGATGATTTTCAATTTTTAGAAGTTTTTATGAAACATATTTGAATGTTTTTGTGATTTTTCTAACATATTTGAATGTTTTGATTTTTCTAACATATTTGAATGTTTTGATTTTTTTCTAACATATTTGAATGTTTTTGTGATTTTGAAAGTTTTTTGAAACTATGTACAGGAAGATGAGGAAGCGTGGATGCCCCTAGCGATAGATGGGATGTACAAGGGCATAAGGCCACATGCGTACGAGAAAGGTGAAGATGTAAAAATGCCCTAGCGATTAGGTGGGAGTATTCAAAGGAAACTCTTCATGTGTAGAAGCGGGACCCAAGGCCATTATGGATAGGTTCAACATGATGATGAATGTAAACCAATGAAGTGTTGGGAAGGAGCAAGGATGCCCCCAGTGTAATTTGGCCTAAAAGTACATGATAGAAAGGAAGGAGAAGATTATTTTTGTGAAAGGGGACAAAGGTGTCCAAAAACATGGCAAAAAGTAATCTTATACACATGGATGTTTCTGAACGAAGTAGAAGAATGATGTGAATGATATGAATGTAGCTTAGAATCCTTGCAATGAAGAAGTGATTAGCCAAAGGCACACATCGTGAGACAAGATATGGACTAGAGTAAGAGTCTAAACAAGGTCCCAAAAAAAAAAAAGACACTTGGTAACATACTAATCCTATTTACTCATAGAGATCCAGTGTGTGGACGTGGAATTTTAATTACCTCTTGAAGGGAAGATTTAATAGATAACAAGTGAAGACACCCTTTCCAATGTGAAGGAATGATTTATTTTGACAGGGTGATAGGTGATTTGGATGGTGGAAGGATAACCTTACATTGCTCCGCTGCTAACAGAGGCGTCCATAGCCCCGACAGAGATGTATTTGATTCAAATCACAACATTTCTCTCTGCCATCTAGATGTCCATAGCCCCGATAGAGTTTTTGGAAATACCCCAAGAGAGAGTAATATATCAATTTTCTTTTACTTTGTAGCTTTTAGCTTCAGATTTTTTTGATTGATTTTGTTTCTTTTTCTTTTTGAAAACTTATTTCAGCTCTCTTGTTTGACAAGGGGTTAAGAACCACAGATGTCTTGATGAAAGGAGGTGGAAGTGATTACGATGAAGACATTGGCTAGTATCAACAAATATGTCCAAAAGTTCTTTGCAACAAGTTTATTAGATGTTGAATGTGATAGGATCTCTAAGAGGTTAATCGTTCTTTAATTTACCAAGGTGATAAAAGACTAAGGTCAAACAAATACCATAGAGATAAATGTCACAAAATGTGTGTGAATAGGCTAACCAAAATATCACTAAAGGGATGAAAATGGTAGGAAGACTTGCAGAATAACAAGAAGGGAAGAAAGAAACATCCATGTGTACGCAATACCGATTGCAATGTTTGATCTTTGTACCTTTGATCGTGTTGGTGTTTTCTCAAAAAAATTGTATTTTGAATTATTTTGATTTTTATATTTTTGATAGTTTTGGAAAATTGGGAACAAAAATTTCACTCCATGTGATAGGATAGAACAACGATGTTTGCAACTTCCTTGATAAGGGAGACTATGTGCATTTGTTTATCAAGAGTTATGTTATCTCCAATCTCGATGATCGTGGTGAGCTCGTACTCAACAAATGAATGTGTTTTATCCTGAAACATGGATTTTGTATGTGGGATATTGAGTTCCCTATCCAGAGGTTTATGCACTTTGCGCCATACTTGATGGTTACGTTGATGTGCGTTCTTGAATCACGCTTGATTTACAATTTTGAGATTGTTCGAGTTGTTGGGGGATTTGGAGCTTTTGAAGTCTTGACTTGAGCTTGATTACGAAAACTGTTTGGGTTTCTTATAAGCTAACATGTGACTTGTTTGATCCCGAGAAGTGGGAGAAGAAAGCGAACATTTATGATTGATGATAGGAACAAGATAAATGATGGTGGAATTGCCCTAGTCATTGGTAGAAGGATGATGTGATGGAAAAATAGGATACGGTCTAAGAATTGAAGAGGATGGGATACCAGGAGGTGAGCCACTGATAGAAGACGATGAAGGATGGCTATAATATGGCCCTAAGATGGAAGAAAAAGGGCTACGAGGACATGGCCCAAGAATAGAAGAAGATGACGAAGGGCTACTAGGGTGTGCCCCAAGTATAGACGAGGAGGGGCTACCAGAAGGTATCCCATAGATAGAAGAGGATGAAGGGGTACTAGAACATGGCCAAAGAATAGAAGGGAATGGGATACCATGAGGTGACCCACAAGTAGAAAATGGAGGGCTACTAGGATGTGGCCCTAGGATAGAAGAAGATGATGGGCTACCTAATAGTGACCCAAGGCGAGATTTTGATTGAGGAATGATGATAAATAATGAATGATTTGATAATGAGAATATAGGCCATGGCTCAATGCTAGACCCGACATCTCATCATGCTTAGAAGAAGGTGAAGATGGAATATAAGAAGAAGCAAGTTCCATGACCTTAGGATCCTCATCTATATTATGAAAAAAGGGATAAACTTCTTTTCCCCAATATGTGAGCGTATCGAGTTCTAGAAAGAATCCTTGTTTGTAATCCTCTAGAGGGATATCATCGTGTAGTCTAATTGTTCCTTCATTCTGAGAGAAATCAATCAGTAGAGGTTGTTGTTCTTTGACCATAGAAGGTTGAATAGAAGAAACCGGTCCGATAAGCACGGAGAAGATTGATTGATAGAAGAATATGACTCAAGAGAGGAAGTAGGATTGGTGGTAGGCGTCTCATGAATGGACGATTTAGATCTAGACCTAGATTTCTTTTCTAGAAGATGATGTAATGTAGGAGAGAAAATAGGATCACATAGCCATCCGTTAAGTTGTGACATAGGAGTTGAATTAGATGATTGACTAGAGGGAATCCGAGTCGTGGAACTCTTCGACAGAGGAAGAGGTCATTGAGATGACTGATGAAGGAGGTCTTGCGAAGAAAGGGAGGACCGTGACTCAAGACCTGAATTATATGTTCGATCGATGGAACTTGGAGTCGCACAAGTCTTCAAAGGAGGAAGACATCATTGAGGTGATTTGGAATAAAGGTCCTGTGAAGAAAGGGAGGACCGTGATTCAAGATTTGATCTAGGGGTATCCGAACAATAGTTAGGATCCGAGTCTTTAGAAGAAGAGTGGGAGTCCGAATGGTAGTTTGGATTTGAATCAAAAGAAGAAGAGTGGGGGGAACCTGAATAATAATTTGGATCAGAAGCATCCAAACCATACCACCGACTATGAGCTAAAGGTGGGGAATAAGGTACCTGAATGGGTCCTCTAGCACAAAGAACCAAACAAGGTTTAGTTGTAATGGGAATCTTTTGATTTGAATTCCTAAACCTAGGTTCCATATTGTAGTAAGTGTGAGAAACCGTGCGATATTTAGTCATTGTTGGCATCATTTAAGCACAAATTTCTATCTCTAGATAGTGTGATGGAACTCCTTCAAAGGGAAGAAGGCTCCATATCGATTCAGGGAAGCATAATGACATCCAACTAGACATTTTGTAATTATGGAGATGCGTGCGTGATTTTTGAAGAAGGTCTAAGGAAAATAGACATTGTGATGATGCAATCTCAATGAGATCAAAAGGATTATCCTAGAAAATAAGTTTTCTGGATGAATAATCACAAGGAACAATCATGCAAGTGTGAAACACAAAGCCAATCAACAAGGAAATACACCCTATGCAAATGCGTGTGCAAAGTGATAGTTCAATGAAAAGATGATCAACATAATGTTAATATTTATGTCAAGCTCGAAATGAACAAGGCGTAAATATTAACAAAGGGTAGAGGTGACTCCCAATCAAAGGATACCACAACGAGCTCAACAACCAACAAGGCCAAAATGTTAAACGGCAAGGTTTACAAATTTAAGCCACATAACCACAACAATTGGACACGTTAATCAAGCTTCACGAAGAAGTGAAATATTAGTGGCAAAGTGGTATTGAAATGACACAAAAAAGTAAGCAACACCCTTTAATATTTTGGAAAATGTTTGAAGTAAAAATAAGTCAAAGTATACTAAGGATTTTCTAAAATGTGGGTAGTGTAACGCCACAATGCAGACACTTAGATCACGTTTACGAGAAATGTGACATAAGTATCTTAATTGTGTTGAGACAATGCGAACAAGGTAACATGTCAAAGGGAGATCAAATGATGAATCAATCCTAACTATGATGATGATCCTGACATGGGTATCAAGATCACAAAGGCTACCAATGATATAAATACATCTCCACACACTTTAGACGTTTAACTAACCCAGCCGCAAACATGGATGGGCGTAAATGGACAAAAAAGTGGCGAAACAATCAATTGATAATGCAAAGGTAGTCACTCCTCTTCTAATCAACAAAGTGTCAAAAGAAAGTGAAGGAAGTAGATCAAATGGGGGTAAAAATGTTGGCCTCACGTCAAGAGTTTCACCTTACCTTAGGGTAAGTGAAAAACTAAGCGAAAGTAACGCATCACACGTTTCGTGGTGAATAATGGCTCACAACATCAACACCATTTTGAACTGGTCAAAGTGGGCTCCTGGCCAAAGTATATTTTCCTAGGTGGTTCTCTCGTCCTAGGTGTTATAAAGTCATCTAAGAGCGGGCACGATTTACCCAAAAAGTCACAATGACTAATTTGGGAGTATCTCGGCTTTGCCCCCTTCAAGTATAGTGGGCACTAATTGCATCCATCGTGTACTCTTGCCAGGGTCGCGATACAGACAAATTTGTAATGCTAACTCACAAGGAAAACTAGTCAAGTAGGTAGTGCAGAGCACTTCCCATTTTGTCCACAAGGTTCCCTCTTGCGTGGACTACTTTGGGGTTCTTGGTACCACCCCCATTGTTGTAGCTTAAGGCGTTATGCCAAAGGGGTTATGTTCCAATTGAGTGGAGAGGGACGTACCCTTTTCTGAAACCTGCAATACAGTGTTTTGAATATGGTGTGTTTTTTATCTTTTTAATTTAAATGTGGTTTTAAGTGGCACACCATTTGGCAACCTGCAAGAAACACGTGTATTAGAGGGTTTTGTGTTTTGTTTTTTATGTCTCCTTTCTTTGACAAGTGATTTTGGTCCTACATACCAAGGTTAGTAATTTTCCAAAACATCATATAAAGGAGATAAGATGTTGTTTTTGATTTCCCAGATCGTCCTAAGACACAAGGAAAGAGCATACGCAACAAGGTATCTCACTCAAATTTGTAATAAATGGAAAATTCCTAAGTACAATGTGAAAATAAGTTCCTTTTAACCAACTTTGAAAGCTAATTAAACCGTTTTGCAAGTATGAAGAAAGTGGTGAAATGTTTCTGATTCCCAAGATCACCTAGAAAGGCGTGAGGGAAGAGCATACACGTTTCAAACCTTCACAAATAAAGATGCAAATGTTTTTGATTAAGTTAGTATAAAAAAATTAATGCAAAGGAAACTTGTAAACCACTGTTAGAACCTTGCAAGAGTTAGAAAACCAAGAAAATCGAAAAATTCTAGAAATCCAATTTTTGCACTTTTTAAACAGTTTTTAGTAATTTGCATTTTAGAGGTCTCCGAGGCATTTTGGGAGTTTTGTGATAGAAGTAAGTATACCAAATGTATCTTACTTTTGGAAGTTCCCTCACAAAGTATGCTTCGTTATCTTTCTGACACCTATTCAAACTCTAAAAACGGGTTAATGAGTCAAAAGATATGATCAAAACAAGGAGCACTAAAAATAAAATGAATGAATCTGGACTACACAGAGACACTGCGTGTCTAGAATGATGCCTACGCGCCCCAGCCAATGGAGATGTGCCCTAACCAACGCAGACGCATGCAAGGTAAAAATGCAAAGGGGGATAACACCTACACGTGGGATTTTCTGATAGGTACGCTAGGGTTCCGACACGAACACGCCTAACTCAACGGATACACCTGCAAAATAAAATTAGTAAAATCCATAGTATACCAAAAACACAGACACGTCCAGAAAGATAAAGATGCTTGTAACTTGACGTGGATGCTTAGGTTTCAACGGAGACGCGTCCAAGCATAAAATAGAAAGTTTCAAATTTTTACACAAAGTGAGGTGATTTACACAGACGCGTCAGAGAGACGGAGACACCGACCCACCGACGGAGACGCATGCACATCTCTACAGAGAAAACTTGCTAATGATGAGGAAAAATAGATAGGTGCGTACCTGTTCTAACAGGGACGTTGGGGTTTTGACGTGGATGCGCCCCTTTACGACACCAATGCGTGCCCTATGAAAAACCTGTAAAACCCACGGATTTTCAAATTTTCAAGAGCAAACAGGTTAGTTGTTAGTCAAAGTGCCCTATTTCTATATCAAACCCACAAAATACATGCAAATGAAGGTCATTTATCTAGTGTTAGAAATAGAAATGAGGAAATAACAAGTGATTTGATCCAAAAAAACTTGAAAATGAACTTTGAAGAACTCAAAAGACCTCCATTAATGGAGGATGGACATAAGTGTCCCACTAGGCATGCCAAATGTGTTCAATGAAAGATTTTGCAAAGATCTATGGATATGGGGAAAAACCCCAAAGCTTTGTGCAAAGCCCCTCAATGGACGATCAGATAAGAAATGAGCAAGGAAACCTACTTTGCATGTACTCAAACTTGAAGTAAATAAGAAATCTAGCAAACATAACTGACCTCTATTTTGGAAAGCTTAATAAAATGAACCTAATAAGGATCTAAGCAATAAATTTTGTTGTTTACTCCATGAGGGTGAATTAATCTCACTAAATGGCTACATGGCCAAGTTTAGCTATTCCATTCTTAACCTATTACGGGTGCAAGATGAAGCTATTTCAATTGAGGATAGCCAAGATCAAATGCATATTAGTTTGGCTAATGTAAATGAGGTCTAATGCCAATATCTCCAAATGTGAGAGAGATTTTGTTATGTAAACAAGGTATAAGGTTGAGAGGGAGGGGTGACCTTCTATTTATAGTTTTTCACTTGGGAGAGTTTGGAATTTGGGTGCATGTGGGACTAAAGCTCAAAAATCACTTTTAGATCAGATTAGGATAAACATGCTTCAAAGGCTTAGATAATCTTGGTTTAGGCTAGCTAACTAGGGTTTAGGATAGTTACAATTGATTAACAAATGATTAGAGACTCATTGAGAATTGGGAGGGTTTGGATAACCAATTATGACCGATAGATAGCCTACGAAGCCAATAGAAGTGGTCTAGAGAGAACTAGGGAGGTTCTGAATGGTCAAAAGGAGGAATGTTTAGCTAATAAGAGAGATATTAGCCAAACAAGTTGATTATAGGAGGAATACGACCAAGAAGGTGTCGTAAATGGGCATCCAAGAGTGGAGCGAAGAAGGGTGAATTAACGAAGTGTCGTAAATCGGTTGAATTGGAAGAAATGCTAAGTGTAAGCATATTCTAGGTGTCTACATTTCCGTCAAAGATATAGTGTGTTTTGGCCTCAGGGCTCTTAAGGGACTATGCCAGACAAGGTAGCCCGAAAGCACGGGTGGAGGAAACCACCAATGTTCAATGATTTTACCACATGATGCAACTATGTAAACTATGAACTTATTTTTGTTGGGAGACCACCCATGTTCCAACTATTCATTTTGAAAGAATGAATATCTTCAATCAAACAGAGAATGAAGAGCCTGAATTTTTTTTGACATTACAAAAGGTTGTTTGTGCCCAAAAAGAAGCCGAAGGCCATATAAATTTTCAGTCTTCAACTTTAGATGACAATGAACATCGTGAAGAAAAACAATTAGGTGAAGATGTCACTATGATTCAATGAAAGTTTGAAGCTCTTTAGTACTAACATGGAAAAATTGTCAGGGCCCTATGAAAGCCTCTTGCGGTTTTATCCATATCCATTCGGTTCTCTCGTTGTCCTATTGTTTGCAAATGCACAAAATAGTGCAGTCTGAGTCAATGTAAGGCTGTCAGACGCTATATTTTGTAAATGGTAGCTCATGGGACCAAACCATCTAGGCCAACACATCTGGATTGCTTGGTGAATGCTAGTGGAGTCTTCGTTTTGGTTCCCTACACTCCCCGTGCTTTTGGGCTACCTCGTCTGGGTGTAGTCCCTTAAGAGCCCTGAGGCCCAAACACGCCATAGACGGGTGATTTCTCAAACTCCATGACACCTAGAGATGTCTCGTTAGATCTCGAGACCTCCATGTTGGGGCCCTCTATGAAAGCCTCTCATGGTTTTATCCATCTCTATTTGGTTCTCTCGCTGTCCTATTGTTTGCAAAGGCGTGAAATAATAGAGTCTCGAGTCGGTGTAGGGTTCTAGAGGCGTTATAGTTTGCAAACAGAAGCTCATGGGACCTAACCAACTACGCCAACACATTGGTGTGGCCTAGTGAATGCTAGTGGAGGAAAGTTTTGGTTCCCTATGCTCCCCATTCTTTTGGGCTACCTTGTTCGGGCGTAGTCTCTTAAGAGCCTTGAGACCAAAACACGTTATATCTTTGACATGTGATTTCTCAAACTTCGTGGCACCTAGAGATGTCTCGTCAGATCTAAAACCTCCATGTTGAAGCCCTCTATGAAATTCTCTCATGTTTTTCTCCATCTCCATTCGGTTCTCTCGCTGTCCTATTGTTTTGCAAAGGCACGAAATCTGGAGTCTAAGTCGGTGTAGGGCTTTTAGACGCTTTAGTTTGTAAACAGAAGCTCGTGGGACCGAACCAACTACACTAACACATTGGGGTGGCTAGATGAACGCTAGTGGAGGATTTATTTTTTTCCTTTGCTACCCATGCTTTGGGCTACCTCATCTAGGTGTAGTCCCTTAAGAGCCCTGAGGCCAAAACATGCTATATCTTCGACAAGTAATTTCTCGGACTCTGTGGCACCTAGAGACGTCTCATCAGATCTAAGACCTCCAAGTCAGGGACCTATACAAAATCCTATCATGGTTTTATCCATCTCCAATCGGTTATCTCGTTGTCCTATTGTTTGCAAATGCGCGAAATAGTGTAGTTTAAGTAAGTGTAAGGCTGCTAGATGTTATATTTTACAAATGGTAGCTTGTGGGAGTAAACCAACTACGCCAACATGTCGGGGTGGCCGAGTGAATGCTATTGGAGGCTTTTTTTGGTTCCCTATGCTCCCCGTGCTTTTAATCTACCTCGTTCGGACGTAGTCTCTTAAGAGCCCTGAGACTAAAACATGTTATATCTTCGACATGTGATTTCTCAGATTTTGTGGCACCTAGAGCGTCTCGTCAGATCCAAAACCTACATGTTAAATCCCTCTATGAAATTATCTCACGGTTTTATCCATATCCATTAGGTTCTCTCGATGTCCTATTGTTTGCAAACATTCCAAATAATGTAGTCCGAGTCAATATACATTGCTAGATTTTGTATTTTACAAAAAGTGAGCTTATGGGTCCGAACTGTCTAGGCCAACACATTCGGATGGCTTGGTCAAGGCTAGTGGAGTCTTTGTTTTGGTTCCCTATGCTCCCTGTGCTTTCGAGCTACCTCCTGAGGCCCAAACACGCCATATCTTCGACGGGTGATTTCTCAAACTCCATGGCACCCAAAGGCGTCTCGTTAGATCCAAGACCTCCATGTCAGGGCCCTCTATGAAATCCCATCACGGTTTTATCCATCTCTATTTGGTTCTCTCACTATCTTATTTTTTGTAAACGCGTGAAATAGTGTAGTCTGAGTTAGTGTAAGGCTGTTAGATGTTGTATTTTGTAAATGATAGCTTGTGGGACCTAACCAACTATGCCAACACGTCGGGGTGGCCAGGTGAATGCTCTGGAAGCTCTGTTTTGGTTCCCTACGCTCCCCATGCTTTCGAACTACCTCGTCCGGGCGTAGTCCCTTAAGAGCCCCGAGGCCCAAACATGCCATATCTTTGTGGGTGATTTCTCGAACTCCGTGGCACCTAGAGCCATATCATCAGATCTGAGACCTCCACGTTGGGGCCCTCTATGAAATCCTTTTACATTTTTCTCCATCTCCATTCAGACTGAGTCAGTGTAAGGTTGTCCATTTCCAATCACCTGAATAATATAGGTGGTTCATACAATATAGGTGGTGAAATAAGAATTTTAATAAGATATTTTTACAATATAGGTGGTGAAATGAGAATTTGTGTTTGTTGTTCTTTTCTAATATTTAATTTCTCTTAGCTTCACTTGGCTTCGAGAATAATAAATTCTCTATTGACAATGCCAACCACGTGAAGGTGGAAGCTTTTTTGGCACCACTAACCTACATAAACATGTTAGTAAGCAATTAAATAGAATTTTAAATCATACAAAATTTAAACAAAATCATTTAAGTAAATATTCAAATTAAATTTATGAAGAACATACCTTTGCAAATTCAATCCAATGAACCGCAAGGATCAACTTTATTCTTGACAAAAGAGCAAGAATTGCTTCATGATTTGATTCACGAACCTTCCATGATTCTTGTTTGATGTCCAACCTCGATATTTGATCAATTTAATATTTGTTAAGGACCAAATGTGAATAGTGAAGTATCTTCCGATGTACTTCATAGTCTTCAGACAACCAAATGTTTAATTTTTTTATAGGATATCGTCGAAGCCAAGTTCCAGTGACTACCACTTACCCAGTGGGATACTCAAGGTCTTCACCATCAATGACTATAGAAGTTAAATTTTTCCCCTCTACATAACAAGACAAGAAGTAGTATGTTCCCTCTTCGTTAAATTCCATCGCAATAACTGCAAAAACGTGTCCTATGTATCACAAAGTAAAACTATTCAGTCAATTTAAAAATAAATTAAGAGTTGACCTTTTAATAATTTATAAATCTAAAACATGGCGTGTACATATATGTATGTACCTTGTTGCACTAAATCGAGACTTGGTCAAAGTTAGGTGATGTTGTCATTTGATCAAGACCCCGCAAGTTGTAATACTCGTGGAAATTGATGTGTGTCGAGTGGAATTAGAGGTCTACAAGTACATTTATCCACCCACTTTGTGACTCACATTCATTCCACGTAAAATCAATGAATGATACACAAAAACATGTCATACACCTAGTATAAATAGTCCAAGCATTTGCATCTGAACTACAGAATGAGTGCATATCACTTGATCCCGCAATTTGTCATACAATCTTCAAAGTTTTCCAGATGTTTCCCTCTATCAACCAAAAATATCTACGAACCTTTGATCTCTCTTGAGATTCATGGCCCATATCTTTGACACACCAATCAACAATGTTTTTACATCTTTAAATTTAGCACCATCCTTGAACTTTAACTCTTCTCTTACAAGTGCTCTTTTCACACATACTCTCCTTTTCCATGCCATGCCTCAAGTAAAACTCTCGATATGTTGTAGATTTGTTTCTTTGTGCATCCTACTTAGCCAATAAAACATCGTGCATTCTTGAATTGTGATGTGTAGTTGTCTAACCAAATGTAATGTTGATCGAAACTAATGTTCCTCTCATTCAAGTTCACATAAAACACCTGGAAACACCCTTGTACATATTTTGTAGAATGTGTCGATCATCACTGATGTAGAAATGATACTCTCTTAATATTTTTGATCTTGCTTAGTGCTTTCAGGAGAGTGCATGAATTTTATATGCACGAAAATAGAAACTTGCACTGAGTTATAATATTGAGACTAAACCTCCATTTGTGGCTGCAATGTGTAATTCTGCGAATTCAGCTACTAAAACAATAGTACCAAGTGATAATGTGTCTTTTCTTAACTTGAATTGTTCATCCAACCATCAAGCTCTATGTGTGTGCCTTGCATACTCATAAAAATTTCCTCTCGAATTTGACCATATATTTTGATATAGGTAATTATTTTCTAACAAGCTCACACCTCTTAGATTATTTTCCATATTTTAATTGATATGCCACTAATTTATATTTGGTGAAATCAACTAATTATTTTCCTATTGAATATGTACTCTCCTCATGGATACAACTTTTCAAATTTGGCAAGCCACCGCATACATTGCACATTCCATCCAAACATGCTTTGTTATAAAAAAATTGTCTTATTGATTTTTCATAAAATATTGTCGAAATAAATTCCCTTGAAGATTTTTGTGGGAAATTTATTCCACACTCCTGCAACATGATGTCAAGTATGAAAAACATGACGTATTTGACAAAAAACATCATAATGCATTGAAAATTCAACATGATGCCTACAACAAGTGGTACATGAGTGATTGATTTTCACATAAAAGGGTTTGCTCATTTCAAAGAATCTTTGGATAATGTTAATTTGTGAATTTTCATTCTTAAACTTAGAGAACAATTCTATTTGAGTCATATCTAAGAAATGTTTTGCACACAATTCACGATTACGAAAACCTATTCTTCTTTGTACTATATCTCTTCTATTCAATGACACCCTTGTGTTCTCATTCCAAAATTTTACAATTAATTATTTTAGAATACCGGATGTATTATTGTCTTTTCGTGGAAGTCTGCTAGAGAAAGCCCAATAGTCGGTTGTATTGACTAACTCAAGCGTTTACGTCTCTCTATTGCTTTCATTAGTGTTTTTCTATTTAGCTTCAAAGCACTTGTTTGTTGTTCTAATCAAGAGTTTATTAACTATTTTATCACTTACTATATAATTAGTAAGTGTACACCGTGCAACATTACTATCTTTGGTGCATCTTTTCTACCTACAATTTGGTATGCTTTATGTATGTTTTCAACAATTGACACATTTTGATCAACAACATTAGATGTTCTTAACCTCGAGGTCTTCATTATAGGTCTCATCTTAATTAATTTCATCAATGAAACAAATAATTGACATCTTTGTGTGTCATTTAAATTCTCAAAGTAATTATCCCAAATTCCACTAGCTTTTCTTCTCACATTTCTTTAAGACATTTTGTTAGGCATTGGTTTTATAATGTTTTCATCAATTTCAATTAAGTGAATTGGTTTTCTTCACAAAATGGAAGGAGGTGTTCTTAGAGGTGAAGATTCATTTACAAGGTTACTTTCTTCATTCAGTGTTTTCATACAAATTTTAGGGTTAACATTTGGATTCTCAGGTAAGGGTTCAACAATTGGATTCATATCAATTTCTTCATCCATACCAACATTATCATTCAATTCAATATCATTATTCATTACAAAATCATTATTATCTACATTTTCATTATGTATTTCATCCCCATTTTCTAATACATTAGCTACATTTGATATAGCGGATGTACCTTGCCCTGCTCAAAGTTTTTACATTCTCTTCAATTTCTTTATTCTCTTCTCTTCCAATTTCTCTAGTGTCTTGTTCTTGACTTTCCTCTTGTCCTTAGCTCAACGTTTATCACCCATGATTAGAAAAAATCAACTAGTGGGGTAGGGGACAAAATGAACTACTAAAAATCGTGCAAGAATGTAGAGAAAATTGTAGACAAAACAGAATGTTTGCAGAATTCCCATGAAAGAGATGAAAGGGACATTGGGGGCCACAATATATAAACAAAGAAAAACGCGTATGCGTTATAACGCGTACACATTTTGTATTTTCTCTTTTTCCAAGCCATGCCTCAAGGCTTGGGATCCAGTTTGGATCCCCAAGCCTGAGGCATGGACCTATACAAACACAACAAACAACGTGTTTTTGTAAGAAAATGTAAAAATTCCACTTCCTCTATGATAAATCAAAATAAAAAAATCGATCCATTTTAAAAAAATTATACCATGACGTAGAGCAAAGTTTCTTCTTTCTAAAAATATAATTTTTCAAATTTTCTGACTAATATAAGGTTTCCATATTATTTATTTTCTAACTATGCCTTTTTATAGCTATTTTTGAAGTGTAAATATGTCTATCTTTCATCTGTATCTTTGTTTTTGGTGATCGAAATTAAAAAAAAATTATACTAGCCCAAACTAGGCATAATTCTATACATATGCAAAAAAAAACTAATTTTCGATATTTTTTGAGGTAGTTGGGGGGGAGGGGCATGGTCAGAGCTACGTTATTTTTCAAAACATAAAATTTATGTACTAGAAAAATCTTAAATAAAAAAATATTTGCTAAAAAAATCTAAAAAATGGAGCCCAAACTAGATGCTCCTAGCTATCTTTCTACCAAAGGGTTTTCAAAAAGACTAAATAGTGCTCAAAAAATGGTGGGGGGCACGAAAGTCACTCTATTATGTTTTTTTAACAAAAACATGAGCATTTGTTGGTATTTTAGTTGTTTGACCCACTTAAACTTATCTATTTTCAATAAAATTTAGTAGCTTATAAACTAGACTCAAAATTCTACAATTCATATTTCTACAACATCTTCCAATTTTGAGTGTAACTATTTCGAAAAACTCGTACAAGTTGAATTTTTGTTTTTCAGAAAAATGTGTCCACTTAAGACCCCCTTTTGGCCCCCAAACTTGGTGCACTTACCCAAAGTGCTTTCTTTGAAGTGGGCATCGAGGGAATTCTGAAAGTATCTGCGAGAGACGAGGGAAGCGGGAACAACGATCACATTATTATCACAAATGAACGTGAGAAGAGCGAGAAAAGAGGAGATAGATAGAATGGTGGCCAAAGTAGAAATATTTAGGAAGGAGGATGCGAATTAAAGAACAAGTATCTTGCCATGAGCGCTCACGGAGTGTTATATTCTCAACAAAAAGATAGGGTGAGGGAGGGCAAGAGGAAGGGGAAAATACAAACACTAGTTGCGAGATGAAATTATGAACAAATTGAATGCCGCCAGGATTAGGCTGGAGAAATATGACAAAACAGAGTCGATGAGTTGGAAGAAAAACTAAAAGAACTTGAATTCACATAAAAAGATTGAAACAAGTTGAGGTTAGTATTCTTGCTATGGTAAATCTCCTGTGTTTTTTTACGAAAGTGACGCCAACTTAATATGTTTTTAAAGGTACAAGTAAAAATATTGTATTAAACTGCTTATTAACATAAGCTATATTAACCGATTAGAAAGCGGGACTTTTAGATAAACTGGTTATAGGTCAGAGTCTCTATTAGGCCAGCTCTATACATTTACGTAAAACTAAATTGTATTTAAATGGTTTGTTCCATCCTTTTTCATATATGGATTATTTGTACTGAATGTAAAAATGGTCATACAATTTTAAAGACAATTGTGTTCTTCATGTAACTTGATTTAGTTATTGTTTTTATTGAGATGCATTATATCCTCAATGGTCTTCAAAATATCTCTTCACCAATGATTTTGAAACTATCATTTAGTAACCTACCGTATGTTGTACATTTTGTTGGATTAGTATTGTTAACCCCACAATTGGTGGCACTATTTTCAAATCAATTTTATATTTGGGAATTTGTACTATAATTAGCATGCTCATGTGCTAGCTCTTTCAAGCCTAAATACATAGTATTTGGAGAAATTTCATTATAAGCAGAAATTCATATAATGTTTTGTAAATTTTAGCCAATTTAGAATACTTAAGTGTGGTTCGATGTATTTTGTTGTAAGTGTTATGAATGTTTTTTATATTAGCTTGTTGGGTGTTTAATTGCATAATAATGAGTAGTGAGAAGTGAGTTTGTTTAAAATATTAATTTGGCATTAGAGTAATTTTTTGTCTGGTTGTAAGTTTTTGTTTAATATCTCTTTAACAATTGATTATGTCCAACATTAAACATCTTCCCATTCCAAAATTTAAAAGAATTGATTGTAATTATTAGAGCATTTAGATGATCACTTTTTTGTTTCATCATAAGTATCTTTGGCATCTTCCTTCTCCAATCTAATCCACCATCTTTTAATTTTGACTTTCTATCACTTTCCTATATTGTACACTATTGATACAAATATGCCACATTAAAAATGTTAGAGGTATCAATTCCTTAAAAAAAAAAATCTTATAAGCATTCTATGAATACTTCTTGATGATCTTGCATGGTCCTATCTTCTTCCACTTAAGCTTATTGTATGTTTTCTTAAGAAATATTTCCTCCCTCAAATAAGCTAAGATTATATCTCCTACATGATATTCAACTTCTCTCATTTTTTCATTTTCTTGTTATTCATATAGAACATTCATCTTTAATAAATGATTATGCACTTTCGGTGCACTTCTTTCCCGTGTTCTATAAATTCTCCTACTTTTTGTATTGCTTTATTCATTATGTGGTAGCTCCTCTTAAGTTATTCCCATATATAATTTGAAATGGTGTCTTCCTTTTACTCCTATCCACTTTGAATTATTATAAGAAAATTCTACCTACGTGAAATCTAAATGTCAAGTCTTTGGCTTATCTCTTGCCAAACATCTAAGAAAATATATAAGGTTTATGTTTATAACTTTTGCTTTCCCATCAATATGAGGATGGTATGCTAAATGTAATTACATATTTGTATCCAACTTATTCCATAATAATTTCTAGAAATGTCTAAAAAAATTGTATCCGTTTTAGATACTATACTATTTGGTAATATATGTAGCTTTACTATCTCCTTGAAGAAAACAAATTGCAATGTGCATTGCATCAATGATATTATTAAAAGTAATAAAATTGTTTGAGATTTGAAAATATGTATACCACTATAAAAATAGACTCAACATCTCTATGTTTTAAGGAAAATCTAAAACAAATTCCATACGTGTATCTCCTCAAGGCATCTTTGGAATAGGAAAAGGTTGATACAACCATGCGTTTTGAGATATCCATTTATCCAATCGACACTTGTGGATATCCCTGCAAAAACTTGCACACATCCATGCTCATCCATGGCCAAACATAACTCTTCTACAACTATTCTAAGGTTATCCTTGAGCCAAAGTGTCATGCTAATCCTCTATACTAATTTTATTTTACCAAATTCTCCCACATCAATCCTCACGAGATGTATAATTTCATATCTCTACGAATAATAGTGCCTCCAACGAAACTAGTCCAACCAAGGTTTCCTTCCTCACCCACTTATGTGTGTGGATATTTATTTTATCTTATTTAGATATTAGGAGATATTATCTAGTTCTTAGGTATAGTTCTTTACTCATTGAAATCCTTAGACCCTAGTCATATGGTATGATCATATGGGGGCTTAAAGCTTGTGATTTCTACTAGTAGGTGCTTAACTTCAGCCCCTTTAATTTTATTTGTGTGGTGGAGGCAACAACATTTTATTTTGTTTTAGTGGCAGCTAAAATAAATAGCAGAGCAAAATATTGAAAAGTTTGTATCTTTTGCTCGGTAACTCAGTTTTGAGTGCTATTTTTTGCAAAAGTGCTTATTTTTTCATGCTCTTTCCATTAGAAATATTTATTTTCAGACTTGCACTATAATTATAAAGTGCCAAATATGGAGGAGTGTTGTAATCAATTATGGACACAATTTTGAGCCCGACGTCCTAAAATTTTGGGAGTTACATTCTTCTCTATCATGGATTCTGAGAATGATATGATTTTCTTTGAAGTATGTGGACTTCAAGAGGATATTGTAAAATTTGTGGAAGAAAATAGATCACTCAAGAAGTGAAATTCTCTTCTACAATCACTCATTCATGATAAGGATACAATAATCCACTCCCTATAGCAACAACTTGCTAGCCTACAACATCACCATGATATTGTGGACAGCCATATCCATGCTCCTAGTCCACTTATAGCTATTGCTCCTATACCCACTGACATTGATCTGTTAGTCTTTGAGCATGTTCCTGCTCTTGATGCTTCTAAACCTATGAGGCTTGTTACTGCATGCTCTTCCACATCTGTGCCTATTACAGTACCACATGTTGTGTATCCTATTTCTGCTCAACTGCATGGCCTTTTTGAGAAGCGTACCACTGCCTTCAGTTCTCGCATGCTCCATTTTATGGGTTTCACTTGGCCGAGGTATTGGTAACTTGATCCACAGGTATTATTTCCCCTCTTCCACATGTTAAGTGGAATTCTCACCATGACATTAGTTTTCGTGCGAGATACTTCATTGGGATCACACATTGTGAGATATCCTTTGTTTGTTTGCTCGACTCTTTTTGAGGATCATGAGAAAAACATGAGTTACGCATCTTAACTTAGGCTTGAGAAATTTGATATTTCGGTATCGACATAATCAACCAGACACACATTCGATGTTCTTTTGAATGCACCCATTGTGCATTTAACACCAAGTCATATGCAGCATCTTCTTCATCCATCCATGTTGATTTGGGTGGATATCGATCACTCGTGGTGACAACATAGGCATTTGTTGAGAGGACTCTACAGTGTGCATCCTCCACCATTTAGCCTCTTGCTTCACTTTCTATACCTTCGCATTGTGATGTTTCTTGTTTTGAGCATTTTTAGCGAGGTGTAGTGTATCTCTCTTGTTTGTTGAGAGCTTTTGTATCTCGTATTTTCGACACTTTTGACATGTTGACAATATCTCTTGGGGATCTATTAAGTGCGTCTAGTGTTAGTTTTGAGTGTCTAAGTAGTTGTTTTGAAAACTCATACAGATTTGTAGCGTTCCTCCACCCATTTAGCAAGTATGGGAGGTGTGGTGTTGATCCTACTTCTTCGGGGTTTGTGTCATTGACTTGTTACCTTGGCTTTTCTTGGATCGTGACACTCTTGATTTTGTGTCCTTGCCTTATTGCTTTGGTTTTGTTCTTGGATCGTGAGACACCTATTTGCAGCTGTGATTGATCAAATTATGTTTGTGTTTTTACACTTTCAACATCACTTCGTTAACAGTCTCATTGTATGGAGCTATTCGGTGAAGCCAAAGTGTCGCTTGTTTTTGAGTTTTGTGATTGAGCGGTGGATTCGAGACCACGTGCACACCAAAATTATTCAACATTGTATGATTTTTTTGAGCCGAGATTCTTGGGATACTTTGGAGCGGGTTTTACTCTCTTTACTTTGTTGTTCTTGGTTTTGGGTACCTTGCGGTGTCCCTTTTTCCCGATTATTGTACATGAGTACCTCATCGAGCCTAGTTGTCGAACTCATACCGTAGATATGTCACTTCTATTTTGGCCCCTAGCTTCACTTGAGGGGGGGGTGTTAGAGTAGGTATTTACCTTAGCTCATGTTCACCTAGGTACTTTATTTACCTTTATTGTATTTATCCTCACCCACTTATGTGTATGGATATTTATTTTATCTTATTTAGATATTAGAAGGTATTATCTAGTTGTTAGGTATAGTTCTTTCCTTGATATATGGTATTAACTATTTCTTTCAAGGCAACCAAGTCAACCAAGTCATTTTCCATTTTTTGGGACATCGGATCTGTGGTGACTGAGTTTGAATTTTGACCCTTTTGTTTCACATTGGGGCCTTTCACCTTTCCAGAAAGGATTAGATCATCATCGGTTTCTATTATAAAGTCTTGGGCTTGCCTCAATGTTCTTGGTTGGGCTCTTCTGAGGAAGAAACCTACTTCTGATGGCAAAGCACTGATGAAAAACCTCTTCAAATTATTTTTAGGAGGCACCACATCTTCAGGGATCCTTCTTATCACTCTATCATATCTTGTTATGAAGTCCCTCATTGACTCAGAGGTTTATTTCTTCATTTATACCAATTGGACCAAAAGATCTTGACAATCTTCCATGGTCTTGAACTTGTGTTTGAATGCACTTCTTATATCTTCCCAATAGGTGACAGACCTCGAGGGTAGCATGTAGAACCATTCGGCAGCCTTTTCTTGAAGTGACTCCACAAAGAGTCAGACTGACACATCTTTGTCCTCAACACCCAACACACCACAAGCAGTGATAAATGTTGCTACATGCTCTTTGGGAGTTGAGAACCATCCCCTAAGAATTTTGGGAAGTTTTTTCTTGAGCCTCTCAGTAGCTCATGGAGTGGTTGAGCAAGAGCCATTTGACCGGTGTTTCCTCCCCATGGTACACTAGGCCTACGGGCTTGACGATCACGTTCACGCTCACGATCACAATCTCCCATTCTATGTCTATTTCTATCTTCCAGCCTTGCTAAGGTTATGGCTTCTATTGCTACTCTTTCGTCTTACTTGGCTTGGAGTCTCCAATTTCTTCGAGTTGAGCTCTTATTTCCTCTTCTGCTCTTGCTTCTCTTTCTCTAGCTTCTTCTTTAGTCTCTACGTTAGTGAAATCTTCAAGGTTCTAGTTGATTTATGGAAATTCACCATCTAAAGGATTGGCAACACTCAAGTTCCCAACATGACAAGTTTCTTGAGAAGGAAGCCTCTAGATTATGAGTAGCTCTTGTCTCCTTTAAAGTTCCTTAAAAATGGGATCGAGCTTTTTCCTCCTCGTCTCTATTTTTGGGTGTATCTTTTATCCGCTAGCTTGAAAATCTATGCTCTTATTCACAGTGCTAGAATTCATCTTTGCCTCTCTAATTTAGCAACGCGTTCCTCTTCAAGGTCCAGAATTCTTATGGCAATGAAGTAGTGATTGGCACTTTGTCTATTATGTCAGATAGCTTCCCTCAAATCAAGCCATGTCTTATTAGATGTGGAAGAGAAATTCAGGTCTTTCAATAGGAGGGTTTCCTGAAATAGCCATGACTTGAATCCATGTGGCTCATATAGTCATTCAAATTCCAGAAATTTTTCTCTTTTTTGAATTTTCTGACCTTGCGGTCACATTTAGGTATAGATGTTTTGCTAAATCGCCCTTTACAGTGGGCGCCAAAAACTGTTGGTGTGAAAATTTATCGGGTGGAAAAAAATTTCAATTCCTTGCCAATGCTTTGGGAATCTATGTCCCTCTACTTAACTGGTGCAGTTTTCGTATATGCATGCACGAGAAAATGTGGATTACTATGGTGGCCTTTCAATCGGGGATCCAACAGGGGCACTCCACTGACCCTATGGCAAATGCTTGCAGTTATCTATTGCAAGGGGGAATTTTCTATGAAGGTGGGAAAGGGAGTGAGAAATGAGATAGGGAAACTAATGTTGCAGGTAGGAAATCAGATTCCTACACACATTAGTCAGAAACTTTAACACATGCATTTGTGAGAAGAAACAACCCTGCAAATGGCAACAAGACGAGATAAGATTGCGAACTCAAAGTTTCTAAAATCTCCTCATCAAAGAGGCTACAAAATCCTTCTTCTTGTATTGATGCTTAAATAGAAGTTGTACATAATGTGGGGATGGAAGAAATTTGAGAATGGAGGGAATTAGAAGAAAAAGGCTATCTCCTTTGCTTTCTCTAAGTACAATGCACTCGTGAGTTTACAAGATCAATTTCCATCCTGTATAATGAATTTTAGAGTCCATGATATATACTTGTAAGAAATAGTTACAACCTTTTCTATATGTTCGTGCCCCTTCAAATTCTTGATTCACAAAGAAATGCTTATGGCGAAAGAAACAATTTTAAAATATTCATCCGTTACATTATTTTTCCAATTACAACATGGGCCATTCAATTTTCTTTTACAAATTTAAATCTGGGCCGCCCACATGGAAGGAATTGATTGGAATGGGCCTGCAGATGCTTTAACTATCTACCTTTTGTTTGGCAGGGCCGTATATCTGACCTTGGACACGTGGTGGGCCAGCGCTCATTTGGAACCTACCTCTAGATTTTTTTCTTTGAAGTTACACCAAGTTGACACGTGGAGAGACTCGTCGGTTCCTTCATACTTAGTCGATTCAGGATTTGTTCTGTTTGACTCATGTTGACCCCTAGACACGTGGAGAGCTAGCACTGATTTGAGTTTCTACTTTGGAAGCGCCTTTTGAAATTGTGCCAAGCTGATGTGTGTCTCCTTCCACCGATCTTGACATGGTGATCTAGCACTCATTTGAAGATGGGCCCTTTTGGTTTCATTTTTGAAATGCATCATTGAGGCACATGGAGGCTTCCATTGAACCGCTCATACCTAGTCAATTTCAACAATCAACTTTGTCCCTTTTTGGACCTAGGACATGTGGAGGATTGGCAAAGTTTGAGAACTTCCCCATCTTTGAATCTTGAAACTGTGTCGATGAGGCACGTGGAACTGTCCGCTGAGCCTTCCATACTTAGCTTATTTTGGCTTGTTTTGTCTTCATTTTGGACCCTGGACACATGGAAATCCTACGCCCATTTGAGGATTGTCCCTGGGATCCTGCCCTCGGAGTTACGTCATTTGGACACATGGAAGCTTCCACTGAACCTTGAAATATGACCAAACTGCATCCAATCAGAGATGCCCATGTACTACCCATGGATGCTGAGGCAAAATTTAACAGGGAAGATCTACTGTCATTCCTGATTGTGGAAAAATGTAGAGAAGAAGAAAACTCCACCATTTCATGCCTAATCCTCAAATTTTTCTTTTGTGAACCAAGGAATTGAAAACAATACAAGGTTTGACGATCCATGGTCATAAAAAGATTGAAAATTTCATTCAAATGAGGACAACAAAGTAAAATTTTCACGCGTCCAGATAGGAAAACGGAAAATTTGTCAAAACAAGATGGTGATGATTTGAAACAACTCTAGGGCATGGATTTTTCTATCTCTTCAAACTTTCAACTTGGCTTAAATACTTTAGGAGGGCGAGAGCTCAAAATTTAAAATTTAACTTGGAAAATGAAAAGTGTTTTTCGGGAGACAACAGGTCTAACGACTCATTATTGAGTTCATGTAGTAGGTGTGGATGCAGGGGATGATTTAACAACTATAACATTGGTGTTGCCTTTGATTTGTCATTTTGGGTAGGTGATTTGGTGAATTCGTGTTTGGGTTTGTTTGACCTCAATTTTAAGTGACCTTGTTTGAGGGCATATGTCTCAAGCTTCCGAGCCATAGTGAAGGCTTCATCAAAAGTTTGGAAGGATTGGATCTGTAATGTAGAAGTTATGTGCTTCGCACATGACCATGAAAAAAGTCAATAAGATCGGTCTATGGAAGAGGGAAAGATAACTTGTTTATGGTGTTACGCCATCGGTGATGAATTCCATGATGGATTTGTCCTCAAATTGTCTAATGGTATAGAGATCATTAATGGTTACTTTGCACGCAATATTAATTGAGAAGTGTTCTAAAAATAATTGTGCAAGTTGAGAGAAGGAAAATATTGAATGTTGGGGGATACAAGTCTAATGCGGGACCAACTAAGTCTAAGTATTGATCATGCGCAATGAGATAACATGTGTGTTTGAATGTATGGAGATGCTACTATGGGTCCTCTTTACTGTTAAATTTCACAAATTTTGGCAATTCTTGGTGTAGAGGATATGGTTTAATCGGTATAGATGGATGGATAGGTTCGTTGCATATTTTCTCATATGATAATGAGACTCTAGATCCCATAGTGGTGGCCTCTAGGTTGGCTAATCGATTTACTAAGTCTTGCACGAGATCATTCGGAAGAGTCTATTAGGGAGAAGAGGTGGTGGTTGCATGTAAGAAGTGACCAAATGAGTTTGTTGTTGGATTTGTGGATGTGTGGGTGTTTGAGGAATTTGATAGGGGTGAGTGTGAATTATGGTCTATGATTGAAGGGGTAGTTGGTGAAATAATTGTTCTTGAGAGATGGGAAATGGTATGATTTTTGGGATTGGGTAGGTTGTTGCAGGAAATTATTAAGTGGGGATGTGGGCATAGATAGGTTGATGGAATGGTGAGAAATTGAATAATGAAAGGGACCCATAAAATGGGGTTGAGAGGAAATGACATGCACGTGTGATGTGAGAGGAACCCTCTTTTAGGATAAGGGATGTGATGTGTTGGCATGTTGGATGGGGCACTAGTGATAATTGTGGTTGAATAGGTGATAGGAACGATAGTTATAATAGTTGTATTGATTGGAGGGAGATTGGGGGAATATGTGTGAATAAATGAGTAGTTTGGTGGGATGGTGGATTGGTAGAAGACAAAGTGAGTTCATGTTGGGATGTAAGAAGATCATTTACGATAAGTTTGGTGTTTTCGTGAGATTGGTCTAATAAGAGTAAATCTATGTAAGTGGTGAACCATATCAAGGAATGGGTGAATTTTCTAAAGAGATAGCCCCAAAGAGCCACCAGATTGGCATTAAGAAGTTGTTGGAACTCTACATCACTATGAGGGATGATAGGAAGACCAAAAGGCTCTAATCTATCAGATGGTATGGCGGTTGGCCTAGATGGGATAGATTGATGGTATAAGAAATAATTGGTCTCATATAAGGTCAAAGTGTGAACAAGGGGTCCTTGGTGAGAAACGTTGATGAGGGGTTGAGTGCCCATGAAAGAGGTAATCAAGGGCACAGATAAAGAAACTATTGTGGTGGATGTTTTTTGAGATGAAGAGCTATGTTCCATTTTATTAGTGGTTGAATGAGTAATTACGAGAATGAAACAAAAGCAAGTTTTACGCTAACTAAACTAGGCAAGTCAAGGAAACATTTCTTTTTTTTTTTAGAAAATGTGAAAAAAAAATAGCAACGGGATGGATAATAAGGTACCTAGGAAAGGTAGTCTATGTTTTGTTTCAAGTAAGTTGTGGCAGGAAATGTCCAGCGATTTCATGTTGGGTGATCAAATCTCAATCAGTGAACTAGGTGAAAGGAATATTTCGATGTGTTATTTGGTTTGTAATGTTTTAAGTAGTGTGTGGTAAGATGTGTGATGCCGAAGATTAAACCTCCTATTTAAATTATATAAGCAAGCAAGATGAGAAAGGAAGGTTCTTTTCTAGATCCAAAACAAGGTGTGATATTTGATGAGTACACAGACAAGAAGTGAAAGTATAATGCAAAAAGAGAAAAGAAGGAAAAGAAGAATACTTAGATAGCACTTTTCCTTTTTATCTAGTTGCAAGTTGACGTAGGCGAAAAGTAGGCTCCAAGTGATCCCGATGCGAGAAAGCAAGTGATGTGGACTAGCTGTAAAATTAGTACAATAGAAATACATAATGATATAAAGTGAGGATGTTGATTAAGTTTACCCTATAGACATAAGATTAGCTAAATGGATAGTAAATGATCATGGTTGTTTTTTATTTTGAAGATCGACTGAAATCGCAAGAGAATAGCATACACAAACACGATCGGAAAAGTTTTTTTTGGTTTTGTTTTTTGTTTAAATTTTCAACAACTATTTAAAGCCTATGACAGGAAAGATGACCAGAAATCAAGAAAAACTATTAGAAAATTGAAGTAAAATTTAAATCATCTAACTATTTTAAAATTATGGTGGCAGAGCTGACCTACAACCTAAATAAACTACGGTGGTAGATCCGACTAGAAATCCAAATTCTACGGTGGCATAGATGACTATAAATCCAAATCTTTGCATGTAACAGAGCCGACCAGAAACAAGAAAGTAAGATATTTTAGCCTATAACAAAAATAGAAACTAAAAACAAAAAAATCTAATAATTTGTGATGATGCAAGCAATGTATCCACCACTACCAAAATCTACATAGACAATATAACACAACACAAAACAACAAGATTTCCCACAATGTAATGGTTAACCAAATCAATCCATATGGTATAGAAAATAAAATTACAAAAGTAAACACAAACAGGAAAATGACCTGATAATATAACGAGTTGTGAAACCAAAAAAAACAAATCGTGGGAGGGTCCCAACAAGAGTGCCATAATGTTTATTAGGTTTCCTTCGTCCTTTTCTAGAATAGTGAGCTAGAAAACAAACACCATAAAACCTCAAATATACAAGGCATTAGCACCTTAAGAGAAGATGATGACGAATGATACGGGTGCAAAGTAGATGATGAGCTCCTCATTTAGATCTTCATAAACCTGTAACTCAAAGACACTAAAGAAAATTTCTTACATATTTTATGCGTGGACTACATCTGATTTAAGCAAACCAGAGAAGTGTTAACTTCCTCGATGGATGTCAACCCCCGTTTGATAAAGAAAACAATATAAATGTGAGACAAATGGATAACATGTAGAAACTGATAAATATCAGAACATGAAAATGTTGATGAGTGAAGAAACCATTGATCTAATCAAAGCAAACCAAACTTGCACAAAAAAATGACAATTTTGGGGCTAGACCTTGTAAAGAGATAGATTTGCCAAGAAAACCACAAAGGATTTGCCAAGAGGTGGACTTTCTAAGAGAATTACAAAGGCATGAAGATGATCTATGGTGACACAAATGGCATCACAATGGCATTATGATATGAAAAATGAAGAGTTATAATATCAAAGGTTCACTATGACTTCCAACTTATTTGAAAGAGGGGGAAAGGTCTGTATTTATAGCCTGAAGATGGGGTTAACTTAGGGGTTATCAAGTAACCCTGGTTTACAAAAGTAACCCTGATTAAGTGAGTGGGGAGACATGATTTGAATGAGTAGGTGCAATAGTGGATCCCATGTGGATTATTTTTCATTATTTAATTAGTGAGTGGGGAGCATGATTTGAATGGTTAGGTGCAATAGTGAATCCCATGTGGATTATTTTGAATTATTGAATTCATGAGTGGGATGCATGATTTGAATGATTTTTGGAGTATATAATTATTTAATTCATGAGTGCGGTGTATGATTTGAATGGTTAGGTGAAATAGTGAATCCATTGAATTCATGAGATGGATGCCTAATTTGAATGATTTTTGGAGTATATAATTATTTAATTCATGAGTGGGGTGCATGATTTGAATAATTTTGGAGTATTTGATTATTAGGTGAGGTGATGTGAATTAGTTTAAAATATTAATTATGAAACAAATTTACATGGAGCCCATTAACATATAATGAGGATTAAAGATTAAAGGGGATCAATTAACTAATTAAGTGTGATTAAGGGAATATGTATGTTTGGTGGGAATGGGATTTATTCAAATTTTAGGGGAGAAAATGGGATTTGAATGAGTAAGATTAATGAAGTAGAGCCAACGCGGGGTGAGTGGGAGGAACGATACCAAAAACTGTTGTCTACATTTTTTTATTTCATAATGAGGGAAAATTTTGAATTGTCATTTCCTTCGTATTTATGAATATTTAAAATTTCAATATCCTACACTTTTGATTTATGAGGGGGAAAGTCAAATTTTTAAATTTTGATATCCTATAATATTTCCATTTTTAATTTCTATCGTTGAATGTTCGAACAAATTAATAAAAAATTAGAAAATATTGATTTGCATTTTTTTTTTTGGCCCCGCATAAAAGCTTCTCTTAAAATTAAAGAACAATACGTGCATGTCATAGAATATAGGGCCGAGTCTACTGAATCCCCAAATTTTTGTAAGGGAATATAATCTTGTTTACATAGTAGGAACATAAAGGATGCACATAAAGGAGGCACATAAAGGATGCACACAAAGGAGGAACACAAAGAAGGCACATAAATGACGCACACAAAGGAGGCAAGTAAAAGTGGTTACAAATAAAATCACACATATAGTTTGTTTGAGGTAGCAGATGGAGGTTTCAAAGACATCATTAAGCATGAAAGAATCTTAGATATTACTAAATTATGTATTTATCAAAACAATCTATTATAGTAAAAGTGTACATTTTTTTACTATGGGATTTATTAGTCACTTTGTAATTGACTATTTCTCGTGTTTGCATGGAAATGCAAAGTGCTTCTTTGCCCTACCGAATCATGATTTGCACCTACCCTTTTTTACCTCTTGAATCACTCTCCATAGTATAGTATTACTTTCCAGATCCTTTTGAATTCAATGTCAAACCACCTTTTTCTTCTTGAAAACTATTTATTTTTGTGCCCTAACGAAAAAAATGGGATCCCTTTTCAGTCTAGAATTTCTCTATGTTCAATGCTCATTTCTTCCCTTCTAGGTCTCTCTTTGGGTATTTTATTTTTTAATATTTGGTTCTCATTCATGTGATTGTTTTTTCACAATCATGATGGCATGTCACATAGTCTCATTTTTAAAATTTCAATGGGTTCAGTAAGAACCAAAATATTTTAATTTTGTTTATTAAGATGATACAAATAAATGTGAAAAATTATTTCACCGTACATTTTTAACATGGTTACCACTTAGAGATTTTAGGAAAATATATGAGGTTAACAAATTACTTTAAAACTATAGAATCATATTTTTTTATTGGGGGTAAATAGTTTTGAAGGGACTATACCATGTTATAAAAAGTTCACACAAGCCGAGATATAGCAACAAAAAATAGTCCATGGTTTTAAAGGGACTATACACCGCTGGTTTCTCAAACATGCACCCGCATCTCAGATCTCGAAAGGGCAAGGTGTTTGAAACCACAATGGAAGTGTCCCTAAGTTTTGGGACCTTGTGCGCTGGGACGGATCTTCGGAGAAGGCCAGTTCCTCTATATATTTCTACTACTACCTGCTACTTTAGTGCTGAAAGGGGAAACTAAGCTAAGAATGCCAAGGGACCAAGGAAGAAGGATAACATGAATTAAACTACACTAAAAGGTGATAGCACCAAAAAGAGGGGTGAACACTATCATTGCTCGAGTGAGAATGATAGGGGATGCGTGAAAGGAGGCTAGGCATGAGTAGCACAACAAAACACGCGTTCACCAAATCGTTCTCATGGAACACAACCAAATATGGAACTGTAGGGGACCTAAAGTAGCACAACAATACACAATGCAAGAGAAGAGGCAAGAAGAAGGAATGCAAACACGTTAGGACAGAGAATAGTCACAAAACGATGCTTCTATTACTTCCAAAAATGCACAAAACTATTACAATGATAAGGAGGCCGATATCCACATGCAAGAGCCAAACATGGAGGTCTGCAACTCAAAATACAAAAATATGGAGTCCTTAGCAAGATGCATAAGGATCCAGAGTGTCCAACCATGACAATGGTCCATGAACCTGTCTTTATAGATTTAGCCCAGAGGAAAGAAGGAGAGAGAGAAGCTGGAAAATTAATTCAAATCTCAACTACCATCGTCAATGCCACCCCTAATCTGTCGTGTCTACATAAATTATTTGTTCGGTGCCTTGAAGGAGGAGGAACGGCGGATTGAATCGTATAAGATCTAGTGGTTGAAGAAATATAATCTCCCGCATTAATGACCTAATAGACATTTTCCCATTTTCTCCTTAACTAACCTCTCCAAAATTAAAGTTATAGATCTCCAAGGTGTAGATGAGGTCGAGATCTTTCCAATGGTGCCATATTTGTCAGATTTTGAGCACTGAGCCAAAAGATATGCTCATTTGAATATTTGGGCACATAGGAGGAAGAGTTTTGTCTATACCAGGTCCATGTGGTGGCCTTGTGCTTCTTGCAGATTCGGCCCCATCTTTTATCTTTGAAATAGTGTCATGCTGACACTGCACTCTCCCGCCTGGCATGCCTCTCATTTGACTATTCAACCCCCAACTCGTCCCTTTTTGGACTATGTGGAAGGCCCGTGCTTCTTTGGGGACTACCTCTAGACTTTCTTCCTTTTGATATTGCGTCATTGATCCACGTGGAGGCTTCCTGCATTGGTTCTCTATACTTAGTCATTTTTTAGGCCCACTTTTGCTTTTGGTTTTGACCTCACTTGACCATTGCTACATGGAGAGTCGCGTAAGTTTGAGTCTTTGGCCTAGATCCCGCTTTTGAATGTGCGTCATTAAGACACTTGGACCCTCCGCTAGGTCAAAGAATTTTCAATGGACGATGCAACTTTTGGAGGTCTTGACTCGTGGAAGCTTGGCGCTTTTCACCTTGCCCCGGGATTTAACTTTTGGAGATGCACTGTGGTGACTAGAAATAAGGTGAATGCATGGAGTGCATGACGAGATAGGAGAGAAAGCGAGCACACAGGAGGAAGGCACACAAGGGAAAATGGAAGGAGAGAGAAGAATGCAAAGGGGATCAAGATGTGTATGTAAGTTATCCAAATCACTAGGAGAGCTATTTGGATAACAATTTTGGTGACTTTGGGGCCATAAAGAATACTTGTCTAAAATCACATGAGGAGTCTATGCGAGATAGAAGGCCCGGAACCAAGGGCGTGGAAGGATAGGAAGGACCCATGCGTGGAAGGAAAGTTTGGATTTCAGGACTTAGCTGATTTTGAGCATGAGGATCTATTTTTGGAAGATGGCATGTGGACCACATCAACGATATAGAGACATGTGTGCACCATGCATTGTCTATATTTGGAGAAGTGGTTCAAAGCGTCTATGCATGAGACAAGCTAAGAATAGAATTGACACTTCAGTTTAACTACAAGAGGACTATAGATAGTGCACTTGCATGTGTGGCTATGATTGTAAATGGCGTGTGGCTATCAATAGCATGCGACCTATTTCTGGAATAGTTAAGTGGTGAAGGGAAAGTCCCCACCCTATATATATATGATGTTAGGTGCATAATATATATATGTATCACAGAGAGGTGTATGTATGATTCTGGATGTATGAATGTGTGTATCAGATCCATATGTGCATTGATATAGATTGACAATATTGTAAGGAGCTTCTATATTTACTAATAGATGGAAGATATTGGCTGAATCTAAGTGTCATTCTGTGTAATTGAGTAGTGCATGTTAATGGTAAAATCATGATTATTGTTTAAGCTTGTTCTTTCATAGATCTGATGGGTAGCATGCATTATAGAATGATGGATTAGTTATGAATCTATATGTTTCTTCCTTCATCATGTTAACATCCTGTTACAACAACCCTAAAGAGGGACCTGGTACCTTTGTGTGCTTTGGGTGAGCACTCAGTCTAGGCTGAGTGATGTGCCAAGTGACTAGGGTGTTATCTTGCAAATTCTAGGTTGCATCATTGGTTCCATTTCGGGACCTCTTTTTTAGTTGTTTTCAGGATGGTTCATGATGAAGACGTACCAGTTAACTCTAGCAAGTATTGAGGAATGGATACATGATCTGGAGGAAGAATATGCATGATGGTTCAAGCAAAGTGGATCTGAGTTTAACACATGCACTTGGGTAGAACATAACTGTATATGACAACTTATATGAGAGATTTTTCACTATCTTTCCAAAGAGAACTATATGAGTGGCTTACTGCTTATGCATCCCAGTGATGGAGGTATCGCACTTGTCTGGACACAGGAAGAATTTTAGGCCCTCTATGATGCTGATCTGATCTGGACTCACGTGGTGGATACGTGGTTTTGTGGTGTTCTAAATAGTTATATTCTGGAATATTCAATTTGACGTACTCTTGCCCAGAGGTAGCTGAATTCTAGTTTTTGTGGTATCCAAGAGGAACATATTTGCACATGGTATTCCACTGGCAATCAAGATCTTAATGGTAACTTTGAACCTGAGAGAGTAAACCGATGGCTAACTAAACTTCACCATGTGAAGGAAGGTACAGTTTGGTTTAAGATGGTAGACCTAGCAGAGAAATAGAGAGAGGAAAGGTGGCTTAAGTATAATGAGGTGCATGAGAGGGAGATAGAGAAGCAAGCATTCCATTGCAGAGAGTATGGCATGGAGGAGAGAGATGGCTCGTGAAGGATTTACAACTCACGTAGAAGACGTGGAGCTAGAGCATCAGAACTCCCCCATCTTGGAAAGCATGATAGAGATCCCTTCTCGGCCTCACCTCACACATGGAAGTGTGCCAACAGAGACTACTTGGGCCACAGGCATGCATCTTAATCCACCTAGTGACCTAGCCTTTGCTTGGTTTTTCAAGTATCTAGTATGACAAGTAACCAACAAACTAACTTGGGAAGTAGGAAAAGGAGTAAGTCAGGGATCAAGTACATCAATGGTAGGATAGATGGCTTCAATGTCATTTGGAGGAGCATTCTTAGGTGCATCATCCACATAGAATGTGAGTGCACATAATGTTGGATTCACCTCTGGAAGTGGAACTACCTCACAGATTGTAGGGGTTATATATAGTACTATTGTCGGAGCACAAGGGAGTACATCTACAGTCCTATTCCAACTACATAGGTGGTGGATCAAGAGGTATAGGTGGTTCTAGTTCTAGTGGATCTGGTGGTTCTGGAGGTAGAGGGAACACAAGAGGTTCTAGATCAGGTGGTCAAGGTCCACAACAACCAAAATATCTATATGGAGATGTCTCTTCATCTCCCTAGAGTATAGAGGTATAGAGGATGCTTGCCGAACATGTGCATATGTGTGAAATATTGTGGCATGCTAAAGGGATTACAACTGCTGAGTGAAAGGCAAGTCAATTCGCCACTACATTACAGGGGCGCACACACAACTGGTATAGGAAGTTTGACCCTGATCAAACTTGTGTGGATTATGTAAACATTGAGAGGATGCTTTCTTGAAAGAGTTCCATATCCCTGAGTTTGAGAAGAAGAGTATAAGTGTGCTCAAAGATATCAAGCAAGGCACTACTGAGAGTGTACGTGAGTATGATGCTCATTTTAAGACACTTCTATCTAAGTTGTCTTATGATATTCATGCTAGCCAACATGCACAATGGTTCATTGGAGGATTGATTACACCTTTTAGAAGGGCATTGTCACATAAGACATACATGGATCCACATGAAGCACCGGAGAAACTTTTACATGTTGAGGTAGTGAGCATCGACACGGAGTTAGTCCATTTCTAGAGGCACAGATTGTAGCTATGGAAAAGTAGTTAGAGAAGCTATCAAAAATTCAGCCCATGAAACATGCTCAGAATTTGGTGTACAGATTGTGAAGTGGAAGGTCACACCAAGGATAGTTTCCCTCAGATCTGTATGCTCATTACTATTGGACTGTGAGATTTTCCATTTGAATCATGATGCTGAGTCACTGTCCTTTGTTACAAATGTGATAAGGAAGAATGTATCTTGCTTTTGCAAGATTTGTAGGTCCATGACCCATGATACTGAGGATTTTTGGTTGATTGGTCAGATCCAGGATGCTATAGACATTGGAGTATGACAGACAAGTATAACAGATAATTCTAAGGGTAAGAATGAGCACCAGGATCGGGATCATAATCAAAATGCGCTATGACAGAATGAGGGGCATTTTGAAGGAGGTCGTGGAAGGGGACGTGGATATCATGGTGGATATGGAGGATGAGGCCGAGGTGGAGGAAGAGGAGAGTTCCTCATGGAACATGTTATACATGTGGATCTCCTGACCACTATAGGTGTGAATGTCCTCAGAATATTGCATGTTCTTTTTGTGGAAAGACCATAGCTATGAAGAGTGCTCGGACTTATATGAGCATCTGAGTAAGCAACATAAGCAAGAAAATAAAGGTGTGGATGGTTAGAATCCAATGCATGGTAGAAGACCAATGGATGCCCAAAGATAATAGAAGGCCCTGAGGCATTGACAGTGAAGATTACTACACGTTGAAGCAAGCAACATGTGTGAGAGAGGCATTGCACCAGAAGCCTATGATTACCAAGGAGGAGGTTTTGCATGCGAGGTACCCAGATCCTACTCATCAGAAGGAAGTTTACCAGATACCATGGAAGTGCTAAGGAATCTTCAAGGTGAGATATAATACCTAAAGGAGGAGAAAAGAAAGAAAGCATCGAGAGATAGTCCAAACCGATATCGATGATCTCATGGGAGGTGTGCAAGATGTTGCGCCAGAGAACATTATTCCACTATTGGGAAGTTGGTTAAAAGGGAACACTCCACGCGCAAGTCTTGAGACCGATGATAGATTCTACATGCAAATATTCCCCCTGATAGCATTGACTATGACAAAGAAATTACTCTGAATGTTGTTGTGGATGGGTGGTTGTTGAGCAACATATTGATCGATACAGGTGTGGAAGTAAATGTGCTGACATTAGATGCATGGGTGCAAATGGGGAGGCCTCCATTGCAGCCATCATCTAATGTGTTATTTATGGAAAACTAGACTAAGGCCATGCCCATAGGAGTTTTGAAAGATGCATCTATCACTATACAAGGGGCCAAGTTCACTGGGGATTTTGAGGTATTAGCACTTGCAGAAGTAGACAATTTTCCATCCCTGCTTGGATGCCCTTGGTGTTATGTGAATAATGCTGACTTGAGATTCAATAAGGGGTATATCAGCTTTGAAAACAAGGAGGAAAGGGTTGTGATACCTTTGACAGATGGAAATTCTACACCATATGTTGAGCCTCTAAGTGAGGAGGATTTAAACAGAGTTTATGTACATGCTATTCAGACCCAGAGGTCAATGAGCCATCAAAAGAAGGCATCCTACAAGTGGGAGGATTCTCATTCTATTAGTGATACTATGAGTATTGCTTGTGATAATTGGGCTCATGGTACATATGAATTAGTAGTAGGGCATGAGGTGAAAAGTGTGGTTGTACGCAAGAATGGATTTCATTCAATTCGATGGATAGGAAGCACAATAACTTGGTATATAGGGACAAAAGATCTTCCTACCTTTTTGAAGGCCATGGAAACACAATGGGTAGATCAAGTTACAAGGAGAGATATGTTAGTATATACACTACGCATGGGACAACAACGTGCACTGGTGGGTAGTCCACAGAGATAATCTTATAAACTGGGAAGAAATTGGGATAGCCTTGTCTACTAGGTTTATAAAGAACAATGCACCTACGCAAATCTGCACTTATCATGGTGATCAACCTATTCAACATCACATTCAGCAGTGTGAGAGACTCTAGACAACAGAGGACATGAAGCATTACCACCTTCACTCTGGGTGCATAGATTGTATTCCATGCTCCAAGGATGCACGTGCTTGGTATGTATATGTAGAACTACATAGAGAAACTGGGAACGAAAGATTTGACTACAGGTATGATCCAGACATGTTTGACTACTTCTCGACTAAACCTCCTGTAGCAGAGGCATTAAAATTTTCAAGCGCTTAACTATGGGAGATAGTGCAAAAGAAGAAGAGCATATTCAAGAATTATTTCGGTGAGATAGAGTTTGGAGCATGTTTTGAAAAGGAAGAAGAAATGGACTCCATACTACTTGAATGTGCTTGCCTTGAGAAAGAGAAAGGAAAGATGGTTTACATCATGGATGATGAGGAAGTTGAGAACCTAGATATTGAACATTCACATGGGGTGTGTGAGGTCTTGGAAAGTGTAGACAAGGATGTGCACCTACCATGAACCCATGAAGACAAAGAAGGTGAATATAGGTTTGGAGGCTGAGCCTAAGGAGGCCATAATTGGAGATTACTGGTCAGACTCGGAGGTAGCAATGATCATCGAGTTACTTAGGGATTATCAGACTTATTCCCTCGAGGATATCATGAACTTAAAGGTGCATGCATGAATCACTTGGGGAAATGAAGATCAAACTTAAGGATGGTGTACATGACCAGTTAGAAAGAGACCTTATATAATGAATCCTAATTTGCATGAAAAGGTGAAAGAAGAAATTGATAAAATGTTGAAATCTGGAATTATCAAGCCCCTTGATGAGTCAGAATGGGTTAGCCCAATGGTGATTAGTATCAAGAAGGATGGATGGATTAGGATATGTGTGGACTACAGGGAGCTGAATGCTGCATGCATCATAGATCCATTCCCTACGCCATTCACTGAGGAAATACTAGGAGTTCACAGGTGTGAAATATATTCTTTCACAGAGATGGATTTTTCGGGTATCATCAAGTTAGGATCGCTCAGAGGATCAAGAAAAGACAACATTTACTACTGAATGGGGTAGTTTTTCCTATACTGTGATGCCCTTTGGATTGAAAAAATGTGCCTGTTGTATTCTCACGCATAGTTGTTCAAGCATTCAAAGATTTTATTCACAAATTCTTACAGGTCTACCTAGATGATTGGACAGTATATGGGCTTGTGAAAGATCATTGTGACAATCTGTGCTTAATGTTTGAATGATGCAGACAATTGAGTATCTCTTTGAACATCAAGAAGTGCATATTTTCTATGCCATTTGGGATACTATTAGGACATATAATCTGCAAGGAAGGTTTGCTAGTTGATCCAACCAAGGTTGTAGTCATTTTAGGCCTGGAAGCGCCTACCAGTCAAAGTGAGGTGCATGGATTTTTAGGTCATACAGATATTATAGAAAATTCATCAAAGGGTATGCCAAAATTGCTGCACCCTTGGAAGAATTATTGAAGGGGAAAGGTACATTTTATTGGGGAGAACCACACACAACAATGCGTGTTTGAGATATTAAAAGAGAAACTTACTACCACACCCATTTTGCACTTTCCTCATGGGATAAACCATTTCATGTACATGTGGATGCTTCTGGTATGGCCATTGGTGTTGTGTTAGCTCAACCTGGTGAAGGTATTATAGATCATCCAATCTATTTTTGCTAGTAGGAAGTTGACTCCTGCTGAAAGGAATTATACAACTACAAGAGTGTGAAGCTTTGTCAATGATCTACGCATTGTACAAGTTTCGACAAGTACTTGTTAGCAACACCATTTGTGTTTTATACAGATCATATGGCATTGAAGTACTTGGTAAACAAGCCCATATTACAGGGGGCATATGCAGATGGGTGCTCCTATTTCAAGAGTTTGACTTCACAGTTGTGGTGAAGCTAGGGAAAAGCAATTCTGGACTAGACCATTTATCTAGAATCAATTCAGGAGAGGATGCACAGACAATTGAAGAAACAATGTCGGATGCATAGTTATATAGGTTACAATGCATGCCCATGGAATTAGAAGACATTGTTGTCTTTCTATGAATAGGTATGGCACCAGAAGGAATGAAATCATTAGAAAAGAAGCAGCTTGCTATATGCGTGACACCATTTATGTTAATCAGTGGTGACCTTTACAAGCTAGGAAGAGATGAAGTATTATTACGCCATTGTGTGTTAGAGCATGAGCGCAAGGATATCATGGAAGAAGCTCATGGTGGTATTGCAGGAGGCCATTATGTAGGTGATGTGACTACCAAAAGATCCTAATTGTTGGATTATGGTGGGAGACATTGTATAAAGACTGTAAAGATTATTGTAAGGTGTGTGATCATTGTCAGTGCCTAGGAAAACTAGGGAAAAGAGATGAGATGCCTTTGAGACCAATTATTAGTGCAGAACCATTTGAGAAATGGGCCATTGATTTTGTAGGACCTATTTTTCCACCACGCATGTAGGACTGGATCATGCTATATCATTACTTACATAGATTATCACATGGTGGGTAGAAGCAACACCTACGAAAGACTGTACGATAGCTACAACAATAGCTAGGTTTCTATGGGAGAATGTTCTTACATGATATGGGTGTCCTTTAAGCTTGACAAGTGATAGAGGTACACACTTTTTGAATGAGACAATCAGGATCCTATTAGATGAGTTTATGGTTGCACACCATAAAACTACACCTTACCATCCTCAGAAAATGGAATTATTGAGGCTTTCAACAAAATTTTGGGCCAAGACTTTGAAAAAATATGTGATGTTGGAAGAAAGGATTGGGATGACAAAGTGTCAGCTATGCTTTGGGCATATAGAACAACTTACAAGAGATTGAACAAGGCCACACCATTTCAGTTGGTGTTTGGCATGGAAGTTGTTCTTCCTATAGAATTTATGTTACCTTCTTTTGTGCATTGCATGCTTGGAGGTCTAGCTGATGAACAAGATTTAGAAGAAAATGTATGAAAAGATGATTCAACTGGATGAGCAATGAGCCATAGCATGATGGAGTCAAAAGTAGGAAAAGGCCAGGAAGAAGGCATGGCATGATAGAAACATAAGGGATAAGAAGTTTGAGATTGGACAAATGGTACTTCTTTATGACTCAAAGTTCTTGCGCCATCCAGGAAAGCTCAAAGTACATTGGTGGGGCCATGTATGTTATCACTTCTATACTTGAATCAGGTGCTTTCTAGTTAGAAGCACTTGATGGAACATGGCTACCCAAGTTACTTTAATGGGAGTAGGTTGAAGCCCTACTATAAATAAGTCTTCTTGGTGTTTGTAATAAGGTAGTATTGCCATTTAGTTTAGGTTTTCAATTATGTATTTCCTTAATGTATTTCCTTCATTATCGCTATGCTTTGTCAATTTAGTTGTTGTTTTGTGTAATAAAGTGCTGTGCTTGCGCACTGAAGCTAATTATTGTATGAAGAATGTTTATGTGTAGAGGACTGCACATACTTTTAGTGTGGGGTGGTTGTAGTAATCCAAGAAAAAGACTGTGGGATTTGAAAGGTGAAAGGAATAAGCTGCTATGGGTGTGCTTTAAGTCAAAAGAAGATTGTTTCTCAAAAGTGACCAAGGATGGAGATGAATGAAAGAACAATATAATGTGAGGTAAGCAGAGGCCATGATAGCTACCAGAGAAGGTACAATGATGAGGTACTCAGGTAGGAGCGTGCGCTGAAGAGAAGTCTGTGACCAGAGGGTAGGAAGGTGTGCTAGAAGGTTATAGTTGGGTGTGAAGATGTACCACATGGAATGAATGGATTTGGTCAATGAATGAAGGGATATTTGGTAGGTGAGGAGCAATAAATGCATCAAAATTTGAAAAAATTATATAAGGATGGGATGTGGATTCATTTTTACCATTGCAACTAAGAGTATTTGAGAGAAGAGCCAAGTGCAAAGAGCCGAGTGATCGAGTTAAGGTGCAAAGGGTGTGAAACCAAGAGTGACAACCAGATCTGTGTGACAAGAAGCTTGCATCCCGGTGGTGAAGGGTTTGAGTGAAGTAGGAGATAGAAAAGAGTTAGGTTATGAAGTTTCCACCTAGGGCATAATTGAATCGAGCTAGGGTTTGATTCACAGAGTTCAGAGGTTGAAGAGGAGACAATTGCAAGGTAGAAATGGCACCAAAGAAGGCATCTACAAACAGTGGTAAAAGGAAAGAAGAAGGTAGTCATTGAGGAAGAAGAGATGGCACCCAAAAGCCATTTTTAGAAATGCAATACCCAAGAAGGAGTCATCATCGGCCAAGAGTGGGATTCACCCATTAGAAAGAGAAAAGTGAGTGAATATAATCACAGGACTTTGGAGAACAAGAAGGAGCTCGATTCCTTTCTCATGGCTAGAACAAACAAGCACATGGCAGATGACATGCCAATATATGATGATGCGGGTGAAAATTTTTTAAAGAGAATTGGGTCTATCAGTTGTATGAGCTTCCATATTTTGGGAAGTATGAGCCCTTGTATCAGTGGCTCATGAGTAGGGTACATGAAGACTTCTTCTACTTTGCAGGATGCAGAGTTAGAATTTCATCTACGTGCTTGTCTCATCAGTGACAGGTTTGAAGGCCAGGAGAAGACATAAAAGGTGACCTTGCAGATAAAGCCATGATTTTAAAGACCAAACAGAGTTGGGATACCTGAAGGGTCCAGCATGGAATGGACATAGATAAATTGAAGAACTGTCAATTGTACAAGCTACAACACACCTTGTTACCAAGTTAAATGATCAGGAGTGGTGGTCACAGGTAAACACTATGTGGTTACATGTGGCACGTAAGATGTCAAAAGGGACAATCTACAACATTACAGGCTATATTGCAGAGAAAATAGTCAAAGAAGCATGCACAGAGGGAAGATCAGCTTTGGGGTTGTTCTACTATCACTGGTCTTCATGGAGATTGGAGTACCTAGATGGACCAAAGGAGAAAATATGGGAATACCCCATGGAGAACAAGTCCCCAGCTGAAAGATTCAACAAATACCTATGCAAGGGGACCATGACAGATGAAGTAAAACAAAGGGTGGAGAAGTGGTATGATAGGCTCGCGTGGCATTTGGGGAAGAGTGGCACATCCCAAAGGACCTACCAGCAAGTGGTAGGGAAACAAGTTCAGTTTGTTGTATATCAACATTTCTACATCACGTGCTTTCCAATGAAAGATGGAGTCTAGAGCCCTTGGTGCAAGTTACCTTACGCATTCACTGCAAGGTATTTTCAAGAATCTATTCATAGATTTTAGACACACACACCGACTGATCTTCAATGTAGATAAGGTAGACTGTGACTACCATACATTGAGGAAGAAGTATGTATATCCTGGCAGAAGTGCTTATATAGAGAGAATCATTTTAGAGGTTTGAATATCAAACCAATAAGTTTGGTGTAGAGCAGATGGGGGAAACATTGGTGTATCTCCAGCTGAAGCCAAAAATGGAGAATAAAAATATGTGGAAGGTGAGTTCACACTTCCAACACCACCAAAGGGAAAGCATACAATGGAGAACATCCCAACGCCTAAGCCCACAGAGCCAATTGAAGTGCAGGATGAGGAGGAGGAGTGCGAAGATAGTGGTGGTTTGGAGCATAGGGGTAGGAGACATCCTACAAGTCAGAGTGAAGCTGAGCATGCCATGTTACCCACCTCAGCCACAAGAGGGGGATGAAGAGGACTTGAATGTGGTCCAAGGGGAGCACATGTTTAAAAGAGTATTTAGGAGAACAAGGACCCAAGGTGCTACTCCAACCACTGTGCGCAAATCACCCCGACTCTCCCCACAAAAGGAAGTGACCGCACAGAGAAGGAGGAAGCTGAAGTTGAATGAGGAGGTGGAAAGAGTAGAGGAGAGTGCACCTACATCTCCTACACTTCCAGAGCACACAGAAGAAATAGGGTGAGGCATCAAAGGAGAAGGAAGAAGAAGAGAAAAGACTAGAGGAAACAACTACAGAAGGATATTCAGGACATGGAGACGCAAGTCCCAAATTTGGAGGCTAGAGTTCCTAAGCAGCAAAGGTCTAGAAGGACAAGTGGGGAGCACATTCCACCAGCCATGGGGTATGCAGAGGACACAGAAAAATTATCATGCCCGCTTCAGAGCATGATCACGTAGAAAGATTTATTTGGCTGGGAGTTGATGGATGAGGATATGGTGACTGTGTGCACATGAAAGCAACTATCATGGTCGATGCATACCCACATGGATGAGCCTGACTTTGATGTGTGTGAAGAGTCATGCATTTTGAGGTGACTGAAGAAGGCACCTCAGGCTAGACACATGACAAGTAAAGCCTACTGTCATGTCAGATGAGTAGGTCAACAATGCACTGGTGAAAGTTTTTGCTACGAGGTGGCTAGAAGAAACATGGAAAATACCACAATCAAAGTGTTGTGTGAAGAGTTGAAGACAAAGGACGTAGAGATAGCATGCATAACATAGGAAAGGGACTTCATGCGTAGAAGAAGAATGAAGTGTTCATAAGCATCATAGAGGAGATTGGGGACAATGTAATCAAAGCAAGGCCACACTTGGAACCCAAGGTACCACAGACATTTCCTTCAATGATACACTATGTGGGAAAGTTGGTGGACTTGGTGCTCGAAGATGAAACTCTACGTATGCAAGTGCTAGAAAGATCAGAACAAGATGCCAAATGGGAGAAAGCATCTATGATGAGAAAAATCACATCTTATGAAGGGTTGCAGGCATTACAAGAAGTATTGAAGAAAGTGGACCAAGCTTTAAATATATGCACAGCTCCAGAGGTGCTCATCAACATTAAGACCTTGGAAGAGAATAATGAGGTCTAGAAAGCAATGAAAGATGAGACATTGGGCCACGTAGAAAGGTTGTCAATGGTTAAACAAAAGTGTGAGGCCCTGATAACAGAAGACAAGAGCCACACAAGACTGGTTGGAAGAGCTTGGAAAGCTGATTGCGCAGAAGATGGACCTTTTGGAAGGGAGAATGACATCCATGTCTAGTGTTGTGTTGGTTCTACAAAATGAGAAAGGAGAAATTGTGAGGGATGAGTTGGAATCCATTGTTGTGGACATCCCAGAGAAAGTAGAACAAGCACTCACTGAATGGCAAAGGTTTTGGAGGCCACAATAAAAGAGGAGTATCCAGAGCTGATACTACAAACTGATACAGAGGAGGTTGCCTAAATAACCTCATAAAAATTCTTTATTTATCCACATTCTTTCATTCTTATTCTTTCATTGTTATTCTTTCCTTCAAATTTTTGGAGATACCCATTGTCGGGATGACAATGAGATTAGTGTGGGGTAATGTTGATCAAAGAATACTTGTCTAAAATCACACAAGGAGTCCACGGGATAGAAGGCCCAGAACCAAGGGTGGAAGGATAGGAAGGACCACGCATGGAAGGAAAGTTTAGATTTTAGGACTTAGCTGATTTTGAGCATGAGGATCTATTTTTGGAAGATGGCGTGTGGACCACATCAACGATGCAGAGACAGCGCCATGCATTATCTATATTTGGAGAAGCGGTTCAAAGCATCTATGCATGGAGACAAGCTAAGAATAGAATTGACACTTCAGTTAACTGCAAGAGGACTATAGATAGCACACTTGCATGTGTGGCTATGATTGTAAACAATGTGTGGCTATAATAGCATGTGACCTATTTCTAGAATAGTTAAGTGGTGAAGGGCAAGTCCCCACCCTATATATATGATGTTAGGTGCATAGTATATATATATGTATCACAGAGAGTGGTGTATGTATGATTCTAGATGTATGAATGTGTGTATCATACGTGATCCATACGTGCATTAGGGTGAGTGATGTTCCAATGCGACTAGGTGTTATCTTGTAATTTCTAGGCTACATCATTTAGCTCTATCAACATCCCATTTTAGAACCAAGCACCCAACTTTGAAAGCTTGAGGCCTGGCCTTTCGGTCAAACCATTTCTTTATCACTTGTTGATGTTGTTCTAGCTTGATCATGGCAAAGTTTTGAGTTCTTCAAGATGAACTAGTTCTCGCCATCCCGATTTCTCTCTTATCCACGCCTCAAATTCCAATTGTTGGGTAAGCACCAATGAATTTAGTTCTAGTTTCAAAGGAAGGGTATCCTCCTACCATAGACAAGCTTGTAAGGCGAAGTTCCTATTGCCTTTTTATTGTGATTATATCTCGCCCGCAGCATGCACAAGACTTTTGTATGCCTTTGTTTTTGGTGATGTTCATTGTGCACTTCACGATTCGATGGGTTCTTGTTTGTTGATTATTCCATACCGTTTCCTTGAGGGTAATAGTTGGTAGAGGTTTTCAAGTAAATGCCTGACTTAGAGCCCAATCGGTGATTTTAGCACTAAATAAGGCCTTTGCATTATCAGAGATAATGGTTTGAGGAATGTAAAACCTTGTGACTAAACCTTCAAGAAAGTCAAGGATGACTGCCTCGGTTGATTCCTTAAGCACAACAACTTCTATCCATCTGGTGAAGTAATTTGTAGCTGTCAACACCCACTTATGTCTAGTGCTTGAAGGTGGATTGATCATTCCTATGAAGTCGAGACCCCATTGCGCAAAAGGCTGATCCGCTTGGATTGGTCATAGGGGAAGTGCTGCCAATCTCTTCTTTCCTACAAAGAAATTGCACTCCTTGCATTTTGTGACCCACCTATGTGCATCTGCAAACATGGTAGGCCAAAATATACCTACCATTATGATCTTCATTGTTGTAGTTTTGCAGAGAAGTGTCCACTAGAGAATCCATCATGAAATTATGCTAACACTTGTTCATTTTGAGTACCTTTAATACATCTTAACAACATGCCATCTAGATTTCTTTTAAAGAGAATTCCATCAATCAAAACATAAGGGATGGATTACAACCTTAGATGCCTTCTCTTTTCTTTGTTCAAACCAAGAGGGTACGCGCCTCGGAAAGGAATGTGATCATGTCCTTCATCCAGTCATGCACACTGGGGTCTATATTTTGTTCATGTTCTACACATGGGAAGTCTTCATCTAGAAATAATGAAGCCTCAGGTTCACTCTGCGCATCCTCAACAATCTGCTTGCAGAGTGCACTACCTCTTACCAGCTTTGTGGCCTTAATAGTCACATCATATTCCATGATTTTTGTCACCCATCGCGCTCTCTTCTCACTTATTTATGATCCCATGATGAAGTATCTGACAGATGAGTGGGAGACTAACACCTTGATATGATCTCGGAGAGCATGCTCTTGAATTTATTGAGCGTGCGCATGATGGCGAAAACCTACTTCTCTGTGTGACTGTATTTCAATTCATAATCCTTTAGTGTCTGGCTGAAGAAGGCCACTGGTTGTTCCAGCCCTTGTTCATTTTCCTGTGTTAGGACAACAACAATGCTTGCATCGGCACCATAAGCATAAAGGATGAAATCCTTTAAGTAATCTAGATTGAGGATTGTTGGCGCACAAGCAATCTCTTTCTTGATCTTGTTGAAGCTTTCTCTTCCTTCTGTTGTCCATCTGAAGGCTATGTCCTTCTTGAGCATAAGGGTGATGGGCCAAACCAGTCCCACAAAGTTAGGGATAAAATGCCTAACAAAGTTAATCTTGCCAAGGAAGGACTGTAAGGCCTTTTTGTGCACCAAAAAGGAAAGGGCTAGGATGGTTGAAACACGCTTAGGATCAATCGTGATGCCATCCTTTGAAACCACATGGCCCAAGAGCCTACCCTGAGCCACCGCAAAATTGCACTTCTTGGGGTTAAGAGATACCCCAAATTCTCTACATCTCTTAAAGACCTTTTCTAGGTGTGCCATGTGATCCGTGCTCTACTTTGAGAAGACAGTTATATCATCAAGGTAAACCAAGATGAACTCGTTGATGTAACCTTTGAAGGCAATATCCATGGTGCGCTGAAATGTTGTGCCCATATTTGACAGACCAAAGGGCATTTTATGGTATGCATATGTTCCCCACTTGGTTGTAAATGTTGTTTTGAATTGATCCTCTTCCTTGACTAGGATCTAGTTGAAACCGAATACCCATCTAGCATGGAGAACCTTTGCGCGCCAGCCACAGTCTGCAGAATCTGCTCCATTGAAGGTAAAGGATAGTGATCCTTTAGAGATGCCTTATTCAAATCTCTAAAATCAACACAAAGTCTGATTTCACCATTCTTCTTGTGTCATCTGGAACCAGATTTGCGACCCAGGTAGAGTATTTGATAGGAAAGATAATTTTTGCCTCAATGAGTTTTGATAGTTCCTTTCTCATGAGGGGCTCTATCTTTGGATTGACTGGTTGTTATTTCTATCTGACGGGATTTATGCCAGGATCAAGGTCAATGGAGTGTTGAGCAACACTTGGATCAAAACCTTTGAGGTCTTCATACTCCCATGATAAAATATCACTGTATTTTTGGCAGAGAGAGATGAAGGCTTGTTTTTCCTCATGCACACAAGTCCTACTGAGCAATAGCTCCTTTCCGCACACAATAGTAATGGGAGAGCAATCTTGTTGCATGGCTCACATGTATCTTTCCTCACCCTTGAACTCATCATCAGGGCTAAACATTTTCTCTAAGGTGACCAGCCCTTTAGGTAACTTATTTGTCTTTAGCTGTATTACTTGGTCACCATAACTATCATGTAAGTCAGTTCACATACTTGATGAAAATTCAACTTCATTCGGATAAACTGGACGATTGGACGATTTGCGCATCCAACATTGAACACTTGCCCTAGTGTTATTATCTAGAATGGATGGTCTGATTACCATCTTAATGTGTTGAGTGTTTCCTTTGACAAAGTCCTCAGTAGGAGAAAATTGTGAACCGAGCACGGCCATTTGGTCAGCTTCTCCATTCATTCTGCGTGGAACTACCTACAGATTAAGGGCATCAAAGCTCTCAAGTAGGTCCCAAACTCTATGTTTATAATCTTTAAGAAGCTTATTCTTTGTCTGGCATCTATTGGTGACCTGGTGGATGACCAATTTTGGTCCGTGAAGATTTGCAGTGCTTTAATTTTCTTATTTTCAGCGATAAGCAAGCCATGCACCAGGTGCTTCATATTCTGCCACATTATTAGAACATGCAAACTACAGCCTATGCACAAAGAATAATTTCTCATCCTTAGGGAAATGAGAACCACTCCTGCTCTGCACTGCATTTCTACTTCTAGATCCATCAAAGTATAACTTCCATAGACCAGTTTGAACTTTGTCTCCTATGAGCACGCATGGAAGCGTAGCATCTTCTTCTAGAATGTAATAAGTACCAAGCCCAGTTTCATAGGCTTCTAGTTCTTCAACATAGGGATCAAATTTGTGATGCCTCTCCACCCATTCATCAAGTACTAGGTTTGGAATAGAGGGTGGAAGAGACTACTCTTCAGGAACTGAAACTTGTTCTTCTTGGATAAGACAATTGGCTTGGAGAGGGGATGGGACATATGGCTCTACATGATAAGAAAATATAGGCTCATCTTTTATGGTAAACTAGGTACCATACCTTGTCTTGAGTAACATATGAGACCAATAAGAAGACAAGTAACCACCCACTTTAGCAGTAAATTCTCTTGATAGACATAGGGCAAACAAAGGAGGCAAGTCAATAATTGACACATCTTGAGTAATTGTCAGGCTTGGACATGCATGGAGGGTTAACTCAAGATCCTTGATGACTCCTAAGGTGGTTACAATTGAGCCATCAAGTTGTAGGACCCCTTTAGACAAAGGGCTATATTTCAGACCTAAGACATCATCTATCTTCTTAGGCATAACAAAAGTACTAAAGCACCTAAGTCAATCAAGGATATGCACTAGGGTGTTTTCCTATAATCAAGGACATATAGAGAGGGTGGGGTTTTATAAATTTTAATTACTTGTTTCTCCTCTTCTTGGCAAATTTTGACAGAAGCATGTGGCTTTGCATTAACTTAGGGTAAGCGTGTGGAAGTTGCACCAAAGCTTCATGCAACAGATCCCGCTGAGATGGAATTGTCAGGGCATCCCACATTGTGACGTTTATGTTTGTTTTATTCATCTAGTCAACAATGCTAAACAGAAGCCCTCCCACCTTTTGCATTTGGGGACCAACATCTCTTTTTGACTATTCAGGCACGGAAGCCTGAATTTTAGCTGGAGAAGAGGCTTGGCCTACAAAAGGATGGGTGCGTCTTTACTTGAGATGCGGAGATTTACGCGAGGACCTTATACATAGGGATTTGAATGCTTTTTTGTTGTAAGAGGTCTTGTCTGATTATTTTTTCTTCTAAAGACGTGCTTGTATTCTTTGGGATTGTGACCTGTGCGCTTGACTCTAATATTCTTTTCTTATATCTTGTGTTGTCTGCAACTTGGGCGCGTGGTCTGTTTGTATCTTCTACTTGGTTGATTACACAGAAGTCCTTTGCACCAAAGAACATCAAATTGGACTCTAGAGGAACTTTTGGCCCTTCTAGATTATCTACTTCATGGGTGCTTGTTGAGGGCTCACAAGATGAAGCATTATGGATCATGAAAGCTTGGGCACGCGCAACATTAGCACAATGGTATTGAATATGAGGCATTTTGCAAGGGAAGCACCACTCTGATTCTTGTGCCAAGTTGTTCTAAACTGGAACGAGCACTTGGCTTACACTGGGTGTTAGGAGAGAAGGTGCAAGAGGGACAACTTGTAAGGCAGATGTGCATTAGGTTGTCATCTATCATTCTGCTAGTTGGGCGCATATCTTTGATTTCTGTATTGATTCCGCCAAGGCTGATTCCCTTGGCCATGTGCCTAATTGGAATTGCCTCTATACGCTTGCACTTGCTACTTTTCTAATGATATGACCTTGTTTGATAAATTTCTGATCAAGGCCTTCAATTCTTCATCTTCCTTTTCTTTGTGATGGAGAATAGGATGTTGAAGCAACCATTGCATGCTTTGCTCAGGAGTAGGAATAGAGGCTATAGAAGGCTGGGGTGCTTGTGAAATTTTTGGGAACCAGGGCATGGGTGGTCTAGGAGCCAACTTTCCCACCTGAATGAGACTATTTTCTACCCTTACTGCAATGTTATAAGCAGCTGGTAGAGTCCTACCTCCCATAGATTGGATCATAACTAAAATATCGTTGTTGAGTGCCTTCAGATAATAAAGGAAAGCATGTCATTGTGTAGGTATTACCACAAGAGGGATTCTATCCCAAGTCTTTTGAAATCTGATGTTGAAATTAGTCATCTGCTCATTGGGCACCCTCCTTATTGTTGTCAGTTGCTCCACCAAAGATAGGTGATCTGATTTGTCTTCAAAATAACTACATAGAGTTGTTCCCAGCTCATCCCAAGTGGTGATAGATCCAAGTCTCAAGCCTCGATACCATTGAAGTGCTTTACCTTTGAAAGAGGCTGCAAGCATGCTCTGACTACATCATTATGTGTGATCAGATAGAGTCAAAACACATTCACAACATCCTGGATATGCTCCTGAGGGTTCACTTGATTCTCACTAGTAAAGTAAGGGATACTCTTGAGCGCGCCATTTGGGATTTCATGTTGTACGGCTAGGAGTAATGGTATCCCTCCATCAAAAGTTTGAAAATATTCTTAATTGAGGAGGTGGTTGATGTGCCATTGCAGGGCACACAGGTTGTCTGTTTTTAGGAGGAGTTGAGTGGGTGCGACACGCTAGAGATAGAGATGCATGCGCTAGCTTTCTAGAATGAAATTTTCTCGGGGATAGCTATAGGTATTCAAAAGAGTCTTCAGTTGATGCACTTCTTCTTGTGTGCACTCTTCTCATGAAAAGGCACTCAGGACTACCAAAATAAAGATCTTAAAATATTGGGAGTCGCAGATGTGTTTAAAATGAGCCTCCAAAGGATGAAACACTAAGTTCACACACCAAAACTTAGAGATATGAAATTTGATCTTTTAATATTGGTCCCACCAGTGCGTGCTAGAAACTGTTGGTTGTTCAAACATGCACTCGTGTCTCAAATCTCGAAAGGGCCGAGGTGTTTGAGACCACAATGGAACCATCCCCAAGTTGTGGGGCTGTGTGCGCTTGGGACGGATCTCTCGGAGAAGGCTAGTTCCTCTATCTATTTCTCTGCTGCATGCTACTGCTACTCCTAGTCTTTGAAAGGGGAAACGAAGCTAAGAATGCCAAGGGACCGGGGAAGAAGGATAACATGAAGCAAACTACACTAAAAGGTGATAGCACTAGAAAAGAGGGGTGAACACTATCTATTCTTAACGAGAATGATAGGGGATGCGTGAAAGGAGGCTAGGCACAAGTAGCACAACAAAACATGCATTCACCAAATCGTTCTCATGGAACACAACCAAATATGGAACTATAGGGGACCTAAAGTAGCACAACAATACACAATGCAAGAGAAGAGGTAAGAAGAAGGAATGTAAACACGTTAGGACATAGAATAGTCACAAAACGATGCTTTTATTACTTCTAAGAATGCACAGAATTGTTACAATGATAAGGAGGCCGATATCCACATGCAAGAGCCAAACATGGAGGTCTGCAACTCAAAATACAGAAAATATGGAGTCCTTAGCAACATGCGTAAGGATCCAGAGTGTCCAACCATTACAATGAGCCCGACCCTGTCTTTATAGATTCAGCCCAGAGGAAAGAAGGAGAGAGAGAAGTGGGAAAATTAATTCGAAGCTCAACCACCATCGTCAATGCCGCCCCAAATTTTTCATGTCTACATCAATTATTTGTTCGGTGCCTCGAAGGAGGAGGAACGGATGGATTGAATCGTATGAGATCTGGTGGTTGAAGAAATCTGATTCTCGTGTTAATGGCTTGATAGACATTTTCCCATTTTCTCCCTACCTAACCTCTCCAAAATTAAAGTTTTAGATCTCCAAGGCGTAGATGAGGCCGAGATATTTCCAATGGTGCCGATTTGTCAGATTTCAAGCACTGAGCCAAAAGATATGCTCATTTGAATATTTGGGCACACAGGAGGAAGAGTTATGTCTATACCAGGTCCACGTGGCGGCCTTGCACTTCTTGGAGATTCAGCCCCATCTTTTATCTTTGAAATAGTGTCGTGCTAACAATTGGCACTCTCCGCTAGCCTGCCTCTCATTTGACTATTCAACCCCGACTCTGTCCCTTTTTTGGACTAGGGACACGTGGAAGGCCCACACTTCTTTGGGGACTACCTCCAGACTTTCCTTTTGATATTACGTCGTTGATCCACGTGGAGGCTTCCACTGGTTCTCTATACTTAGTCATTTTTAGGGTTGCTTTTGCTTTTGCTTTTGACCTCTGTTGACCATTTGCTACGTGGAGGGCTAGTGCAAGTTTGAGTCTCTACTTGGATCCCACTTTTGAATGTGCATCGTTAAGACACTTGGCACCCTCCACTGGGTCGAAGACTTTTCAACATCCTGGTGCAACTTTTGGGGCTCTTGACGGGTGGAAGCTTAGCACTTGTTTGAGCCTACCCCTAGGATTTAACTTTTGGAGATGCACCGAGATGACTAGAAAGAAGGTGAACGCATGGAGTGCATGATGGGATAGGAGAGAAAGCGAGCACGCAGGAGGAAGGTGCGCAAGGAAAATGGAAGGAGATAGAAGAATGCAAAGGGGAGTAGGATGTGTATGCAAGCTATCCAAATCACTAGGAGATCTATTTGGATAACAATACCCTAATACAAGAAGGATCAAGAGCTTGATAATGCAAAGTAAAAGCATAAAAATGGATCAAAATCTAGGATATACATGAGGACCAACTATAGTTTAAATGAAAACTATAAAAAGGGACAAAAAGTGTCAAATCTACAACAAAGCAACATGAAAACAACATCCTTTTAGCATCAAAATAGAAATATGTAAGCATGAACAGTCCTCTTTATTTGACTGCTTTATCAATATTTGTCTTTATCTTCTAGAGAGGTAAATAGTGCCAAGGCAAGTGACATGGGAGGGATCCTTCTTATCCAGTTGTGAGAGAACCAAGTCCCTTGTGAATTCGACTCCCAAATGGCAGTAGGAATTTCGCTGAGTATACAAACACTTTTGACATGTTGCTCCATGAAGTTGTAAATAGCCTTAAGCATAGAAATGGTATAGTCATGCCTACCTTTTGCATTACCTAGTCTATTATCCATAGAATTAAGCTTCTTGTAGATTTGTAAAGTCTGCTCATTATCCTTGCAAGGTCATTATGCATCTTCCTTTTGCCTTCTCTCTTACAAATCTGCTTGAGCTCTTCTTTTAGGTCTCCAACTTCCTTTTCCAACTTAACAATTCTATTAAGTAGTCCTTCCTCCCTTTTGTAGCATAAGCATTAGTAGGATTGCTAATACGAAGTAAATTTTTGTGATTCAATTTCTTTACTACTACGAAGGACCCTTTGGGAGGGGAAGGGTTGATTGAGGGTGCAAAGTGGATTTTTGGTTCTGATTTTCCAATTATTAGAAGCGGTGGTGGGGGTAGTGGAGTCAGGGTAGGGGGGGGGGCAGCTGGGATTGAACGATGATGGGAAAGACAATGTTGATGAAGTAGCAGGATGAGTCCTTGGTGAAGGGGGTGGCACGAGTGTGGTTTTGAAACTCAAGAACAGAGCATTCCAAGGAGTTTAAAAGATAATGTGGAAAGCTAACATGTAAATTCCTTCTAAAATGATTTAGGAAAACCAAATGTTTAAGAGGAACTGTCACATATCTACCTTCCAAAGTGACATACCTGACAATCATCCTTGCAATTTCGTCGAAAGGGCTCTGGAATGGAGGTCACTTTTATACTTGTCATAACAAACTCAAGATTTTCTCCATCTGCAAGGAATTTCTTGGCTTCAATATTCTTGTCAACCCTTTTACTGAAGAATCTATCCCCTTCTAAGCTTAGCCCCGTGACCTCAACAATAAGCTCTTCAGTGATTTTAATGTAGATCTCCCCATATTCAACTATCCTTTGTTTCCACCTAGTCGTGAATTGAATAGAAATGTCTTGATCGTGACCCTACATTTTTTCAATGAGGTTTGAGACCCCACCCATTTGTAAATAAGTCCATAAGATCACATCATCCTTCCAGGCTAGGTCGAATATGGGTTTTGTTTGCATGGAGGTCCACCCATTTTGTTGTTATTATTTCTTTGGTTCCCAACTACAATGCTTCTTCCCCAAAACCACTTTTCAACAACGCCTTTGCATACCCGAAAGTGTGTGAAGGCTAAGTGATATTATTAATCCTACGTGCAAAGGAGATAATCACTCTCAAAGTGGAAAAGGACTCCTTAATGATGATTTTTAATATCATATTTATCCTTGATGATGTCATTGTGTACCTTGCTAAGGATAATGTCATCACTAAACCAATTTTGCATGTTATTACTAAATCCATAGTTAGCAAGACTATCCACCATTTTTTGCCTTCACGATAGGAATGGATGATTTGGCAGTTTACAAAGGATTTACAAATCTTAATAGATTCATAAATGAAATCCCTAATGGTCCAACTAGGGGGTTGAACTTGATTTAAGAGGTTTATTATGTTCAAAGAGTCTCCTTCAATTATAATATTGTAATATTGCAATCCCTTACAAGTCTTATTCCCCATAATGTTGTCAAGGCTTCAAAATAGTGGTTTGTTTAGTGGCCCATTTTTCCTGCAAATGCAGCAACAAGACAGCCTCTATGATCTCTGATCACCCCACCTCCTCCTAATGCCCAGATTTCCTTTGGAAGCTCCATCAAAATTCAACTTGTACCATAAGGTGGGTGGCTGAATCCAATGAACTGTTGATCTGTCAATGCTATTTTGATCATTCCTATGTATATTGCTAGTATCAATCTTCCAAGAAACAAGTATATGTTCTTCTGCCTTGGGGTATGGTCTATTTTTTGGAGGCCTAAACCTTTCAATGTTATCCTGACAAACAATAACAATTTCCTTAAATATCTTATTGCATACATGTCTGTTGTTCCTAAAAATTATATCATTTCTGGTTTTCCACAATCTCCATATGGTATGAGGTAGGACCAAATTCCATAATCTTCTTATCATGCAATGTTTATATGGTGGATCCCATTGCTCCTAGGTATGCAAGAAGGTATTAGGAAGGGTCCAATACAGATTGAAATTTGCAAAGATAAGACTCCAAACCTTTGAAGCATATTCACAATGCAAGAAAAGATGTTTGATGTCTTCATCTCTTTTTGCACATGTAACACCTATTAGGCATAATGAAACCCTTTTTATTAGATTATCATTAGTGAGAATCTTTCCTTTTAAAACAAGCCACATAAAGAAATTAACTTTTGGGGTTAACTCAGGCATCCATATTTTACTCCAATTTATATCACTTTGATTACTATCAAAAAAGCATTGTATCCCGATTTGATAGTATAGTCCCCATCAAAAGAATCAACCCATAGGAGATCATCCTTATTATCCTTTTGATTAAGAGGAATGAGAGAAATTTGTTGTTGCAGAGAGGAGACAACAAGTTGTAAATTTTCCTTATCCACTTTGAGTTGCTTTCCAATTTCTCTTGTTTCCAGCCAATTCAATGTAATCTTTTACTTTATTTCCATATTTCTCACTTAAACTATCTTTGAGGGAACCAAATTTATCACTCAACTTGAAATCAGTCTAGTTGTCTTGCCAAAAATGTATATCCTGACCATTTCCAACTTTCCATCTACAACCTTTGATAAGAATATGTTTGATTTGAAGCAAGTTGTTCTAGAAAATGGAACCAGTGGGAAGTTGTTGTTCAAAAAGGAATGAATTCACATTTTGTTGAGCCAAGTATTTTATCCTAATAAGTTCAGTCCAAGGCTGTTTTTCCTTTAGAAGTCTCCAACCAAGTTTGGCAATTAAAGCAGCATTCATCTTTTTGATATCCTTAATACCTAGTCCACCAATATTTTTTGGAATACAAACCTGATCCCAAGCTACTAAATGGTATCTAAATATTTCTTCAGTCCCATGCCATAGAAAGTGTTTTTGAATTCTCTCAATGTTGTCCACAATTGCTGCTGGAATGTTGTACATTGACATGATATATATGGGCAAGTTCTGAAGTGTGCTTTTGATTAACAAACATTTTCCAGCACTAGAAAGAATAACACCTTTCCATCCAACCAATTTTTTTGAAATCTATCTAACAAGGCATTCCAAATAACATTAGAGACTCTATTAGTGCCCAAAGGTAATCCTAAATAGGTAGTGGGTAAAGAGCTGATTTTACACCCCAAAATGAGTGCAATTATTTTCTGTCTATCATTAGGAGTATTGAAAAAATACACCGAGATTTTTCAAAGTCGATGTTAGTGCAAATCCACAAGACCCCAAAATGAACTATGGATCAGCTTTTCTAAGGCAATGTCATTTGGTGTGAATGCACAACATTGAATCTTTTCCCCAAGTGTGGGACTTGCAAAAATGGAAAAAAATCTCTAGATTAAAGGTTGGTTCCTCTACTCCTCTGATCAGATGTATGCATGAAATTTGTAGAGATTTAACTCAAAATCCTACTCTAATTCTGCCAAAGAGACAAAGATAGAAGAGAGGAAAGAAGACAAAACTAAACTAACAAGGTGATACACCAAAGGAGTGATGGACATCTATTTCTACAAATTGACACAGATTATAGAAATGCAACACACATCATGCACAAATTGATAAAATGTAATGAAGGATCATAATGAAGCAAAAAACACAAGAAAGGATTGAAAACTCATTCACAGAGCTTGCATTGTGATTTCCATTTTTTTAAATACAGTACATTACAACAGCAAGGAGGTAGAAAACATATTGCAATCCTAAAAGAGGTCCACTATTCCACAAATTCACTTTCCAAGGTGAAGGAGGGAGCCTGCAGAACATAAAAACATCCAACCCTTTACAAAATGAGCCAAATTTGGCTTTTAACAATGAAAACCCGAGTTCAGGAAGGAGAAACGTGAGAAAATTGAAATGAATGATTCAACCACCAACCAAATCCATCAAAATAGCATGGGTACCCTTAAAAGTTCATTCCCCAAGATTTTTGACCATGCTGGAGAAGAATGGAAGCCATACTGCATTAAAAATGGTGGTTGAATGTCGGTTCTGCTCTTTTCCCCATGCCAAAGGTGTTTTTCTCATTTTCTCTCACTAAACTCCACCAAAAACAAAATTGAAGATTCCATCATGTAGAGGACTTCAATAGCTTTCCAATGACACAAAAATTGAGAAAACCGAGCTCTGGATCGAAAGATATGCCCCTCTAAAGATTTAGGGCAAAGCGGGTGTAAAAATCAAAGTCAATGGCCAAAACCTAAAAATTTTCCCCTTTTTTGAATTTGGGAAAAATTCCCCAAAAACTCCACGCCCCACCGCTCCACTGCCACGTGGCATTCCCATTCGGCCATGGGTTCAAATGGCCTTTTTTTGACATTTTTTGAATTTTGGAAAAAATTCCAAAATTCCTCCGCACTTCGCGTCCCGCTACCACATAGACGCTTTGATTTGGCACGGGCCTAAATTGATTCTCTTTCCTTTGTAGGCCTGTGGGGACAAATTTTCCTTCGCACCATTTTGAACACTTTGGCAAAATTCCAAATTCTCCCCATGCCCTCGACCTCTGCTAAGAATAGGACACATGGCATCCTCCTATTCATTGCGTGGGGCTATAAAATTATCATTTCCTCTTTGGCGGGCCTGCGGGCCAATTTTTCCCTTTTCACCCTTTACTATTGTGGAAAAAGCCAAAATTCACTCCACCCCTCCGACCCCCGCCGGTTCCATGGACACGTGTCACATTCTTATTGGTTACGGGGCTTTTGGGCCAAAATTTTCATTGTGCCATTTTTGGAAATTTTCTCAACTTACCCCCGCCGATCCAATCTCCGCCGCCATGTGGCACCTCCTCATTCGCACATAGCCTCAAGCCATTTCTTCCTCCGCGCGCCGAGGGTGAAATTTTCCCTTTGCACCCCCACTTTGCTTCCTAGGAAAAATTTTCAACTTACCTCCGCTGACCTGCCATTCCTCCGCCACGTGGCACATTCTTATTGGTTGTGGACCTTCCCAGTGGAAAATTTCCCTCAAAAACTCCATGAGCCATAACTTGCAAAATACAAGGAGTTAGAAGGAAAACTTTACCTTTTTGGAAAGGTGAGAAAATTCTCTATCTGATGAAGCCATTTCTAGATGATTTTGAGTGCCTAAAAAGTGAATAAAATTGACTGAGGCACAAAGAAGGAAGGGATGAAAGAAAGTTAGCCAAAAATAAGTAAGGGGCTTATTTTGGATAACAATTTTGGCGACTCAGAGGGTCATCTACCTGCTGGATGAAGTGACCAGCTGCCTGAAGTAATCCATTGGGCATGGAGTCATCAACTTAACTACTTGGTACTCTCAACTCATTAGAAAATTTCTAGGAAGAAGATTGTGAGAGTAGAACATCACTTGATCTGGAACATGGCCTGCAAAGATGCATCCTTGGGACAAAAATCTTGTGCCAAAACACTTAGGGAAATATAAAACTAAGCTACAAAAAAACAATTTGCACAAGCACTTGGAGGAATGAAAATCTAAACTAATATGTATAAGGTGAGGAGTTTCCTCTAGTAGCAATGCTTTAGATGGATTCCATTAACTAGAATCCAATGCAATTCTTCACCATCCAATGTAGACAATTGGAAGGAATTGCTCAAAGTGTGTGTCCCATTTCAACACTAAATCTCCAACTTGGAAGGTTCTAGCCTTAGCTTTCCTATCAAAGGTTCTTTTGATCAAGGCTTGGTCCTTCTCCATTGTTTGGGCTGCATGCTCTCTGATTTCTTGGAGTTCCATCAATTCTGCATATCTAACCTCCATGGGTTCAAACTCCAACAATTCTAGTTGCTTCATGAGTTCCAACGTTGGCAACTCAAGTGACATAGGCAAGATTGCCTCTTGTTATGTTTGTGGAGCCTATTTGCATGTTAGAATGTGGTACACCTTCTATGTGTTACACTTGGGTATTTTTACGGCAGTCTCGCTTGCCGATGAGCGGGTCAAGGGGGTGAAGCCCCTTGATGGAAGGGGGTTCGGGGGCGAAGCCCCCGAAGCAAATTTTCATGGGTGGTTTATTAACCCATGGGTAATGGGTAACCGTTATGGGTTGTTTTTGGGCCCATGGTTTTTTTGGTCTTTTGCCCATTGTTTTGATACCCATGGTTTTTGCCCTTGGTTTTGATACCCACGGTTTTGTATCAAACTGCTTAAGCAGTTGTCTATTTATATGGTCTTATGCATATGATAGAGGCACAAGTAAATGTATTGCAGATGTGTTTTGAATTCGGGTGTGAATTATGTAGAGTTTGTTGAGCATAGCTCCAAACGGATTTGGGTATTGTATTGAGAGAGTGGAGGCTTGTAATAAAATCGAGCAAGTGATTCTTGGTGGACGTAGCCCAAATTGGGTGAACCACGTTAAATCTTCTCTCTCGTGTTGTGTTATTTATTTTTCACTTTTATTTGAGATCTGTAATATTTTTGCATATTAGTTTCTCATGGGTTTTGTTGTGATTCGTAACGGATTATTCCGCATATTTTATCTCTTATTTCCTAACACCTCTCTTCCATAAACAAGTCTGAATGGAGAGTTATTGGTGGATCTCTTAGGAGTTATCCTATCAGCCCATAAGGTTGATTTAAGTTTAGTGTGCCAAGTCCTCTGATTTTCATCAAGAGTCCTCTTGATGATCTTTAATAGGTTCTTGTTGGTAGACTCAACTTGGCCATTACCTTGAGGGTAATAATTTGATGAAGTGCTCAGATAGATCCCATTCTTAACAACCCATTCAGTTACCTTTCATCCTATGAATTCCAATGCATTATACTCGATATTATAGTGGCAAGTATACCAAATCGGTTACTATCCCCTCATAGAAGTCTAGAATGTTAGATTCATTTGCCTCTTTGAGTGTCATCGCCTCAATCCATTTGGTGAAGTAGTCAAATTCTGCAGTTAGAATCCATTTGTATCCTTGGCTTGAGTTTGGGTTAATGACTCCAATGAAGTCCAAAACCCATTGCATGAATGGCTGGTGAACTGAAATAGGGGTCAATGGAAGGGCTGCTAATCTTTCCTTGCCTATGAAGAATGCACAATTTTTGCACCTCTTGATCCATGCATGACAATCACTAAACACCTTGGGCCAATAATAGCCACCTTCATAATCTTGAGGGTTGTCACTCTAGGAGAAAAATGACCCCCAACTGATCCACCATGGAAATCTTCTAACATTCTCTTAATTTGATTTGTCCCAATGCATCTCAAAGCAGATCTCCATTTATATCATTTTTGAACAAAACACCATCAACAAGTGCATATGGGATAGCCTGCAATTTGAAGTGTCTTCTCTTGGTTTTGTTCATCTCTGGAGGGCATAGGCCTGTTTGTAAGAAGTGCATTATGTCTTGGGTCCAGCAAGGAGTGAGCATACCACCATTCTCTTCTTGAACACCTCTTTGTTCTTGGTTGTCTTGCAACACCAACACAACATCCTTCCCATTGCTTGCTTCCATTGATTTCCAAGACCCATTGCTCACGAATCCTTTTCCTCGGACCAGTTTGGTGACTTTGATCTCAATGTCATACTCCATGACATGAGTAATCCACCCTGCACGTTTTTAATTTAGGTCTTTGTTGAGGAGTAATTCCTTAACTCCCACATGAGAAACCAACAGTTGAACCTTATTGTTTGAAACTAAAAGCTTAAATTTCTTCAAGCTCCTAATCACTACAAGAACATGCTTCTCAATGAAGGAATACCTCACCTCATAGTCCTCCAACCTTTGGCTAAAGAAGGAAATTGGCTAATCTGCATTTTCTTTGTTCTCTCTTTGTATCAGACTAAAATTGCAGAAATTGTATCATCACCTCCAAATGCATAAAGGATAAAATCCTTAGAGAAATCTGGGTTAATGAGAGTTGGAGCTTGTGAGATAGCCTCTTTGATTGCCTCAAAACTTTCCTTACCTTCATCTATCCATTTGAAATCCATACTTTTCTTCAACATCATAGTTATTGGCTTGACAAGGGCTACAAAGTTTGGAACAAACCTTCGAACAAAATTGATTCTTCCCAAGAAAATTTGAAGGGCCTTCTTGTGACTTGGTAATGGTAGTGCTTTTATTGCTTCAACCCTCTCTAGATCAATTGTTAATCCCTCTTTGGAAACAATGTGGCCTAGGAGCTTTCCTTCATGAGCTAGGAAAATACATTTTTTGGGATTCAAGGATACCCCAAATCTTCTACATCTTTGGAACACTTGTCTCAAATGAAAGAGATGATCTGCTACACTTTTAGAAAATACAGTAATATCATCTAGGTATATCAGCACTATTTTGTTGATCAATCCCTTGAACACCATATCCATTGCCCTTTGGAAGGTAGCTCGGCGTTAGACAACCCAAATGGCATTTTCCTATATGCATAGGTTCCCCATTTGGTGGTGAAGGTTGTTTTGAACTAATCATCCTCCTTTACCATGATCTGATTATACCCTGAATAACCATCTAGCAATGAAAACCTCTCAGAGCCAACAACAACTTGCAAAATCTGCTCCATAGAAGGAAGTGGGTAATGATCCTTGAGGGATGCTCTATTCAAATCTCTAAAGTCTACACACAATCTGATTTCTCCACTCTTCTTTCTAACTGGAACCAAGTTTGCAACCCAACTTGAATGCTTGATGGGAAATATGATACTTGCCTCTATTAACTTATTCAATTCCTTCTTCATGAGAGGCTCCATGTGTGGATTGACCGGTCTTTGTTTTTTCTGATGGGTTTAGCACTTGGATCTAATTCAATTGTGTGTTGAGCTAGCTTGGGATTGAACCTCTCAAGAATTCATAGTCCAAGCAAATATATTTGGGAACTCTTGGCAAAGTTGCATGAACTCATACCTTTCTTGCTTGGTTGCCACTTTACCAATTTGAAGTGATTTGCCTTCTCCCATTGAGATGGGCACTTGAATCTTCTCCCTTGACTTGGATGTTTTCTTTCTCCTTCCTAAATTGATCATTAGGATTAAAGATGGAATCCAAAGTGACAAGTCCTTTTGGTAGTTTGTTGGTTCTCAACTGTACCACTTGATCAACATATTGTTGTTCTAACTTTTCCTGATTTTTGGTTGAGAACTCAACTTCTTCTTATAAGAAATTGATGATTTGTTGGTCACTTTCAAACACTTGCCAACTTACATTATTATCTAACACTGATGGCCTTACAATCACATGAATGTTTGGCTACACTTTATCTTCCTTGATACTCTCCACAACATCAAAGGCTGCTCCAATTGCTGCAAGCCTATCAGCAGCTTGGTTTTCTTTCCTAGGGATGGAGTTGATGCCAAAGCCTTCAAAATCCTCAATGAGGTCCCACACCCTATTCTTATAACACTTGAGGAGATCATTCTTGGCAGCGTGCTACCCTTTAACTTGATTAACAATCAGCTCACTATCACCAAAGACTTGTAAGTTTTTGATACCTCTCTTTCTTGACCAATGCAATCCTTGTATCAAAGCTTCATATTCAGCAGTGTTGTTAGAACATGCAAACTGAAATCTAAAAGTTGAATAATACTTAATGCCTTGAGGTGAAACAAGCATAGCTCCCCCTACACCTTGTCTACTTCTTGATCCATCAAAGAACAACTGCCATACCTCATTGTCATCTTTATGGTCTGGCTTGGTGATGCTAGGAATAGGCTGATTTTCTTCATGCATGTAATAAACTCCTAGTTCAGATTCCTCTATTTCCTTGTAGGGATCAAAATCATGTACCTTGCTTGCCCATTCATCAAGATTCAAATCTAGGATGCTTCCAAATTTGGTGTCAACTTCATCTGTGCTTGGATAATCCTCTTGATCAAATGTTGAATAGTTGGCATTGATTGGGCTTGGAGTATGAGGCTCAATGTGAAAGTTTGCAATAGGTTCAGACCTAATTGTGGCCTTAGTTCCATATCTGGTCTAAAACAACATGTGTGACCAATCAGTAAACAAATAGCCTCCAATTCTAGCTATGAAATCCCTTAACAAACATAGGGCAAAAAGTGGTGGTAAATCTATCACTGACACATCTTGCAAAATAGTGACATTGGGGCATGCATGCAAAGTGAGGCTCAAATATTTAATTACCCCAACTATTGTTACTGTTGTCCCATCCAATTGCACCACCCCTTTGGATATGACTTCATATTAGAGGCCCAGCTGATCAGCTATTTACTTGGGCATCACAAAACTACTTGCCCCAGAATCAATCATACAATTGTGTACTAGTTTATCCCCAATGATCAATGAAACATAGAATGGAGGGGGCTTCAAAAATTTACCTTGTTTTCCTCCAAGCTTCCCCTCAGGCTGAGCAACATTTATGAGTACCTTCTCTTGCATATGAGCTTGTTGATTTGAAGTTGACCAATTCTTCATGGCAGCTTGTAGTAGATCCCTTTGGCCTGGGATGGATAGTGATTCCCACATAGATATATTCACATTTGTCTTCTTCATTTGTTCAATGATGCTAAATGGGGATGAAATATCTCTTTGTTATCCCTTAGCCTGCATACTCTTTTCTTGTACATAGGCTACAACAGTGGCATTTGAGCTGGTCTAGAAGGTGGCTTGGGCTGTCCTTGCACATTTGGAACTACATTTTGCTTGCCAACACTTTGTGGAGTGATGGAAGGTTGTGGATCACCTAGAGCTAATGACTTCCCTTCACCAATATTCCTCTTCTTTGATCGTGTGTTGGCTGCTACATTTTGAGAAGTTGTTTGATTTATACCACAAAAATCTTCAGCCTGCCAATTCACAAGTGTAGTCTCATTTGGACTTGTATTTTGCTTAGATGTTCCTTGTTGTTGGTTTGTTTCTTGACTCACCTCACCCTCTACGCCAGTTGTTGTGACCATTAAAGCTTGGTTTAAAGAACCATTGAAGCACATAGACTGGTTGTGAGGTTCATTACATGGGAAACACCAATCATACTCTTGAGCTATATTATTTTGCACTGGCACTAAGGCTTTAGAGGTAGATGCACATTGGGGTTATAGGGCTAAAATGGTCTATTGGTAGGAGGCCTTACTTGATTTTGATTTATAGCTGGATTGGGTGGCCTATTAGGCTGATATGGTTTCTATTAGGCTGAGTTTGAGACTGATAAGAAGGTCTAAAACTTTGGGCTTGCTGCCTCTTGAGTGTAACCAGCTCATTGCCTAAAATTTGTAATTGTTTCATGACTTCTTGAAGTTCATTTGAGGCACTAGAGGATGAAGTAGAAGTTTCATTTGAACTCTAATTTCTAGGAGTGGGAATAGGAGCTAAAGTAGGTGCTTGACTAGTGCTTGGGCTTTCCAAGTTTGGGTATAAGGGCATGGGAGGCCTAGGAGCCAGTTTACCAGCTTGGATCAAACAATTCTCAGCCCTAATGGCAATGCTATAAGCTGTAGGTATATTTGCACCTCCCATGGATTGGATTAACATAGAAATATCAGAATTTAAAGCTTTGAGATAGTATAAGAAAGCACCTTCAGTTGTTGGCCTTACTGTCACTGGGATTCTATCCCATGTCCTTTGAAATCTGAAATTGAAGTCTGTTAGCTGCTCATTGGGAGCTCTCTTGATAGTTATCAATTGTTCAGTAGAGACAAATTATCTCCCTTTTCTCCAAACTGCTCATGGAGAGCTATGCACAACTGGTTCCAATTTTGGATAGAGCCTACCCCAAGGCTCTGAACCATTGCAAGGCTTTCCCTTTGAATGAAGATGTCAATAATTTGACAGTAATTTGCATCTCAACAATCTCATGCATTTCACAAACATTAGCAATATCTTTGACATGATCACTGGGAGTTGTCGATTTCCCCAGATAAAGTATGGAATGTTCTTCAATGCTACAACTGGAATTGGATTTTGTGCATTGAGAGCAAGTGGGCTGCTGCCAGTGAAGTTAACATAAGGGTTGTGTTGTACCATTCTAATTAGCCTGAGAACCCTTATTGATTGGGTGAAAGGTCTACCAGGTGGAGGAGTTGATAGAGTTCTGTTTGGTGGAGATGGAGACCTTTGAATTCTTCTTCCCCTCTCTCTTCTTCCTAGGGATAATTGCTAGATACTCAGAAAATCCCTCCTCTCTAGCCCTTGACCTTGTTTGGATCCTTCTCATGAATCTTCAGACTTGGACTACTAAAACCAGTTGATTTTATCTCTTTGGAGTCGCCAGATGTGCAAATCAGGGCTCTTTTTAAGTAAGAAACTTACAAAAATGCACATCAACTTTGTTGTAATGAATATGAAGACATCTAAGGTCCCACCGGGCGTGCAAAAACTATTAGTGCAAATCCACAGCACCCCCAAAATGACCTATGGATAAGCTTTTCTAAGGCAATGTCATTTGGTGTGAATGCACAACATTGAATCTTTTCCCCAAGTGTGGGATTTGCAAAAATGGGACAAAACTCTCCAGATTAAAGGTTGGTTCCTCTACTGCTCTGATCAGATGTATGCATGAAATTTGTAGAGGTTTAACTCAAAATCCTACTCTAATTATGCCAAAGAGACAAGGATAGAAGAGAGAAAAGAAGGTAAAACTAAACTAACAAGGTGATACACCAAAGGAGTGATGGACATCTATTTCTAAAAATTCACACATATTATAGAAATGCAACACACATCATGCACCAATTGCTAAAATGTAATGAAGGATCAGAATGAGGCAAACAACACAAGAAAGGATTGAAAACTCATTCACAGAGCTTGCATTGTCATTTCCATTTTTAAATACAATGCATTACAACAGCAAGGAGGTAGAAAACATGTTGCAGTCCTAAAAGAGGTATGATATTCCACAAATTCACTTTCCAGGGTGAAGGAGGGAGCTTGTAAAACATAAAAACATCCAACCCTTTACAAAATGAGCCAAATCTGGCTTTTAACAATGAAAACCCAAGTTCGGAAGGAGAAATGCGAGAAAATTGAAATGAATGATTCAACCACCGACCAAATCCATCAAAATAACATGGGTACCCTTAAAAGTTCATTCCCCAAGATTTTTGACCATGCTGGAGAAGAATGGAAGCCATACTACATTAAAAATGGTGGTTGAATGTCGATTCTGCTCTTTTCCCCATGCCAAAGGTGTTTTTCTCATTTTCTCTCACTAAACTCCACCAAAAAACAAAATTGAAGATTCCATCATGTAGAGGACTTCAATAGCTTTCCAATGACACAAAAATCAAGAAAAACCAAGCTCTGGATCGAAATATATGCCCCTCTGAAGATTTAGGGAAAAACTGGGGCAAAAATCGGGTCGGTGGGCCGAAACCTAAAAATTTCCCCTTTTTGAATTTGGGAAAAATTCCTTAAAAAACTTTGTGCCTTGCTCACGCTTTCTCTGCTTTGCCATGTGGCACATTCCCCATTCGGGCCGCATGTTCAAATGGCCTTTTGATGATTTTTTTTTGAATTTTGGAAAAATTTCCAAAATTCCTCCATGCCCCCCATCGCCCGCCGCCACGTGGCACGCTTTGATTTCGCGCCGGCTTTGAATCGATTCTCTTTCCTTTGCGGGCCCATGCAGGAACAAATTTTCCTTCGCACCATTTTGAATACTTTGGCAAAAATTCCAAATTCTCCCCATGCCCTTGACCTCCGTTGAGAATACGACATGTGGCATCCTCCTGTCAAGCATACTGGAGGGTGTCAAAATTTTCATTTCCTCCTTGGCGGTCCTGTGGGCCAATTTTCCCTTTTCGCCCTTTACTATTTTGGAAAAAGCCAAAATTCACTCCACCCTCCGACCCCGTTGGTTCCATGGACACGTGTCACATTCTTATTGGTTGTGGGGCTTCTGGGCCAAAAATTTCATTGCACCATTTTTTGGAAATTTTCTCAACTTACCCCCGCCGGTCCGACCTCCGCCGCCACATGGCACCTCCTCATTCACGTGGGCCTCAAGCCATTTCTTTCTCCACGGGCCCGTGGGCAAAATTTTCCCTTTGCCCTTGCGCTTCCTTGGCAAATTTTTCAACTTACCTTTGACCCATGCCATTCCCGCCGCCACGTGGCACATTCTTATTGGTTGTGGACCTTCCCACGGAAATTTTCCTCAAAAACTCCGTGAGCCATAACTTGCAAAATACAAGGAGTTAGAAGGAAAACTTTACCTTTCTAGAAAGGTGAGAAAATTCTCTATCTAATGAAGCCATTTCCAGATAATTTTGAGTGCCTGAAAAGTGGAAAAATTCGATTGAGGCACAAGGAAGGAAGGAATGAAAGAAAGTTAGCCAAAAATAAGCAAGGGGCTTATTTTGGATAACATTGACTTTACGAGAGAAGTTGCTTCATAGAATCTGAGAATAGTCTTTATAGATTTTTCCTCAAGAATAGAATCCATCAGAAGCAAGATTATGTCATCAATAAATTGTTGATGTGAAGTTGTATGATTGGTGGAAGTAGGTTTGAATCCTTTTAACATGCCATTATTCATAGCCTTAGTTATGGATCTGCTAAGGTTGTCAGACATAATTATAAAAATTAAGGGGGATATGGGATCCCCTTGTCTTATACCCCTACTGCTGGCAAATAATCCCACCAGAGTACCATTAACAACCACTGAAAATCTAGAAGTGGTAATGCAGGCCTGAATGATTTTTCTAAATTTGCTCTGAAAACCAAATGTTGATAAGACCTTATCTAAAAATTTCCAAGACACTCTATCAAAGGCCTTATGCATGTCTAATTTTATTGCCATACCTAATTTTTTAATTTTTTCCATGGAGTGAATGGTTTCATGAACCCTGATTACCCCATTCTACATAATCATTCCTTTTATGAAGCCACTTTGTTGTTTAGAGATAAGATTAGCTAGCAAAGGTTGTAATCTAGTAGCAATAATTTTGGTAAAAATTCTATAAACAACATTTACCAGGATGATAGGTTGGAAATCCTTGAAGTCTTTAGCATCCAACTTCTTTGGGGCTAGCACAATGTGAGTATTATTCAGCTCCTTTATTAGATTTCTTGTTCTATAGAATTTATTTATAGCTTTCAACAGATCTTGCGAACATATATCCCACAAATTTTGGAAGAAATTCGCAGAAAACCCATCAGGTCCTAGTTCCTTGTCTCCTTCAAGTGTAAAATTTCCTTCTTCAACTCCTCAATGGATACATATTTTTGAGACTTGTGAATCTCTCATTAGGGATATTATTACTTGGGATGGAATCTAGAAGGAAAGAAATTGCTTCCTCATTACAGATATTACTTTCCATCAAAAAATTCTCATAAAATTTTAGAGATTCTACTTTTATGTCATTTTTATCCTTGGTAACAGTACCATTTCCTTTTGATCCCTTAGTGATTCTGTTGCAGGCCATGTGCTTAAGGGTGGTCATGTGAAAAAAATTTGTGTTCCTATCATCAGCCTTTAGCCATATAGCTTGGGATTTCATTCTCCAAAAGGTTTCCTCTCTATTGTTGATGTTATGTAAATCAGAAAGTAATTTCTTTTCAGATGTTGATCTTCATAATTCATACCTTTGATTGAGATTCTCAACTCAATCTCTTCAAGTTGTTGTTTTAGCTCTTTTTTCTATTCAAAAATATTGCCAAATACCTCTTTGTTCCAGGTTCTAACTTGTTGCTTTACATTTTTCAGTTTCTGGATTAACCTAAATTATGTTGTACCTTCTCCATCCCAATTCCACCATTCTTTGATCCTATCCATAATGTCTTCATGCTCCAGCCACATTTTTTTGAATTTGAAAGAGTTATGTGATGGTTTGGACCAATTGTAAAGATTAAGAGCAATAGGATTATGATCTGAGCCAATCCTAGGCAACGAAGAGAGGTGAAAATCCTGACTCAAAATCCAATTAGCAGAGATGAGATCTCTGTCTAATCTTACTTGTATCAGACTCTCACCAATTCTTCTGTTAGACCAAGTGAATTGGTTGCCATGAAGCTCAATATCCATGAGGTTAAGAGAAGAAACAAACTCAAAGCAAAGTCACCCATACTAACTGAGAAATCAAAGCTACCCCCATATTTTTCCCTGGGGTTTAAAGGGGTGTTAAAATCACCCATGACCAACCAATTATAATCCTTAAAACTGCTTCTAAAGAATTTTAACTCTTCCCATAATTTTCTTCTGCCAACAACAGTGTTGGGAGCATAAATGTTGGAAAGGATCCAGATTGAGTCATTTTTAGAAGCATGAAATTTAACAGCTAAATGATTATGAGAAGCTAAAATCACATTACCATTGAGATATTTGTTGTCCCAAAAAATTGCTACACCTCCGAAGCGCCTTGTGAATCAACAACAATAAAATTAGAATTCTCCCAAAAATTCTTTTGCATTCCTTCAAAGTTTTTGTCTTCATTTTAGTTTCTTGTACTAAAAGAATGTTAGGTCTGTTGGATATTCTAAGCTCTTTAAGCATCCTTTGTTTAGGACCTCCATTCAGTCCTCTAACATTCCAAGATAAAATCTTCATCTAAAAAAATTTGGGGAAGTAGTTGTCGGATGGCCCAATTGACTTTGAGTTCCATCTGCAATCTCTTTCTCAGTCTCTTTCTTTCTTAGTTCCTTTTTTGAAGGTCTACTTTTTTACTATTATCTCCAATATCTACCACCTTTTTAGCAGATGATCTAGTGATCCTTGATGTAGAGGCTTCCCAATTCCCAATTTTCTTCTTTTTATCACTGTATAGTGCTTTAGGAATCTCTTCAAACCCTTTCATTCTTCATTTTTAAAACTTCAATGAAGCCATTATTCAAATCATTTTCACAGTCAGTGAGAATATTTAATGAAGCTAGGTAATCTCCCCTTCCTCTTTTCCATAGTCTGAATCCTTCTGCTGCAAAGTTATTGATTTGGCGTTGAATGAAAGATTTTCAACCACAGGAGATCGAGGGGGATTTTCCTCATTCATGAACTCATCTAGTTCCTTGTACTCTTCATCTTCATCCAGATCTTCTAATATGGATTCTAATTCGATTCGACTCATACTTCGTCTCATGTCCTTGATGTTGTTAAGGTACTACTTTGTATTTGTTCCTTATGTTGATCGTGAGAAGAAGTAATCTATTGATCAACAATCAAATCCTCCATCCTCTCATGATCTGAAACTATCAGGTTAATTGAAACCCTTTCGTTATCTTCATCCACTTCTATGTTTAGCTTTACAGGCATTTGAAGATCCATATCTTTTCCCTTGTCTTTTCCTTCAAATCATCTCCTCCCTTTTTAACTGAGGGAGTTTTTGGTCTCCAAAGCTTCCTACAAACTATAGAATCATATTAAGTATTCAATTGTATGATAAATATTTTAAATTATATATGTTTTCCCATGTATAAATACAAAGTAAAATGTAATGTATTCAATAATTATATTTTTTATACAATAGAAGGTAAACATATTATATATACACTTAGATGTTAATAAATATAAATTTTAATCACTATATATTTAAACACATATTTCTTTTTGTGCCTGCTAAGCTAAGAAAAAAATTCAAGTAACTTTGTTGTCGCGAAAAATTTCTCATTTCGACAACCAATTTATGAACCCGAAATTTATTTTAAATTTAATGTGAAAGTAAAGATAATAGATTTAAAGTAAAATATTTTTTTAATATGCTACATATTATTGGAGAGAGATAGAGTGTTGTTATACACATCAATGCATGATTCTATAAAAATACTAATGTATCTATTATGTGAACTCATGATTTATTTGTTATCATTTATAGCTTTACAATATGATTTCTCATATAGGAATAAACTCAACCATGAAAAATTTAGTCTAGCCTAGCATCAACTAGGCTATAATTCTTCTTTGTAGAAAAGGTTTGTTTATCATAGTGGCCACACGGCTTAGTTGTTTTTAATATAAGCAAAAATAGTTTTTAGGTTTAGCCATTGGTCATTTATTTATATCATGTTTTATACTGAAAGATTAAAAATTTAAATTTATAACACCACTCCATTACAAACATGATATATTTACCCTTCGGAATAGGTTAGAAGCCACTAGGTTAAACAAGTAGATCACGTCATATCTAAAAATTGGTTGAATAGCTTCTCGATTGCAAGTCCAAGTTTTTTAAATTTCCATAAAAGTAAAATAAAAATTATAAATATCATAAGATATATATAAATCTATATATAATGTTAAAACACATAAAATGTTTATGTTTAGAACTTTTTGTCACTCAATAAACCCTCTAGTAAATAAAGTAGAGGAATCTTGTTTTATGAAAACAAGATATGTATACCTTAGGTATGGATTTAAGAATATGAAGTAAGATAACTTGAGCTTAGCGGCTTCTAGGTTATGACACCACATAGTATTTTGATCTTGGCGCAAAGTGGTTAGGATGTAACAAATTAAATTAATATATTATGAGCTTAACGATTGCTAGGTTATGACAGAACATTTAAATTAAACCTTGCGATCGTTATGATTTAACATTTTCATTTAAGATATTATGAGATTAGTAGATGATGTGTTAGGGCATGACATAATATGTATCGACAAGATTTAAGAAATTAATGGAATATATTTTTAGCTTAGTGGCCTCAAGGTTTTGCCACAACATATTATTTAGAGCTTGTAGTGGCTAGGATTTAACAATATCAATTAAGATATTATTATATTAGCAAATGCTATTCTAGGTCATGAACATAATATGTATCAATAGGATTTAACAAATTAATAGAAGATATTTTGAGATTAGCAATTTGTTAGGTAATACCATGACATAATAAGCTTACTCGTCCACCGGGATATGCCTAAACATAATATCCGGATCTTAGAGGTCATTGGGATTTAACAAATTCCATTAACATAGCTTAAGATTAGCGGTCATTGGGTAATTGAACAGTGTAATAAATCAAGCTAAATGGTCACTAACATTTAAAAATTAAATAAATACATTTTGAGCTTAGTGTCTACTAGGTTATTCCTCACCATAACTAAATAAATTATATTATAATCTTAGATGTTGCTAAATTTTAAAAAAATAATGTAAGTTGTTTTAAGCTCAACGAACGCTATGTTAAGCAATGACATTTAATTTGGAGAATCGTATAATAGATAAAATGTTGACATTTAGACCTTAGTCGTAATTAGGTAAAACCTATAGTAAATAAAGCAAAGGAATACTTTTTATGGAAATCAAGACGTGTATGCATTAGTAATATTTATTATTTTTGGCCGATGGGGTGGGAGTGGTGCGGTCAAGTCACATGGTTGTGTGCTTGCCCACCTAGTTTCAAATACCCTCGAGGCACAATCCTCCCTCGAGAGGTGGTTTCACCGCTAGAGGCGGCATCTCTACTCGTGCTAACACTTGGTGGTTACTCCGCCGCCGACGCCGGTGGCTGCTCCTCTCGCCGCCGACGTTGGTGGCTCCTTCTCCTCTCGTTGCTGATCTTAGTGATCGCTCGCTCCTTTGTTTTTATCCTCTCACCGCTATCGTGGTTGCTCCTTTCGCCGCGACTTTGGTGGCCGCTCCGCCAAGCACGACCCCGTGGTTGCTCCTCTCACCGCCGACGCTGGTGGTGCTGTTCTAATAGTTGTCCCACTCACTGCGATCGTTGTCTATGGTCGCTGTATCTTCACTATGGTTTCATGGTTGCTTCAATTGGGTTCCTAATAGTGGTCCCCTTCATTGTAACCAGGTTGTGGATCCTCTTAAAAAAACTCCTCAAGTGTAAAAGGATGTGGGTCCTTTCAAACACCCTCAATTTACCCTCACTCCAAAAAAAATATTTATTATTTTTGATTTAAGAATTTAAATAAAAAAATTCTGAGCTTAGTGGTCGTTAGGTTATGCCACAACATTTTTTTTGGAACTCCCATTCACTAGGATTTAACTATTTAAATTAAGAGATTATGAGATTAGCGAGATATTATGCTAGGCTATGACATGATATGCGTTGACAAGATATAAAAAAATTAAAGGAAGATATTTTGAACTTATTGGCCGCTAGTTTAAGTCACGATATAAGATTTGGAGCTTAGAGTCGCTAGGATTTAATAAATTACAAGTTATAGAATGATCTCATAACCTTAGCCATGATGTCGAGAAAAAATAATATCATTTAAATATTCAATCAACAAGAAGGTTTCAACAACTAACTTCGTTCCTAGTTATAGCCAAGAGGATCATTTACAAGCCTAAAAGGTCAAAACTTGCATAATTTATACAACATCCCCTATAATGGTCTCGATAAAGCATTTCCTTGTTTACACCCTGCCTAAAAATCATTGAATGTTAATTCACACATCAAATCTAACTAATTTCATTCACTCCTGTTTGTACTTCCTTGTCACCAAACTTGTCAACTTTTTGATTCACAACTTTTATACACAAATAAGAAATTTCTTGTCCTTAACATCCTCTAGGGTTATATTATGCATTGATCCTTTTATGCACTCCATACAAAGTTAACACCAACATTATCTTGGTTTAAAAGTGATTAAAATATTGACTTTCATTAAACTAGTTCCCAAAATGCACTTAAGACAAATTATTCTTGCATGTGCATGACTAGCGTTAACTACGGCTACCTAAAAAAATTTCAAATTCATTATATCTCTCTTAACATTTCAAAGGCGCACATAACATCTTATCCTCCAACTCTTTTTACTTCTAGCTTTATCCTACCTTATCACTTCTTGCTCTTAAAGGCCTAACTAGCTTAGGAAAATCTCTTTAGCTTCGTATCTTTGCATTTAGGACTAATCAAGATTTATAGGCACCCATGTAGCCATTTGTTTTCTGGCCAAAATTTTTCAAGTATCTAACTAAAAGCTAAGAACATGGTTCTTATGTTAACTACAATCCGTTATTAGCCCTTGGACCATGTAGATGATAATGTCAAAATAATGTAATGATTATATTTACATTCCACAAATGAAAGTTAAATTTTCTTATTTTAACAGAGACAAAGGACACATGCAAGATTGTTTCTACAAGATTTCAGAACTAAATTCTAAGTTTTGAGGTTTTTAATCGATCTTTCCTTTTAAAACCCTAAGTATGTCCTATATAGGCCTTAGAAGGCTTATCTTGCTATATATTTTACCTCAAATATATTCATAGTCCCAAATTCATCATGAAGGTACATTTTTATTGGGTTTAAATGATGATATTACCAAAAACTCATGTCAACCAAGTTTAGTTCTTTCCTTCATGTGAAAGTTCTTTATCTTACTCATGGAACATGGTATGAAACCCTCAATCTTAACAATGAAGGAAGTTGAGCTCTCTACTTTGTGAATCTTTTCTTCATCAATGAATGCATACATGTCATTATTAAGCTTATATACTTTGTTCCCTTCACCATCAGGACATGATTCTCCTATGAAATCTACATAGAGTGCTACAGATTGCTACAGTGGTTGAGTATGTACCAATTTTTCTTATCTAAAAGGTAACATCTTTGTCTCAGATTGCACATTCTTCTCAAACATGAATGATATCAACTATTGGATTCTTACCTATCACAAATATCCTTCACCACTACATGTACTAGGTTTTAGAAATCTTCTTACTTACCACAAATTAGCAAGTACCATGTTGCACTTGCATGGTATTATTAATACAAGTTCCTCTCCCTTCCAATAATGGAATCACTCAAGATCAATCAAACACATCACAAACCATATCTTTCAATAATGAACCAAGTCACAAAATCATGCACAAAATTCAATCTTAAAAAATCACAAGAACTTGAGGATATCAATCACACAATATCACAATACTTACAAGAAGCATGCAAAAATAGTGGCACACTGAGTTTTCCTTCAATATTACTCTTGAAAAATTACACTTTATGATTCATAATTGGATAGGATGAGGAATTGAAGTTACATTCTGCCTCATATATTTTTTGAGTCAACCCTTAATCAATTATCATTCTCATTTGGTTATTTACAAGTATGTTCATGATGAGATTCCATTCAAGAGGGGGTTACTTTTTCTTAACATGCCTATGTTTAGCATGACTAGATCATGAAATATGATTCTAGAAAGGTCCTAATACCCCTTTTTGGCTCATTCCACCATTTTACTTAATTTTCAAGCTCTAATAATTCATTATAAGATTAAACCACGCCTAAAATGGCTCATTATGTTCAAATTTTCATTTAGGAGAGAAAATGCCTCTTTTGGATTTTGAAAATCCTAGACACCAACAAAGACATATAATAGGCACCTAATGACCTATATAAATCTACTATAACACCTGAAAAGATAAATCTAATGCCCTTATAACTTTTTTATATGCGATTAGTGATGCTCCTACATCATACTCTAGGGGTAGGAAAATATTAGACCTCATATCTTTGTCTTCTTCTTCTTCTTCTTCCAATTTATTTACTTCTTCATCCTTACTCTAATATGATGTTCATATTTAGTTGGTTCATAATCTTTGTCTTAACTCATGTGACTTTATTTGATTTCATCATGTACCTATTCTTCCTAAAGAAATAATTCATTTCCATAGGCTTCTTATTCTTCATTTTCTTCGTCAATATTCATATATACCTTTTGAGTATGTTATTGTTATCATTCCTTGATTACATCACGATTCTCCATGAATTTTATCTTATTATCCATAATTCAATTTATTTTGCTCATCCACATCATGCTTTTCTTCATTTTCACCCCCATTTATTTGTTTATACCTTCATTGTCATTATCCTTTACATTTGCCAAGTTTCTCTAGCACTCATCTTAACTGTGACCTCATCTTTTCCACTAATCCAGTTCCACATACTTGTGAGATCTCTCCATAACCTCTTCTTCACACTAACTATTATATTGTCACCCTTATCCGATCCACGATTAGCTTGAGATTGACCATAAACTTCATCTTTTATCTTTTCTTCACTCTGGTTCTTTGTTTCTTCATTCAAGGAATCATATCTTCTCTCTTCTTCTTCCCTTTATGTACCTGAATTCACACATTCAAATTCATAGTCAGATTTAAAAAGTTGAGGATCTTTAGCCTCTTGAGAATCTCAATCAATGAGCTCTTCCTCTTCATCACTTTGTTGCTTCACTTCATCACTTTCTTCTTCATACACTATCTCTTTGTCAACTTATTTTTCTTGTCTTCTAAGCCTCTTATTTTCTAACTTAAGCTTCCTCTCTTCTTGTCTTAAGTCATTTAGCAAATTATCTCTCCTTCTATTCCTCACAAATAGTTGTAATGACCACTTATATTTATTCTTAATCACCATTTCATTTGGTCATTATAAATCTCTCGTCTTTCGACCATCTCCACCAACTGCTGTCCAATATCTCTATTCAAATCTTGTATCTCCTCTTGCATCCTCAACTATCTCTCTTTTTCCAGCTCTTCCTCCTTTCCTCTCTTATTTTCCATTCTCTCTCTTCTTTTTCCCTCTTGTTTTGATTTAATAGCTCTAGTAAAATTTTAGGCATATCTAATCTTTGGTTTTCTTTCATCTTCATCATCTGTCATATTTGATTTTCAAGGCCCAACAACCCTTTATTCCATCAAATCTCTTCTTTATATCCTCATCTCTACCAATTTTTTTCTTTGCTACTCATGCTCCCTTATCTTCTCATGCATGTTTTTTTACTTGACCTCTTCCCTATCATTTACAAATTTATTCATCCAATGTGGCAAGTATATACCCATGGTCTATGGCTGGTTTCAATATCTTCTCCTCACTCACCTTCACATGTCCCTTCATTCACTACACACACTTGAACACACTATTAACCATAAAATAATGTGTTCCAATATCAAACAACTAAGATCCATACTCGATAACAAATGATGTAGAGAAAAGATAACATAATTTATATATTCAATCAATAAGAAGGTTTCAACAACTAACTTCACTCCTAGATCTACCCAAGAGGATCATTTACAAGCCTAAAATGATAAAACTTGCAAAAATGACACATCATCCCCTAAAACGGTCTCCACCAAGAATTTCCTTGTCTACACCATGCCTATGGAATAATTTTCTAACAACCAATTTCAATACCTCATAATTATGGGAAATATTTTCTTTACTTCATAAATTAAACATATGCCTTTAGAGATTTAAATGTACTAACTAACATTTAAATCGGTATGTTATAATTACAATTCTTCACATAACAAATAAATAAAACACGTACAATTTTGTAGGTCTGCTAGATCCTACTAGATCTCCCATATATTACTCTTTCGAGTCAGTATACAAAGTATATAACTAGTGTCCTTCTCAAAGCATTGATTTTGTAAGTGTTTTATAAGTGTCTACCTAAGGTTCATTCAAACGAATCCCATCGGAATAGTACACTTTTATTAGAACTAGGTGCATCCTAACAGTGTAATGTCTTACACTACTTCGGCCAAAGTTTATGATTCATGCATTACATGATCTACTTCTAGAATGCACATCGTCTCAAAAATACGTCCCATAACGACATCACTTGGTTACGTTATCGAATTGAATCATCTATTTAAGTTAATCAAATTCAAGTTACCCACTTGATACAAAAATTGTTCATCCATTATGATGAAGCACGTGTGCCAACTTAGGTTACCTATGGGAGAGAAAAATCTCACATAATGATTTTCTTTATCAAGAAATAAATTTCTTCCTCATAGCCAACATAAGTTGGTACAATGGAACTAGACCAAAGCTGTATAAACAACCTCCGCATCTTAGCCTGACAACCCAACTTCCTTACTAATTATGAAACCCATAAAAAATGTAGCTTGAGGGACAAGTTAGGATAACTATTATATGGTTGTATTCATTGAACGACATGCGTCATTTAATGAACACCGTACTCTGCCGAAAGCCATCCGAAGTTGGCTGCCGAAAGTACCATGTAAGTGTTTCGTAACAATTCACCTCATTGAATTATTTTTACAATAGGTTTATATTTCATAGTGCAAAGCAATATTCCATCGCATTAATTATTCAATCTTACGGTCCATAAATTAGTTTTGACAATTATTCCTAATCAAATTCCATAAGTTTTTTATGTATATTAATTAAACATTTTAAAATAATTAGGAAGCATCTTTGCATTATTAACGCAATGCATTATTCTTCCGATTCTTTAGGGAGATAAGTCAAGAAACTCTATTATCAACGGTGGCAATATCATTAGTGTGGGGTAATGTTGGGTTGGAGAAATTTCCTAAGTGTTAAAAGGGCAAGCAAATGGAGTGCATAGGCATATGTAATTATTAGTGAAGAAGGGCACGCCCGGGAAGACAAGTTTGGGACTTAGCTGATTTTGCATGGCATGGGCTAAAAATAGGAAAATCAGATGGAGTGCAGATCATGCAAAGATAAGAGTATGAAGACTTCGTGGCTACAACATCTACTAATAATATTTTAAAGTTTGATGATGTGGTTAGTATAATCTTGAATGAAGAAATTCATAGGAAGAGTACGGAAGAATCATCATCTAGGAATGTTTTGAATGTAGAAAGCAGTAATGGCAAAAGGAGAGATCAAAAGTAAGAGTAATGGGAAATCAAAGTCAAGTGATAGCATATATAAATCCAAAGGTAAGGGAATTACATGTTGGAAATGTAGAAAGAAAGGACATGCAAAGAAATATTGTTGGTCAAAGGATAAAGAGAACTAACAACAGTGCAAAAGTAAAGAAGCAAATCTTGTTGCAGTAGAGGTAATGCAAGATGCTCTTATTCTTTCTTTAGATAATAGAATTGAATAATGGGTTTTAGATTCAGGAGCTTCTTTCCATGCAACCCCTAATAAGGGTTATTTCAGAAATTATGTCCAGGGCAATTTTGGGCATGTTTATTTGGGTGATGATGAACCTTGTAGTATTACTGGTAAAGAGGAAGTTCATCTAAAATTGCAGAATGGAAATACATGGGTATTAAAAGATGTGAGGCATGTGTTAAGCCTTGAGAGGAATCTTATTTCTACATGGCAACTAGATGAAGTTGGTTGCATGGTTACATTTACAAGAGACTCTTGGAAAGTCACCAAGGGTGCTTTTGTTATGGCAAGAGGTAAGAAGGTAAGAACGATATATTTATATACATGTGTTTGATTCTTTTTCTACATTATCTACTTCATATTTAGATGCATGCATGTGGCATAATCGGTTGGGCCATATGAATCAAAAAGGAATGCAAATATTAAAGGCTAAGGGTAAGTTATGAGATTTGAAAGATTTAAATCTTGATTTTTGTGAGCATTGTGTCTTTGGAAAGCAAAAGAGAGTGATATTTCTCAAAGTTGGGGCAACTAAGAAGGAGAAGAAATTAGAGCTTGTACACTTAGATGTGTGGGGACTAGCTCAGGTAGCTTCTCATGGATGATCCTAGTATTATGTTACTTTCATTGATGATGTTATAAGAAATGCATTGGTTTATTGTATTAAACATAAATCTGATGTTTTTAGACTTTTAAAAGATGGAAATCCCTTGTTGAGAATGAATCAAATTCAAAGTTAAAGTGCCTTAGATCTAACAATGGTGGTGAATATTGTAGCAAGGTTTTCAATTATTATTGTTTAGTGAATGGGATATGTAGAGAAAGGATGGTTCCAAGAACACCACAGAGAATGGTGTTGTAGAAAGAATGAACAGGATAATCATGGAACATGCTAGAAGTATGAGAATACATTCTGGATTGCCTTTACGTTTTAGTGTAGTTGATATACAATGATTTATTTAATTAACCGTGGGCCTTCAAGTTCACTAGATGGAGGAATACCATAGGAAGCTTGGACCGGAAAAGAGGTAGATCTTTCTTTTCTTAAAGTTTTTAGTTCAAAAGCTTTTATGCATATTGATAAGGAAAATAGGAAAATGTTGGATGCAAAATCCAAGAGATGCACTTTCATTGGTTATGGATCTAGTGATTTCAGATTTTTTGGGATTTAGAGAATTCTAAAATTATTAGGAGTCGTGATATTGAATGGAATGAAAAGAGAATGTACATGGATAAAATTTTGGTACCCAAAGATGAACCGATTGAGAAGTTTGTGAATTAAAATGAACTCTTAGATTTAAAAGTAATACTGCAAGGTTACACAAGATGGTGTCGGTGGTTGACTCGATGAAAATTGGTCGGCATAAGCGATATCGGTTATAGAAGAGTCAAAGCGGCATCGTTAGTAGAACCGATGTCGATTCTGGTGGACCGGCATTGGTCAGCGATGCGATTTGGATAAAAATGTCAGGAGGTCTAGAATGAGCCTCTGGCACCTCAAACTCCCGTGAGAAGGTCACAAAGGGTAAGTAAACCTCTAGAAAGATTTACACCTCCATTTTATTTATTATTGACTGATAATGGTGAACCAGAGAGTTTTGAAGAAGCAATGCAGGATGAGACCACATCTAGTGGGAACATGGCATGATGAAGATATGGACACCTTGGAATAGAACCAGACTTGGGATTTGATTAAGTTACCAACAAGTAAGAGGACATTGCAAAACAAGTGGGTTTACAGGATCAATGAAGAAGAGGGTAGACATAAAAGGTACAAGGCAAGGCTTGTAGTAAAGGGATTTGCACAGAAAGTAGGTATTGAATTTGGTGAAATATTTTCTCTTGTTGTAAAGATGAATTCTATTCGTATTGTATTGAGTTTAGTTGTAGTACATGATTTGCATTTAGAGAAATTAGATGTGAAGACGAATTTTCTTCATGGTGATTTGGATGAAGAGATTTATATGCAGCAGTCACTTGGGTATGAAGTCAAGGGTAAGGAGAAATTAGTGTGCAGGTTGAAAAAGAGCCTATATGGGCTCAAGCAAGCTCTAAGGCAATGGTACATGAGGTTTGATAGTTTTATGCATGAACATAGTTACTTGAGATGTGAATCTGACCATTGTGTTTATTTCAAGAAGTTTAAAAATGGGAACTATATTATTTTGTTATTGTATGTGGATGATATGCTTATTACAAGATCTAGTATGCAAGACATTGGTGAGCTTAAGGGAAAGCTAGCTCACACATTTTCTATGAAGGATTTAGGAGCTACAAAAAGAATCCTTGACATGTAAATACACAGAGATAGGAAGAATAAGAAATTGTATTTGTCTTAGGAGGATTATATCTATAGGGTGTTAGAAAGGTTCAAGATGCAGAATGTAAAACTGTTAGTACACCTATGGCTGGACACTTCAAATTGAGCAAAGATCAATGTCCTTCATCACATGAGGAGGTCAAATACATGACATGAGTGTTATATGATTTAGCAGTTGGGAGTCTCATGTATGCTATGGTTTTTACTAGACCAGACATTGCACAAGCAATGGGAGTTTTGAGTAGAAATATGGCCAATCCAGGTAAAGAGCATTAGAAATAAGTTCAACCGATACTCAAGTATTTGGAAGGGACATATAACATGCGGTTATGTTATGGAGGTTCGAGATATTTCATTATGTGGCTATGTTGATTCAAATATGGTTGGAGATCTGGATGGTAGGAGGAGCACTACTAGATATATTTTCATAGTAGGTGGGATGAAAGTTAGCTAGATTTCAAGATTGCAAAAGGTTGTGGCTTTGTCTACTATAGAGGAAAAGTATGTTGTAGCTACAGAGGCTAGCAAGGAGATGATATGGATGAGTAGGTTCATGAAAGAGTTGGGAAAGGAGAAAGATGATTGCAAACTATTCAGTGATAGTTAGAGTGTAATTAATTTGGCAAATAACTGCGTTTCATTCAAGAACAAAACACATTCAGTTGAGGTATCACTTCATACGACAGGTATTAGAGGATGGGCAGTTGAATTTGGAAAAGATTCATACAAGTGAGAACCCTGTGGATATGCTAACAAATCCATTAGAAAAGGAGAAGTTGGAGCTACACTCCACTTCTATTGGTCTTCGAGTTTGAGACTTGAAGAAGAAGAAACAAAGCTAAGGAAGGATCCAAGAATGATGATGTACATGTATGGTGCAGTAATTAATCTCCAAGTGGGATATTGTTGAGTTGTGGAGCTCAATTACTTCGGATTAGCATGCAATATGAAACTTGCTGGAAAACACAAAGAACCGAGCATCGATTATGGAGGCACTCGCATCGGTCACCTATGAGTGGCATCGGTCGTGCAAGGAGGAATTGACATCAGTTAGGGATAACCAGTTACATCGGTTACCTATGTGGGAATGTTTTATACATTAAATTAGATATATTGATTATAATTACATGGATAAGTGCCCTAATTTTGTATATGCCTATATAAGCATGAAAGCTAGGGTTTAGAAATAAGAATTAAGAAGAACTTGCAAAATTTGATAATTATTATGAGAATAATTGTGAGAGAGAGAATTCTTAGAGAAGAAGCAAAATCTTGAGTGAAAGACAATACTATACATCTAAGAGGTGTGGAAGATTGTAAATCTTCAATTGTATATCTTATCAAAGATTTGGATAATATATTGGCTTGTTTCTTGGTGGACGTAGCCACACTGGGTGAACCACATTAAATCTAGTGTTGATTTATATCTCTTGTTTTGTATAATTCTTTTGGTAGAATATCCGCTTTTATTTGCATGTATGCTTAGATCTAATATATTATATGTAAAATCGGTGTGCTAACCCCAACACGCAGATGGTGTGTTCAAATCCAATCTATTTAAATCTAGTTTGATCCAACATGAAAATATAAAAGAGACGAAGACATGCATGTTGAGTGCTTTGAAGAATTGTGCCTATCTGTAAAAGTCAACGTGTGTAAATTATGACGAATTGAGAACAACTATGTAATCGCCCTAGTCATAGGTGACCGGGGAAGGGTTAGGTGTTCCCAAACACTACTATCTAGCATTAGGTGTTGGTGTTGGTGTTGTCTTTGAAGACCCAAGTTAGATTATGGTTTGTTATTGTGGATGAAGATTGTGTTATATGGTAGCCTTTGAATTGTGATGTGAATCGCAATATAGGGTGGTGATTCACCCAATGTATGCCCCCTTGTTTGGGGTGCATGTGACATCACTAGGAGTATGCGTCCCAAAGGAGGGCCAACCGCGAATGACGAAACTAATGCCTTGCAGCGGGAGAGGGAGTGTGCTTAGTAAAAAATAAAGCACACACAATTAAAGTGGCTAGGAAACAAGTGTTAGTGCAAGCAAAGACAAATGCACATATAGAAAAATGTAAGCTAGAAAACAAGAAGATGGTGTAGACAAGCAAGAGTGCAGACAAAGTAGACCTTAAAAGAAGGTTTCAAACATGGGATATTACTCACAATGTCATAAGATAATCAAGGCTAAAGCCATTGAAAGCATACGGTGTGCACACAAGACAAAGGTCAAAGCCCGCAAATAATGGCATACAATGGAAGATAAGAACAAACAATCGGAAGAAATGTATCATACAACCATGGAAGTAAATAGACTGGAAAGCAAGCGCTACATATGAAACACTGTTAGAATTTAGAAAGATTAAAAGTAATCTAGAATAGGTTATTTCTTTCCTTGATGCAAGCTAGGTAAGCGATCATGTGTAACTCTAGGACCATTGTTAAGCATAAATCATCTAATAAAAACATCTTCCATTTCACAATATGTACTAATAGATCCATAAGGCAAATGGGTATACCACTAAATAACATCATCAACAAGACTATGATGGAAATCTTTTAGTAATAATCAATCATTAGAATAAGAAGCCATAACTAAACAATAATTCTTAAGATGCAAATATGGATTGTCAGTGTCATTAAAACATGAAAAGGTGGGCATGATAAAATCCTTAGGAAAAGATGAATTGTGAATTTTCTTTGGAATAGGATTTCCATGAAGAGAGTTATTATCAATGGAAGCATAGTAGGCTTTTCTTTTGAGTGTAAGAGATTGAACTTGAGATTGCAAATTTCCAACAACATGCATGAGTGATAATATATCATGTGAAGGAATCATAGAAGACGTGAGAGGCACATGAAGAGGTTGAAGTTTTCCATTATGAGTGATCATGGGAATGTGAGAAGAAGAAGCGGAAGATGAAGATGTTATGGGAACATTAGATGTAGATGCAAAAGAAATAAGAGGAGGTATACTAGTAGGAATAAAAGAATCAACATGAATATCATCTAAAGAAGAAGAAGAGGAAATAAGAGGAGAAGAACATGGAATATCGACAGAAATGCTAACAGTAGAATCAAAAGAAATAATAAGAGGTGAACTAGTAGGAGTGGTAGAATCACCATGAATGACATCATAAACAACCTCAGAAGTAGAAGAAAGTGGAGTGGAAAATTCACATTCAGAAGTCTTAAGAGAAGTAACATCCTCACTAACTGATTCATGATCAAAAATATAATCAACGTCGTTATTAGACAAAGTTTCACATGCAAGTATTTCATTAAGAGATTCATCAACATATAGAGAAGTAGTAGAAGAATTATCATGAGATTTAGCATTGCATTCATTGGAGTCATTTTCATAAATAAAAGAGACATGAGATATAGCTTTACATTCATCTTGATTAGCATTAGAAACATGCACATGTACATTTGTAACATTGGAAGTAACATCATTTTTATCTACAGTGGCACAATCAAGACCAAACATATAATCGATAAGAGCATCATCATGTGTTGTAACATTAATAGAAGGTGGAGTAGCCTCGGTGACTCTAGAAGAACAAGGAGAGCATTTAGTGAAGTTTTGGTCAGGTGAAACAATGCCCACACTAGAGTTGCAGAAACTAGTAGGAACTTTTTGTTCATTAGCAAGAAGTGATCTTTGAACTTTGTCATCAAATCGATCATTGTGATAAGAGCATTAATTTCAGCCTCAACAACGTCAAGAAGGATAAGATTCATACTAACATGATGCATAGCTTGCATAGGATAAGAGGATTTGTTGCTAGCCATGAGGGTTTTGTGGATCATAGGGAAATGAGTTCTAAGAGAGGGGTTCACCAAATGATTTAATAAAATATGAATATTAAATATAATTTCAGAGTCACTATGATAATATACAATAGAATACAAATGCTAAGCACTCTAAAGATGCAACCATGTAAGCAAATGAGAGAGATATGGCACTTATCTAATTTTTTCTTATCCGAAGTTGATATGGATTTGGAAAAACCGACGAATAGATTGGGAAGAATGTCAGAAATGCTAGATATAAATTCTAAAAGAGGCGGACAGAGTTGGACATGGGCGTCTGTGATAGGCAAAGGCTCATGGGTGCTAGAGACCACTCCTAGGCCTTGGTGACTATGCGAATGATCAAAATATGATTTTTCCTGTGTCATTAGGGTTTCACACTTATTCATTGTTGATCACATGTATGTCTCACTTGGATTTCAAGGTACTTGTAATCTGCAACAAAAATCCTAGCTACCTACATAAGCTCGCAAACACATCAAATTGGAATAAAAATGCAATATGTGAAGTCGGAGTGACCTCAATGGACATTCAAAGGATGAATTTATGAACGAGTGTTGCACTACATTCAAGAATCCATGTAGTTCTGTGTGCTTGTTTGTGAAATTGTGTCTTTAGGCTACCCTCGCACTTTATGATGACACCAAGATAGTGGGCTAAAGCTAGATAAAATGCAAATGTGTGGGATGGAATTCATAAACTTCCCCTTCCTATGTAGTGTATGCAGAGTAATCAACCCAAAAATGTAGTCCCTTTGATAGTATGTAGATATGCTTTCCCTTTAGAATTACCCACCCTTATAATGGTATGTATGTTGTGTATATATAGGGATCTCTTGTTTGAATTTTGACACTAGTGACATGACATGCCAACTAGGACCTCGGGATAGGAGTAAGAAAACCGAAAAAGGCTGACCACAAATGTAAAAAATGTGAACAAGACAAAGAGGACAGGAACACCCATGGTGGACAAGAGCATCCGGATGCTAGTGTTTAGACTAGGCATTGGCTTCTGGGATAACTAATGAAAAATGTGAGAAGGACCAGTGAGATAGGGATCCTTATGACTTGACCATAAATGGGTGTAGAAGTTACATATGTGAGAGATAAAGACAATAGAAACAATCAAAACAAGCAGATGGACTAGGAAGTGTGTCACCAGTGAATACTTTTTCTTACTCAATAACCATACATATAACAACATACTTGGAAGTTTAGTAAAATAATAGTATGTGCATGATTTTTGTCTAAAAAATGTTGGAGTCCTTGATATACTTGAAGGTACATGAGACCCAAATTTGTGTTGGTGTCGGTACGAGGCATGGTATTGAGACGTACCCCTCTATTCACGATTCCACAATGATAAGAGTGTCGAGTGCTTAGCCAATATACCACCCACCAATTATTTATACTCGGCTAGAACACCGAGTTGGCTTATCCCCTTGGTGATGAAATCCAAGTAGGTCCACCTGGGTAGGAGTGTTTTGATGTAAGTTTGTGTTGAATGTGGTTTGGTTGTGTGTGAGGGAAATTAAGTGAATGTAATTCATTAATTTCCTAATTAAACTATATGATTAGACAAATATGAAAATTTTATTTTAAGTCCCAAAAATAAATATTAGTTCGATGAAGACAACATACAAATATGATGCGAAGGAAAGAAAATTACAAAGAAAGCGTACCTATAATTTTGCTTTTGATTTTTTAGATTTTAGATCTATTTATTTTATTTTTATGAAAATAATTGCTCCAGAAGGGAAAAAACTTGCAAGGGTTAGCTAAAAATAGGAAAGCAACGAGAAAGCGTAGTGTTAGAGGTAAAGCTGATTGAGTAATCAAAAGAAGACCATAGGGATCGTAGGTGATTTGAAGGAATCGTAGGAGATTCACTAGGTGATTCTATAAAATTGCTAGCGATTACATAGCAGAACAACCGAAAATAATTATAGGTTAATTTTTAGTGAAAAATGAAGGGGACGGGGTCCCACCAGGTGTGTCAAGAATGTATCGGGTAAATTTTGGCTATTACTTGTGGAAAGTGTAGACACAAAATCATGCACTTTAGACATTATTTAGTCTCGATCTTATACTACTATTCTGTTAGCATGTGGATTTGCACGCATGCAAATGACATGCGGCAGTGTGGGAGCAGAAGTCCTCCTCGATGAAGGTGAGGTGCCTTTATTGAAAACCAAAGCGTATTTACATCTGTACATTCAAAATTGTATGTGGGGGGGTTTTGGAACATCAATGGAAGAAAAGTGAATGAAGGAAATGGAATGAAATGAAAGAAAGGAGTGGAATGGAATGGTGAAAGAACATGCACGAGAGTTACGTAAAAGCAGAGCCTAATATTGCATGAAGAGAAAAGATGAATAACCAACACAAATAAAACGGAGTTTGAGTTAGCCAAACAAGAACATGCAAAAGGGAACACACATGAGCAAGTAGATAGTCAGAGCTTGATCATTGTGAACTAGAACAACTGATTACTAATGTTGACAATAAGATCAAAGATAATATTTGCATGCAAGATTTAAACACCTAACATCTAATGAACATAAGAACACCAAATGTTACCAGAGACAATGAATGAGACACAAAGTTCTTATTCCATTAACTCCAAAATGTTTTTCACAAAGAACACAAAGTTTCTTCTGAAAACAAAGCTTGCACAAAAGTATCTTCTTCTCCTCTCTCAAAGTCACCCTTACAAATGAGCCCCTCACTTCCTTTTATAACCCAAAAGTTGGTTACAAAGTAGTTAGGGTTTTAAATGCACATTAAATAGGGCACTTGAGTGACTTTGACTTTTCTAACCAACTTGTAAAAAGTGACTAAAAATAGAAACCACTTAAGTTAAAAGGTCATTTAAGGAAAAATACATAAATAAAAGAAATGGGTACATGTGGACCCTACTTAAATGACTTGTATGCACACGTAGACATCCTAGTCAGCAATGTGCCACCTAGATCAAGACACCTAAGATCAGTGCCTTATCCATTGGGCCAAGAGTCCGCCTATCCCGATCGTACGGGAATGAACTCATTGACTGTGCTCTGCAATCCTCCAAATGAAAAGAGTGCTGAGTTTGAAACTTGAGCAATTCATCCACCCCTCTATCTGAGCAATATCATGGTGTGAGAAGATTTGTCTTCATTCGTATTCATATTCACAATTCTCCACATGCTCAAAGTACCTTTCCATGGTGAATTATTCATTTGTCACGAGACCGTAGTCGTTACGCCACCTTAGTTTATCGAATCCGACACGGTCTTTCGCCATTAGGAAGATCTTCAATAGCCAAAATTGCGATTCACTTTGCTGGAGTTATGTCCTTTTTCTTTGTCACCATCCCAAAGTGTTGATCTCCGAGCGAATTCGTGAGACTTGAGTCTTGGAAATCCATCTCCTTTTCCCCATTGTGAACGAGTGGTGTTGAAAAATCATCGAAGTGATTTATGAATTCGTTGACACACACCTTAGCGTAGTATTTGGTCTTTTTTGGAATGATGGATTCTAACATTTACGCAATCGCTTCCAAGTTTATCACTATTGGCTTGATGACCCTCTTTGATTCATCGGGATATCATGTAGCCAGGTGGGAACCTCTCCAAGTACCTCATTGTACATGGTTCTCGTGTTCGTTGGGAATTGATCTTCATCACGCTGAAGGGGATCACCTTTGGGTGTTGCTGAAATTGGATCTTCTTGTTGTGAGAAAGATGTTGTCGCCATTTTCTCCATTTGTGATGATTCTTCAAATGCAGGCAGTGAAAGAACCGGATCATCAACTTTTGGTTGAGAAGTTGTGACTACTTCCACAAGTTGGGCTGGTATATTTTGAGGTACTTCATCAACGAGTTCCACCTCTAGAAATTGTGTGATATAGATTACAGGTGCTTGCGCATGAACCAATGCTTTGAATTATAGTGTTGTGTTGTTGATTAGGCCTGAAGAATTAGGGCAATCATGCGAGCGAATGATGAGTGGAATGAGAAATTCTTGAGATGTGCTCCTTCTTCACTTAGGTGTTTAGGCGACTCAACTCACTAATGAGCCTTGATCATATCGCTCCTAGCTTGATTACGAGCTCATGCATTTTCAACTTGAATTCGAACTCCCATGGCGATCCATGCCCTTCGTGTCGTCTTACCTTCTTTCCAACCGAACTCCCGAGTTCTTCTCGCTCAACTCACTTGAATACCGAGCTTAACTTGACATTTTTGAAAAGAATGGTTTTACCACAATGCTCACGGTTCTTCCTTATTATATAACACTTGTAGTAAGAATGTTTTGGCTTTGCCATAATAAGCACATTTGTACCTCCCAAAGCGATGAGAAAATGCTGCATTACCAATAAAGACCTAATGCTGCCATGATGATGACCCGAGTTCAAGCCCTCGGCATGTCGATAGACACCCTTAAGACCGATTCTTGGCCAAAGAGCTCCTCGGTATTTTGGCGGTGGATTCTACAATCCGGCTCAATCAACAAGTTTTTCGAACTTTGGTAAAGAATACTTTTTTATTGTCTGATTGGATTTACATAATGGACAGGTATAAATTTTGCCTATCGCCCTTAGAGTTTCTCAAAGAGACCATTTACAAGTAACAAGGATGTAGTACACGGAGCGGCCAAGCAGGTATTTTCAGAGTTGGCTTTCACATTCAATTCATTTCTAGGGGAAAAGAATAAATGAAATGCTGAACAGTATGAATCGTTTCATTCTGCGCCGTAATAACCTTCATCAGGTCTCCTGTTAACACTCTGTCACTTAATCGATTTTGATAAAAACGTTTTGAAGGAAAATCCCGAATTTGAGGATGTATTGATGCTCTGAGCGAGATAACAAAATAGTTGGTCGATCTGCTTGTTGGAAGTGACTTTCCAAAATGAAAAGGCGAGTCAACTCAACTAAACCTTTATCTCGTTCTTCTACTATAGCTGACTGTGGTCATTGTTGTAGGATGGCCTGTAGCTTTCAGGAGCAAGTTTCTTAAGCAGCGCGCACTGTTATTGAACAAGATGAATAACATTCAACATTCCCATTTGTGTGCGTCATTGACTCGCGCGTGGGTTTTATCGGGCATTTGGTAGCGCATCATTCACGTTTGCTCTTAAAACTTTGTCTTTCTTTGTCTCTTTGCGCATTTGTGCACGTTTGGCTCTTCCCGCCCTTCTTGTCTCTTTCACGCTTATTCACGTTTTCTCTTAAAACTTTGTCTTTAAAACAATGCGCATATATTTGCCTTAATTCTTCTTTCTTTTCTTTGTGACTAATTTCTTTTGCTCACAATGGCGTGGGTTTCTCTTACATAATGTCAAACAAAATATTTTCTCTTGACTTTTTCCACCGGGTTTGATGGAGGAAATTACGAGGATTAATTTGACTTCCTCTCATCCGGGTAGTGGCTTAAGCCAGGAAATGGGAAAAGTAGCAGGCAATTGCCAACGGGAATGGAAAAATGGGTTCAGCGATCCCCGTCAATTTCCCCATGTGGGAAATTGGGGAATTTTATGCCCGTTTGCCAATCCATGATTTGGTGATTGGCAAAGGAAAACCAGCGTCAGGGGGAATTTGAAGGAAATTGCAGGAAAGTGGAAATCCAGGTTTGGGATGCCAACCGTGATTGAAACAAAAGCTAACTTCCCGGCACAAAACTTGTCGGATGAATCTTAATTTATATTTATTTAATTAAATACTCCTTAAGTGATTAATTTAATCAAACAAGGAGCAATTAATTAATTAAATATTAATTAATTATTTTAATGTATTTTAATGCGTTTTATAGCTTTGGCGGGAAGAGTTCTTGCCCGAAAATCACGAAAGCGAAGACCGAAGCGATCACAAAAATAAGGCGATCGCAAGGAGTCAATGAACCATGCAAAGTAATACTTTTCAAAATTTTCTCATTTTTAATTATTTAATTGTCTTTTTTGACAATTTTGCGCAGTCAAAATTGACTGATAACAGCTAGCTCTGATTGGGGACAAGGACTTTATGGACGCAGCAACGGACCCAGACCAAAATAGTCATGAACATGATCACAGAAAGATGGGGCACAAAAATGGGGCGACACGAGAGAGGAGACCGAAAAACAGAGGAACAAACAAACCAAAATCCTAAATACCTATGTACATACGAGGGAACAACTTTTTTCATTACGGTAATATTTGAGATACTGCCCACTGTAGGGCAAAGGCAAATGAGTTCCATCAGGATACGCCAAGTAGTAAGTACTATCTCCACAAAAGTGTCTTATTTTGAACGGTCCCAACCACAGTGAGTCAAACTTCCCATGCTTTCCCTTCGGCTCACGTCTTTTATCCCAGAGAAGAACTAAATCATTGATTTGAAACTGTCTCTCTTTAGTTTTCCTGTCAAACAACTTCTTTACCTTGGATTGATGTTCCTTGATCCTGTTGGCCACTTGACTTCTTTGTTCCTCAAGCTTGGTTAGAAACATGACTCTTTTATCTAATGCATTGGTGAAGCATTCATCATCAACTGCTTGAGCTAATTTTAACACTGGTAACTCCAATGTGACGGGAATTTGAGCATCAGTTCCATACAGAAGTTGAAATGGAGACATCCCGATTGCCCTTTTGGGAGTTATGCGGTCAGCCCACAATGCATCGTATAACTTTTTGTGCCAAGATCTTTGATTTTCTTCGACTAACTTGCGCACAATGGTAATGAGGTTTTTGTTGCTGGATTCAGCTTGACCGTTTCCCTGCGGGTAGTAATCTGATGAATGAGACAAAGATATCCCATATCCATAACAAAAACCTATCATCTCTGCAGAAGAAAAATTTGAGGCATTATCGAGTCCACAATCTTGTGAGGAATTCCATAACGAACCAATATGTTTTCTTTGATGAAATCACAAATTACTGCAGTAGATGTTTGTTTCACCGGTATAGCTTCTACCCATTTTGTAAAGTAATCAGTGGCAGTGAGTACGTGGGTATGACCAGCGCTGGAATTAGGGTTCAAGACCCCGATGAAATCTAAACCCCATTGTTGAAAGGGTTCTTCAATGACAACTGGCTTCAAAGGCAGTGCCGCCAACTTCGGTCTTCCGACAAATTGTTGACAGGCTTCACATTTGGTCACCCATTTCTGAGCATCAGAAAACATAGTGGGCCAGTAATAATGTGCTCTCAGAATTTTATGGGCCGTTACTGGGCTAGAAAAATGACCGCCGCAAGCATGATTGTGGAAGGCTTCCAGCAACCTAGGCTGTTGTTCTTTATCAACACATCTGAGGAACATGCCATCAATTCCTTTCTTGAACAACGTGTTATCCCAAATGACGTATCTGGCAGCTCTTAGTTTGATTGCTCGTTTCTCTTTAGCTGTCAGATTTTCTGGACACTCACCGTATGTGAGGAAATAGGCAATATCAGAATACCATTCATCCGTGGTACTGACAAAAACTACCAATGGTAAATTTCCTTCAACTAGTTCTTCTTCAGAGTTAACTCGTGGTTCATTCTCTGCAATGAGTTGGCAGAGTCCTCTCCCTCGAACCAACTTGGTAGGCTTGATGTCCAGATCATATTCTTGTATCTTGGAGACCCAATTACCTCTTTTAGATCCCGGTTCCTGTTGTGTCAACATTGATTTCACCGCGGTATCCGGAACTAAGACTTTGGTGTGAGAATTCAACACATAATACCTGAAGTGTTTTAGGGCTCTTACCACCACGTACGCATGTCTCTCAAGAGGAGTGTAATTAAGTTCATGTTTCTTGAATCCCGAACTCATGAATGCGATAGGAGATTCAATCCCCTCTTGATTGTGCTGAGTCAAAATGGCAGAGATTGTGTGTGGCGAAGCATAACAATAAATTATAAAATCCTTCTTAAAATCGGGACACACCAATGTAGGAGCTTTTGCAATAGCACCCTTGATTTGCTCAAACGCCTCTCTACCTTCCTTTGACCATTTGAAAGATTCTTTTCCTTTCATCATATCAGCGATTTCTTTAGTCAACTCGGCGAAATCTGGCACGAACCTTCTCAAAAAATTCACCTTTCCAAAGAAAGAGTGGACTCCAAGTTTACTTGTAGGCAAGGAAAGATTCTTTATAGCTTGAACGCGTTCAGGATCGATCTTAGTTCCTTCCTTAGAAACAATATGACCTAGGAGTTTACCTTCCGTAACTCCAAACACAGATTTTTTTGGATTCAGAGAAATCTTATGAAGTTTACACCTTTGCAAAATTTTCTCTAAATCTCTTAAGTGATCTCTCGCTTCTTTGAAAACAACCAAGTCATCTAGGTATATCACAATGATCTTGTCCTTATATAATCTGCAAACGCCATATCCATGGCCCTTTGAAACGTTGCACCAAAGCATTGATCAAACCGAAGGGCATTCTTCTATATGCGAAGCGTACCCGTGGGGTAGTGAATGCGATTTTATGTTGATCTTCTCTAGCCACCTCAATCGATTATAGCCGGAGAAGCCATCTAGCATAGATAGCATTTCCGATCCGATTCTTGCTGCGAGAATATGGTCCATGTTGTAGCGGTGGGTAGTTATCCTTGAGGGCCTTTGATTAAGATTGCGGAAATCCACGCAAATCCTAATTTCTCCATTTTCTTGCGACAGAGTACAATATTAGCTATCCAGGTTGAATGTCGAATAGGAAAAACTATTCGTGCATCTAGCATCTTTTGAACTTCATGAAATATTGTCCCTGCAATTTTGGGATTATATTGTCTTTGCTTTTGCACGAATGGGCTGCGCAGGGCTTGAGGGTATGGCATGCTCCATTTCCCTGGGTTGGAAAGACTTCAAATCTTCATATGAATATGCCAAGACGTCAGAATATTTGGTAAGGAGATTTATGAATTTCCTGCGCTCCTCAGGCGAGCAACATTTACCAATATTGATCAGGCGAGGTTTATCCTTGGTGCCGATATTAATTTGCTCATAGTCGGCGAGAATTTGCGAGTCCTGCTGCTCTTTCTCTTTAATAAACCTGTCATGTTTGTCAAAAAGTTCTTCGAGTGAAACCAACCCTTTGGGAATTTTATTTCCTCTGAGTTGAATGATGCCATCACCAGGATCTTCGTTCTCAACTCCTTCCTGATTGGGTGAGGTAGTTGATTCGCGAAATGCCGAATCACTTCCTTCAAAGTACAACTGTTCAAAATTTTCTCTCTTTTCCAAGAAGGCAATAATTTGTTGATCATCATTAAATACTTGCCAATTTTCTGCATTGTCAGGAACACTTGGCCTAAAGACCATTTCAATGGTGTATTTGTCTTGATCAAAATCTGAATGAGGAATCATTAATGACGCTGAGGCTGCTAGAGAATCCGCTTTGTCATTCTTTTCACGAGGGACAGATTTAATGGAAAAAGCGTCGAAAACTTCTATTGCATCCCAAACTTTATTTCTGTAGTGTCTCAGACGATCGTTCTTTACTTGGAACTGATTTCTTACTTGTTTCACGATCAATTCCGCATCTCCAAAGACTTCTAGATTTTTTATCCCTTTCTCCTCTGCAACTTGGAGGCCAAGGATTAATGCCTCGTACTCTGCAGTGTTATTAGTATTTGAAAATTCGAGTTTATAGGAAAAAGGAAAGATTTTACCATTTGGAGATATGAGCACCACTCCTGCACCAGAGCCCGTTGAGCAACAACTTCCATCGAACTCAAGAGTCCAGATCTCATTGGAATCTTGGCAAGTGATCTCAGGGGTATGAACTTCTGCAATCATCATATAATTACCCATACTTGAGACTTGGAAAAGGATCTGTGCGCGAGGATCTTGATTTTAGTTCTTGTGAACTTGGCACTGAGCTTAGGCATAAGTTTCTTCATTTCTCCTTTGATAGGAATCATGGCATGAGACTAGTCCATTTGAATCTCACCACCCAAATCCCTACAAAATTTTACGCTCAACAACATTCCATACGAGGCGGGGATATCAAAGCAACTAAAATAGTTACCTTAACTCGCTTTTGAGGAAATTGGGCTAAAACCATTTGGGCGTCCTTAATCGCCGATCGGAGGAACTTGCTTGGTTTCCATAGAGTAACACGATCCGAATGTTCTCTGCAAGTCAAACCAAGAGCATGTGCTACTTTGCCGGCATCACATTATCTGAGGCTCTAGAGTCTATAATGCAATTACTTAACTTGCATCCGTTGATAAGAAAAGACACAAAGAAAGGTTCGATCTTTTCATTGGAAGGTGTAGTGGCCGCCACAATATTTTGAGTTTTCCCATCTTTGGGAGTTTTTAGAATTCCTTTAGAGGAATGAACAATAGAGTCGCCTTTGATAAACTGGACCAACTTCTCGAGCTGATCCTTGTTGGACTTCAAGTACTCTGCCTGTGACATGGAAATTTTTGTTTTATTGATATGATCAATGATATCAAATTTAGGCAAAGTAATTGCACTTGAAGTCTCAGATATGAGTTCTTTCGAACTTGATGATGGCACACTTTGGACCTTGGTCTCGGGCTTGGTTGATACGGATGTGGAAGAAGAAGTTTTCTTCGTAATTGGTTTACTAACTGATTGATCTAACAAAGGCTCTCCTTTCTTTAAGATAGTCTTGACCTTTGAAACCTCAGTATCTCTGGACTCTTTAGGAGCCTCCTTTATCTTGGATCCTTTGAGAGTTTCCTTGGAAACCTCTCTATCTCCCGCCTTGGCGGTATCTTGGTCCTTTTTCTGAGAGCGTGTGAAGACAGCGAAGGATTGACTATTCATATCTTCTATAATTTCTTCATATTCATCTTCTTCATCAGAACGGTACTCAAAGAAATGATTATTGCTTTCTTCCTCAGGATCTTCAACTGTAGGTTCAGATGCCTCAGAATCGGGCTCTTCCTCATCAACCTCGACGACCTCAATCTCATCATCGCTTTCTTCGATGACATCACATTTGGAATTAGTTGCGGGAGCTGCTTCAATAGCAAGCCTCGTTGGAGCACCTGCAATCCTGGCTTTGTTGGGAACGTATCCTTTTCGTGGGATATCTTTGTAAGGAGCAGGTTTACTACTTTGAGCAACTTGCTTCTTCAAAGCGAGCATATCATTAGCCAACTTAGTGAGTATGGTTTCTGAAACGTTGGGAGTTTCTTGACTCTTTCCTTTGAGGGAATTTTTCTTGAATTTTCCTGCCATGATTAAGTCATCTTCGATTTCTATGGCCAAAGATTGAGCAAGTTCCAAAGTAGCCACCCTGGCTCTTCTTAGCTGATAGCACACTTCTGGTTGTTGTGCGTTAATAAAGAAACATTTTTGTCCATCAGGGTTGGGACGAATCCCGGTAGGAACTTTGTTTACCATCTTGTTGAATTTGGCCACGAAATTCCTCATGGGTTCTGTAGGCTCTTTCTTTGCCTGAGATAGTTGGGCAAGAAGAGCATGTTCATCTTCGGCTGTTTTGAATCGATTTTCAAACTTGGTTTTCATATCATCCCAACTTGTAATACATCCATTGGGTAGATGATGAAACCAATCTGCAGCAATATCATGCAATGTCTCGATGAAGAGACGAATAGCAACATCTTCGTATTCTACTGACAAAACAGCACATGCAGCGAAGAAGGCAGAAATATGATCCTCTGGTGACGTCTTCCCATCTCCGTCGAACTTGGGAAGAATCTTTCTTGATCCTCGTGGGAGTTCATGTCGAGCAGGTAAGGCCAATGGGCCTATGGCATTTCCCCATGGTACATTGGCTGCCATTGGAGGAAAGGTGGTATGCGTAGGTAAAACAATGTGAGCAAGGACAAGTGCTTGACTGGTAGTGATTCCTTCCTTGCTTGCTCTTTCAGGACTTGATGCAAGGCTCGCAGATCTACGAGGTGTGTTCTTCTTAGGAGGAGATAACTTGAAACCAAATTTTCCTTGAAAATCAAAGGTAGGGTCAGATTTACCTTTAGCTTTTTCTCCTCGCGTAAACCTCTTTCCTTCCGACTTGGAATATTTATGGTGGAGAGATCACCTTTGGCGTGTTCAGGCCAGCTCTAGCCTTTTCTCTTTGCTCTCTTTCTTGAGCTATTTGCGCCTAAATAACTCTAACTCTCATGCTTTCTCTTCTTCGTTATCTCCCAATCTTGATGCGGCGAGATGAAAATGATGGTTACTTGTGCGCTTTTCCCAAATAGCTTGCCTCAAATCGATGATATATCTTTTGAGTATCTATTACAGGTGGAAGAGGACCGCGTCGGTGAACAACTATCAACACGTGCCCAAGAGGTCTTCGGCCACGAGTGCGGTGCTCTTCTTCTAAGGTCTTCGATGTAGATTTCTCTGTCAATGGCTCTATCAATGACCACAAATTGCTGCTGCAAGCTTTCGCGTTTTCCCAAGCTACTATTCGAAGGTTGGCAGTAATATCTCCTTGGAAATCTTCGTCGGGCACAAGGTTCGGTTGAAGAAGCTGGAGCTTGTGCGAGAGGGGATAGTCATAAAGATTTAACCAAACCTTTGGTTAACGATTTCGAATCCCAGTAGAGTCGCCAAAAGCAAGTTAGCATATGGATTTGCACGCATGCAAATGACATGCAGCAGTGTGGGAACGAAGTCCCTCCTCAATGAAGGTGAGGTGCCTTTATTGAAAACCAAAGCTGTATTTACATCCATGTACATTCAAAATTGTATGTGGGGGGTTTTGGAACATCAATGGAAGAAAAGTGAATGAAGGAAATGGAATGAAATGAAAGAAAGGAGTGGAATGGAATGGGTGAAAGAACATGTAAGAGTTAGGTAAAAGCAGAGCCTAATATTGCATGAAGAGAAAAGATGAATAACCAACACAAATAAAACGGAGTTTGAGTTAGCCAAACAAGAACATGCAAAAGGAACACACATGAGCAAGTAGATAGTCGAGCTTGATCATTGTGAACTAGAACAACTGATTACTAATGTTGACAATAAGATCAAAGATAATATTTGCATCACGCAAGATTTAAACACCTAACATCTAATGAACATAAGAACACCAAATGTTACAGTGACAATGAATGAGACACAAAGTTCTTATTCCATTAACTCCAAAAAAATTTTCACAAAGAACACAAAGTTTCTTAAGAAAACAAAGCTTGCACAAAAGTATCTTCTTCTCCTCTCTCAAAGTCACCCTTACAAATGAGCCCCTCACTTCCTTTTATAACCCAAAAGTTGGTTACAAAGTAGTTAGGGTTTTAAATGCACATTAAATAGGGCACTTGAGTGACTTTGACTTTTCTAACCAACTTGTAAAAAGTGACTAAAAATAGAAACCACTTAAGTTAAAAGGTCATTTAAGGAAAAATACATAAATAAAAGAAATGGGTACATGTGGACCCTACTTAAATGACTTTATATGCACACGTAGACATCCTAGTCAGCAATGTGCCACCTAGATCAAGACACCTAAGATCAGTGCCTTATCCATTGGGCCAAGAGTCCGCCTATCCCGATCGTACGGGAATGAACTCATTGACTGTGCTCTGCAATCCTCCAAATGAAAAGAGTGCTGAGTTTGAAACTTGAGCAATTCATCCACCCCTCTATCTGAGCAATATCCTGGTGTGAGAAGATTTGTCTTCATTCGTATTCATATTCACAATTCTCCACATGCTCAAAGTACCTTTCCATGGTGAATTATTCATTTGTCACGAGACCGTAGTCGTTACGCCACCTTAGTTTATCAGAATCCAGCTTCTGGTCTTTCGCCATTGGGAAGATCTTCAATAGCCAAAATTGCGATTCACTGCCTGGAGTTATGTCCTTTTTCTTTGTCACCATCCCAAAGTGTTGATCTCCCGAGCAGAATTCGTGAGACTTCAGAGTCTTGGAAATCCATCTCCTTTTCCCCATTGTGAACGAGTGGTGTTGAAAAATCATCGAAGTGATTTATGAATTCGTTGACACACACCTTAGCGTAGTATTTGGTCTTTTTTGGAATGATGGATTCTAACATTTACGCAATCGCTTCCAAGTTTATCACTATTGGCTTGATGACCCTCTTTCAATTCATCAGGATATCATGTAGCCAGGTGGGAACCTCTCCAAGTACCTCATTGTACATGGTTCTCGTGTTCGTTGGGAATTGATCTTCATCACGCTGAAGGGGATCACCTTTGGGTGTTGCTGAAATTGGATCTTCTTGTTGTGAGAAAGATGTTGTCGCCATTTTCTCCATTTGTGATGATTCTTCAAATGCAGGCAGTGAAAGAACCGGATCATCAACTTTTGGTTGAGAAGTTGTGACTACTTCCACAAGTTGGGCTGGTATATTTTGAGGTACTTCATCAACGAGTTCCACCTCTAGAAATTGTGTGATATAGATTACAGGTGCTTGCGCATGAACCAATGCTTTGAATTATAGTGTTGTGTTGTTGATTAGGCCTGAAGAATTAGGGCAATCATGCAAAGACGAATGATGAGTGGAATGAGAAATTCTTGAGATGTGCTCCTTCTTCACTTAGGTGTTTAGACGACTCAACTCACTAATGAGCCTTCAATCATATCGCTCCTAGCTTGATTACGAGCTCATGCATTTTCAACTTGAATTCGAACTCCCATGGCGATCCATGCCCTTCGTGTCGTCTTACCTTCTTTCCAGAACCGAACTCCCTGAGTTCTTCTCTGGCTCAACTCACTTGAATACCGAGCTTAACCCGACATTTTTGAAAAGAATGGTTTTACCACAATGCTCACGGTTCTTCCTTATTATATAACACTTGTAGTAAGAATGTTTTGGCTTTGCCATAATAAGCACATTTGTACCTCCCAAACGATGAGAAAATGCTATTACCAATAAAGACCTAATGCTGCCATGATGATGACCCAGGTTCAAGCCCTCAGCATGTCGATAGACACCCTTAAGACTGATTCTTGGCCAAAGAGCTCCTCGGTATTTTGGCAGTGGATTCTACAATCCCGGCTCCAATCAACAAGTTTTTCTGAACTTGGTAAAAGAATACTTTTTTTTTTTTTATGTCTGATTGGATTTACATAATGGACAGGTATAAATTTTGCCTATCGCCCTTAGAGTTTCTCAAAGAGACCATTTACAAGTAACAAGGATGTAGTACACGGAACGGCCAAGCAGGTATTTTCAGAGTTGGCTTTCACATTCAATTCATTTCTAGGGGAAAAGAATAAATGAAATGCTGAACAGTATGAATCGTTTCATTCTGCGCCGTAATAACCTTCATCAGGTCTCCTGTTAACACTCTGTCACTTAATCGATTTTGATAAAAACGTTTTGAAGGAAAATCCCGAATTTGAGGATGTATTCGATGCGAGCGAGATAACAAAATAGTTGGTCGATCTGCTTGTTGGAAGTGACTTTCCAAAATGAAAAGGCGAGTCAACTCAACTAAACCTTTATCTCGTTCTTCTACTATAGCTGACTGTGGTCATTGTTGTAGGATGGCCTGTAGCTTTCGGAGCAAGTTTCTTAAGCAATAGCAGCATTATGTTATTGAACAAGATGAATAACATTCAACATTCCCCAGACTGTGTGCATCATTGACTCTGGCGCGTGGGTTTTATTGCTGGGCGCGTGGGTTTTTCTTGCTGGGCGCGCACTGTTCACGCATAAGATGAATAACATTCAACATTCCCAGCATCAATGCGCGTGCCCAGGTCCCCACTGGGCGCGTGGGTTTTATGGTGGGCACGTCTTCATTCACGTTTGCTCTTAAAACTTTGTCTTTGCTGTCTCTTCTGCGCACTGTGCACGTTTGGCTCTTCCTGCCCTTGCTGTCTCTTTCACGCACTGTTCACGTTTTCTCTTAAAACTTTGTCTTTAAAACAATGCGCATATATTTGCCTTAATTCTTCTTTCTTTTGCTGTGACTAATTTCTTTTGCTCACAATGGCGTGGGTTTCTCTTACATAATGTCAAACAAAATATTTTCTCTTGACTTTTTCCACCGGGTTTGATGGAGGAAGTTACGAGGATTAATTCGACTTCCTCTCATCCCGGGTAGTGGCTTAACTGCCAGGGGAAATGGGAAAAGTAACGGGCAATTGCCAACGGGAATGGCAAAATGGGTTGCAATCCCCGTCCAATTTCCCCATGTGGGAAATTGGGGAAAATTTTATGCCCGTTTGCCAATCCATGATTTGGCAATTGGCAAAGGAAAACCCGCGTCAGGGAATTTGAAGGAAATTGCCAGGAAAGTGGAAATCCGGGTTTGGGATGCCAACCCGGCAGTTGGAAACAAAAGCTAACTTCCCCGGCACCAAAACTTGTCGGATGAATCTTAATTTATATTTATTTAATTAAATACTCCTTAAGTGATTAATTTAATCAAACAAGGAGCAATTAATTAATTAAATATTAATTAATTATTTTAATGTATTTTAATGCGTTTTATAGCCTGGCGGGAAGAGTTCTTGCCCGAAAATCACGAAACGAAGACCGAAACGATCACAAAAATAAGACGATCGCAAGGAGTCCAATGAACCATGCAAAGTAATAATTTTCAAAATTTTCTCATTTTTAATTATTTAATTGTCTTTTTTGACAATTTTGCGCAGTCAAAATTGGCTGATAACATATTCATATGGTTTCGAGTGAAAAAATACTAATTAACCCCGTCTCTTGGTCATTTTTATTTACTTTCTGTCATAATTTCCGACCTTCACCACACATTCCCAGTTTGTCTTTGACACTTTCCATCATTTTAGCCTTGACTTGGGTGCCCAGGTTAGTCTTGGGCGCCGTTGCTTTCTTGGTCCCAGTTGGGGCACCTTGATCCTTTTCCCACTTTTTGGGCACTTTCTAGCTATTTCATCTTCTTATCTTTTAGTGGTCGGCCATTTCGAGGTTAATTATGAAATTAGATCAAGAGAACCCTATAAATATAAAGTTATGAGACCATAATGAGGGACCAAACGCTAGTCACTACTATCATCCACCTAGGGTTGCATTCATCTAAGGAATTTGGAGATCATTTGCATACATTTAGCTCCATCACAAAGGACAAGGTTGGTTCATCTGCATCACACAAGCATATGAGGGGATTATATTCTATTCCATCCACCATTCTACTACATTTTTACATCTAGTTATTGCTCGTTAATTCACAAAGTGTGGTGACACAAGAACACCAGGGCACATGATGTACACACTCACCAAAACTACATTTGGGTTTGAAATGTAATGCAATGCTCAATTAATAAGCCCAATATTGTGGCAACTAAGGTTAGTCTGACCTATTCATATGCATTCTTTTTTTAGGGTTTTTATACTTATTCGGTCTTTACAGGTCTTCTATTCATCTCAGTTATTAGTGCACACTGGCGTCTTCGCAATAAACCGATGCGATAGACAACGAAGATTTCGAGATCACTTATAGGACTGTGATACTCGGTTCTAAATCTTTTGCATATACTAGGGTACCCGATTTGCAGAGACCATAGTGCTCGCAGACACCCCAGATCCCTCTCCATGTGCTCCAAAGATAGCTAGATATCTCGAGATCCATCCTTTTTGGGGCCTCTGCACTGATTGTTCTTGCTTCATGTTTCTCTGAGACACTTATGCGTCACATTCCAATGAGCTCCTCTAATCATTTGAGTCACTTCCTCACTTTTCTTACACATTAGGTTTTCTACTTTTATTAGATTAGTTGCTTGGGTCATTTTCCATGTTTCTTTACCTCATTCATTTACTATATTTACATGTCATTCTAGATTATATTAACTATTATTATTCACCATTTTAGTTAATCATTTTGGTGAACCCAACTCCCCTCTAGATCATTCCCATCGTGTCCCTCTCCACAAGATAGAAGTAACTGATAGTGAGAAGTCCTATGATGAAGATACCAATGTTGACCAAGATCAACTTAACGCTATTACTAACTTTCGCCAAGTGTTGCATGAAAACCCTACTCATCTCCCTCATGTCTTGCATGCTCTAATCACCGCTAAGAGAGCTCGTGATGCTTCAAATTTCGTAGTTTCTTCTTCTGCTCCCATGGTCTCTACTCTACCTACCTATGTTTTTGCTCCCATTACTACAACCACCACTCCCACCATTCACCCTGGTACTCCTCATCTACACCTCGGTTCTTCTTTGAATTCTCCATATTTGACCTCTTTATATCAAGACTTGCAAACCCAAATTCATCAACTTCAGCTAGCTACCTCACACACAACACCATCTTTAGACTCTACAATATTGTTGCATACTCCTTTTGTGCCTACCATATTGACATATCCATTACCACCTAATTTCATCTCTCCTAAGCTACCTATCTTTAAAGGCCATGGGGACCCACAAGAGCATCTCGAGCATTTCATGTAGCATGCCTTGACTATGCGGATGATCACACTATACTAGCTAAGCTTTTCCCTCGTAGTTTACAAGACTATGCGATGCGTTGGTTCTATGACCTACCCATACATTTGGTAGTCTCTTTCATGCATCTGGCCAATGCCTTTCTCATGCATTTCTCTATCAACATTGGCTCTAAGATCTCCTATGCTCAACTTGCACAACTCAAGAAAGGGTCCAACAAACACTTATCCAATTATGTCTTGCGATACAAAAACAATTTAGCTAAGATGTCTAACATACTTGAATTCGAACTTCAAGACTTATTCATTTAGAGTCTCTTGCCACCTCTTCAAGAGAGTGTTCTCTTTGAGACCTCTCCTTCATTTGATCAACTTTGTCAAACTCTCAAGCTTCATGAGACTAAAATCCGGCAATAGGCAAACTTAAGTATCAAGAGCAAGCATCATCGTCGTAAATCAACATTCAAGCCTGCACAACTAAACCCACATATAGAAAAACTATTATAAACGTAATATCTACTCATAAGGAGCTTCAATCACAACCATACAGACGTCCTTTTACTAAGATTAGTATACCTTTGGGTGTTTTGCTACCACAACTAATTGATAGTAATCTTATTACATTACCATCTCCTCTTCAAATAGATCCATCTCGGCCAAATGAACACTCTTATTACGATTATCATCAATGCATCAGACACACCACTGATCGTTGTTTCAAACTACGACATCTCATTCAAGATTTGCTTGACAAATGGTCAAATTGAGCTTCTGGAATCCACAACATCTACACCTATTAATGAAAATCATAAACTCAAGATCTTTAATAACCCATTACCGAAACATAACACAAAAATGATTAATTCATCATTAATTATGTCTACGCAAATAATGTCTCCTCTTTGCATTATGAGCTCTTGATTTCTTAGTTGTAAACATTGATGCTTTGCCACCAATCATTTCTTTTTCTCGAAGTTGATTATCATGCAAATTTCACATCTAATCATTTACATATCAATGCATCTATTAGCTTAACCTCCATTAACAACACTAAGGTTGACCCATCATGGCCCGTTAGTGCATGTTCTATTTCACTTCTTAAGGATATCGGTTATCCTCAATCACAAATTGAGTATCCTTTCAACAAACCCTTTGGCGTTGTCAAACTACATGTTATGGTTGGTCTTCTTACTCTACTTTTGCCTTTCCTCGTTGGAAACACAATTTGCAGGATGCGACATGATTCTCGGTCTCAATTGGATTTGTCGCTCTCAATCTATCATTTCTATGAATCATTTGCGACTCAAATTTATTTACAAAAACAAGTCATTTCTATTGATGACGTCCCTCCATCTACTCCATGGTTGTCATCTCCTCGCACAACAACTAAAAAATCATCTACTTCTTCTAACATATCACATTCTATGTTTCTCAAAGCACAATCTACTCCTAGCTCACCTACTCGAGCATCGTCTACATGACCACATCGTTCCACTAGTCCTACACATAGGTATAGGCCCATTCCTAGGATAATTACTGCATCTTGACATAGGTCACCACCTCGGTTTATTCCACGTGGGTCTTCATCATCTTCGCATTCAACATCACGTAGATCTCCATCACCGACGTATTTTGTGACACCACGACCTTCATCATACATTCATCCATCACATGCGCATAGACTTCATTCACTAACACAACGTCTATCTACTATACCACCACTGTTAGAGCATAGTCATACATTTTCACCATCACATGTGTCAGATGGAGGACATTCATCCTTCACGGTCATTGGTTAACCTATGCATTCATGTACACTTGGGGGGCATCACATCTAATACATCCCCCACACTCATATTAGCATATATCATCTTTGCATTCCCATACATCAATATTCTCACATACGCATACTCATTCATACTTTAGCATCGATCATTACCCAATGACACACTCTTGTGCTTCGGTTCACACTCAATTGTTGAGGGCTTACTACACATGAACCCCACACATTGCACTATATACACCACACATTGTGTTTCATGTCTCGTATCATGCATTCTACATTTAGTCCATATCATTTCAATATTTGCATATCTATACATCATACATCATACTAGTCTTCATCATACTCATCTAGCATTGCATCCTACA